>OZ030394.1:47766997-48164990 GCA_964023965.1 Melinopterus prodromus
GGACTGGGTGCGCTCGCTTTTGAGCTTCTTTTAAAAATACACGTACGTACATGATGCATACATAATTTCTAAATTCTCTTTTAATGAGTTAACTAATATTCTACTACGAATAAACAATTAAATAAACATTATTTTAACTCGGGCTTAAAGATTCCGCCTTGCGCTGCAAGACAGTATCCGAGCCGTTTGTAGAAGTTGTCCCTCACACCAGAGAGCGGATCGGCTGTTACAGTGTTGGCAGCTTCTGTAATTTTTGCTCTCAACTAAAAATAAAAATAATATTATGTATACAATTTTCATCTGCGTTTGCCTTTTCCATTACAATTTCACAAAACTCTATTCTACGAATACTGTTCTCTGCGAAGGTTTCCTGAGTCTTTGAGTACTTATAACTCCGGAAATCATCCTTCTTCAGAGCCTTAGCAACGGTATTGCTACCAATATCCAATTCCTCGCCAATCCCTCGAGTGGATTTCTTATCGTCCAGTACTACAGAACCGCAGATTAGTATATCCCGTTGTTCTTTTTCCTCAATTTCTTGTGGACTTATCTCCCTTGGATGACAAGTACTGCAGCTCTTTATATAAACCAAGTACTGTAGGATGACAGGGGAGCACATTCTAAGCATGGGAAGATTAATACCATCCGCACCAGTCGAAGCCGAGTTAAAGGATACAAGCGCATCAGCCACATCCGACGAGGTTACCAATTTAAACTCAAAATTCTCCATATGCAAACGCACCCCATAGCCCCAGCGACTGCCGGACTCGACCGAGGACCACCTCCACCCCCACCCTCAGGTTTCCTGAGTCTTTGAGCCCTTATAATTTCGGAAATCACCCCTTTTCAGAACCTTAGCGACGGTTTTGTTACTCGCCAATCCCTCGAGTGGATTTCGTATCGTCCAGTACTACAAAACCGCAGATTAGTACTTACATCCCGTCGTTCTTTTGCCTCAATTTCTTGTGGACTTATCTCCCTTGTATGACAAGTACTGCAGCTCTGTAGACAAAGATCTTTTTCAAATTGATGCACCATATTGAAAATGGTTTGTCTACACGGGATAGGTCTGCCTTCAAAAGTGATTGCAAACAAATTCACGCACTGTTGCGCCGAATTGCCACCACAATACCACTTGATGATCTGAAGCTGTTCTAGCGGAGGGTACATCATCGCGATTGCAAAGATATGAAAGTTATGAAGCGTTGTTAGATCTGCGATAGTTCTGCCGTTGCGTGCATGTGCTCTGAATCGCAAAACCAGACTGACCTGACCACACCTGCTCTCCCACCAGTCGGCAGTCCCACTATAATTGGGTGCCCCATTCAACCGACGTTGGCAGTGTTGTCGCTAGTTTCTATAGACCAATGCCTAATTTTTGCGGACACAATCTGTATATATACGTATGTATACACACACAGCGCCGACTCCACCGCTCCGCTGTCGCTCGGTCCGTGGCCCTACCCTTAGACTGAGTTTCCTATTCGTTATATTTTGATCCGACAAAGTTATACCCGTTTTACACTACGCAATTCTTCCGCAAGAAGTTACACAAGAAGATAGTAAGCAGATGAAATTTGTAAACACAAAATGGCCCAATTCCTAGACGAATTACTCAGTATAAGAAAATACATCACAATTTTTGTTTAAGATGTTGTTGTAGCTACTTACTGCACAAATTGTGTACCAAATTGTGCACTAAATTGCGTAGTGTAAAACGGCTATTACATCCTATTAGCTCCGCTGGCTGTCTTAAACTCAGGATGCAGATTCATAATTAACATATGCATCACGTTAATTTGAACTAAATACGATGACTTTTTGTCACTACATTTACATAAACATGTATGCTTTGACGTCGTTATTTTGACAAATTGCAACTTTTATTGATACAGGCTTAACTAAAAGCCACTCACCGCTGGATGCTGGATTTGCTGATTTTGTATGACTGATTTGTTAAGTATTAAAGCCCCCAATTCCACAGATCCTCAATATAGGAAAATCGCCACCTGTTTGCGGATTGAGCTAATCATCCCCTTCGTTTTAATGGCTTGCGTATGCTCCATTGGCAAAAAAGCAAATTAAAATTGATTTTTGTGATAACGCTTGAAAAGTATGAACGTATCAGGTATATAGCGTGTTGTTAAAAGGTATTACATCGTTTTTAACTTTTTACAAAGTATAAAAGCTACGGATGTTATTTTACAGATAAGAAAAAAACGTTGCTGTAGAATAAGAGAAAACGCAGTTTTAAATTTGAATGACAAACTTTTTATCTTAAGTTGGTAGTCTTTTGGTATCCCTTTCTATAGCCAACGTAGCTAAACTAAAACTAAACTAGCTAAACCATAAGGACAAAACTTAGCAATTATAGTATAAGAAAATAAAGATATATACTAATAATAAACCACACCTAAGCACGCCCGAATTACCGTTAATATGGCTCGCGACTGTAGCACGTCTTAAATTGTTTGGCGTTCACTATTATACCGTGGTATGAGTAAAACAAAAACCTTCCTTCTGAAACCAGGTGGTGTGATTCGAACTCACGACCTTCACACTGCTATCCGAACGCTGGGCCATAGTCTGACTCCTATGCAAACTTATACTGTCTTCGGTCCTTTTTAATTCTCTCTTAGCTAGAAGATGAAGCAACTTTGTATATGTTACCGGCAAAGTACGTTTTATGCAGTCATACCTAGGTTTACCTAGGGAAAGTCCGCATTGCCGGCCTACTTTAAGCAAAGTCCGAAATTATTACTATCATACGGTCAATATTCTATATACGAGTACGAGGCCCAGTTTGCGATAGAAGAAAAACAAATTATTTTGCATTAATAATTTATTGCCTCTAAAGAACAATCACAAACAATATAAACGTTCATATTTAAAAGAAAAAACTGAGAACATTTTGAGGTATAATCAGAGACAACCTTAAAAGCAGAGTGGTCTCTTTGTGTCGAATGACGGCTTCTGCATGATACACTTTGTAGAGTACATATTATACAGGGACTCTACATTTAGTGTTAATTATGTCACTTATTAGTACAAGGTTTTGAATGGTGATACTTGGAATTGCATAAGAATTTTAATATTTTACATATATTTATTATATATTTACGAGATTATTTATTGTTAAGCAAGTAAGTATTAGATATTCGAATTAAGATATGGTTTTTCAAGACCTTGCAGTATCGAAACATTGCTCGTGCTAGTTAGTTCATTATATTTATTTTATTTCGACTGTCTTCACCGATGTTATATCCGGCTAGAATCTTGTCTTAAATTGACGTCAAATAATCATTTCTCGTTCGTTTACTATTTCTTCATTTTGTAATAACTTTTGAAATCTTGCGGCTCAATTCTATTTTATATTACTGCCAAGAGTGAATTGTCAATGAATGTCACAGATGGAAAGGAATCCAAAGGAATAATACAACAATTTTCTGTTTTGTTTCATGTGTCGTACGACGGTTATTGTTATATCGAAAATTGCGTTGTTAAACTCAAATTATGTGTCGATTAAAATCTACAATCAATTACATCGATCCACATTTTAGTAATACTTATAAGTCGGTGTAATAAATTAATCATAATGGAAAGTTGTTTTTTAAGCATATTATTGGAACAATGTCACATAATAAATCCTAATTAAACACATTAAAGTCAAATAGTCTTGGAAATGCTGGGTATAACAATAAGTGTTTTA
Organism: Melinopterus prodromus; assembly: GCA_964023965.1. Lineage (NCBI taxonomy): Eukaryota > Metazoa > Arthropoda > Insecta > Coleoptera > Scarabaeidae > Melinopterus > Melinopterus prodromus. The sequence goes on from OZ030394.1 coordinate 47,770,707, forward strand.
AAAAATAGAAACAAACTTTAGGACGCTTTGAACAGCTATCCGTCCCAAGTCAGGACGGTTGATCTTGATCACCCACCTTACAAATATGTATAACATATTGATGATAGAGCTAATGACAAGTTTATTCATATATCTCTAAAATTATACAAGAATAACATAATTACTTAGGATTTGATGCGTCAGCGTCAGCTTTATGCATTATGAATTACAAGTTAATAACTATAATAATATAATATAACTATAATAACTATAATAACTAATATAATTAACCACTTACAAAATTATACTAACACAAAGTGTGAAATCAAAGTAAACGGGCACTATAATCAAATCATGATTAGTTCTAAATTGGACCACCATCTATTAGATATACCTATGTAATGATTCGTAATGAAACTACAGCAATACCTAGTTTGACTGTTTATTCCAATAGGTAATACACGAATGAATGTCCGCAAGTGGACGGACAAGTATATACATCAAAACTAGTTTCGGAGTTTCGCCGGCTTAGTACGTCACACAAAATACATACACTACACCTCTCCCTCTAAAAAAATACATCAATAATCATATAAATTTCCAATAACAGTTTAATTATACATTAAACGATCGGGCGGTTCCATTTGTCGTTGTGGTCTTACATCAACCTGCTTATCTTCTGAAACAACAGCATCCTCACTAGCTTTTGTAATATTTGCTTCAGCGACTGTATCAGAGATAGCTCCATTAGAATATGGTGAATAGGGCGCAGTAGTAATTTGTTTAATGCCATTAGCACTCAAAATAGTCTTAAATTCTCCAGATGTAAATGAGGTACCATTATCCGAAACAATTAGTTTTGGCAAGCCAAATCTTGCAAATAAACTATGCAATGCTTGTATTGTAAATGAACTGGTCATTGTGCAAGTTGGAAATATCTCAATCCACTTTGAATGTGCATCTAACACAACAAGGAAAAATTTATTATGAAAAGGCCCAAAATAATCTAAATGTACCCGTTCCCATGGTTCCTTTGGCCATTGCCACAAATGCAATTTTTCTTTTGGCAGATTATCCTTTATAATTTGACATTTCTCACAATTTCTAGCAATCTGTGTTATATCGCCACTTAAACTAGGCCACAAAAAATACATTCTTGCCAATTCTTTCATTTTCCGAATTCCCATGTGTGACTTATGCAAATCTCGCAATAAACCATCCCTTAAAACATATGGTATAACAACTTTGTGGTTCCACATAATTACCCCTTGACTCATTGTAAGTTCATTTCTAAATTTAAAATATTGTCTAAGCTCGTCATTATCTACACTAGTTGGTCATCGATGTTTAATATATTTAGTCAGTTTACGAAATTCGGTGTCCTTATTTGATTGTGACTTAATTTTCTGAAAATTAATTGGAGCACTTTCCTCCTCAAACATTTTAATATAATTTACACTACAATTATCCAGCAATTCAACCTCATCTCGAATCGGTATGCGTGATAGACAGTCTACTACATTTTTCTCTGACTTTACATACTTGATCTAATAATTGTAATTACTCAAGATAACTGCCCATCTTAATAATCTATTTGCTGAATAAGCCGGAATAGCTTTGTGAGCATTAAAAATATATACCAAAGGTTTTTGATCTGTAACCAATAAAAAATGTTGCCCGTATAAATACTGATTGAATTTACTTAGTCTGTTGGAGTAATTACTCCGTTAATCCAGGCAACTATGACAGTAGTTTGTTTTAGTAAGCTGTGAACGTTATGGAATTGTTATTGACAGTTGTTAATGATTAATATATGTACACTGTATATCCAGTATATAGAATTAAATGTTTTCTATATAAAACTGCGTATCATTCCAAGATATCATTCCAAGAGGTTATGGGCCCAGGAACCTTAAGATAAGGGAACCAGAACCATTTTATACTGAGGAGGAAGCCATCAGAAAATTATTACCTGTCATATAAGTAATTTGTCAAGATGACTTCCACCAGCACTGTTCAGCTACCTTTTGAACGACTTGAGGGCAGAGAAAATTATAATAATTGGAAATTTGCAATGAAAATGACCTTAATTAATGAGCATTTATGGAGGTGTATTGATGGATATGCAGAAGACGATACAGTATCAGCAGCCGATAAGATTCGTTTGGACCAGAGAGCGTTAGCTAGAATTTGTTTAATGGTTAAACCAGTAACCTATTCACACGTGAGGTCAGCATTAACAGCGAAGGAGGCATGGACAAATCTTGAAAAAGCTTATGAAGATAAAGGCTTAAGTCGACGTTTAAGTCTCATTCGAGCTTTAGTAAGAGTTAGGCTAGAAAATCACACCACGATGGAAAACTACGTCAACGAGGTGATGTCTACAAGTCAAAAATTATCTGACATTGGACAATCAGTAGATGATGAGTTTCTTGGAGTAATTTTACTAAGTGGGTTGACAGCCGAATACGATCCGATGGTCATGGGCATTGAACATTCTGGGACAAAGGTGACAAGCGACTACGTCAAAGCGAAATTACTGCAGGATGACAAGTATGGAAAGGATAAAAATCAAGAAGCAGCACTTTTATCCAAAAAAAAACAACATTTTAAGAAGAATGTGAAATGTTTCAACTGCGGGCTTCAAGGGCATTACAAGAATCAGTGCAATAAACGTTCAAATACATCAAAACCTCAGAGGAATCAAGCTTTACAGAAGGAGCTATTGCGTAATTTTAAGAACAAAGAAGAGGCACAAGTCACGATTGCAAACAATCAGAAAATTTCAAGTTTTGGTGTCGGAGACGTCCATGTGAACACAATACATGGAAGTAAGATTATTTCAGATGTTGTTTATGTGCCAGACCTTAAAACCAATTTGCTATCTGTAAATAAAATGGTTAACAAGGGGCATGTAGTGATGTTCACTTCTGATGGATGTTCAGTATATAATGCGGAGCGTTTTAAGAATTTCAAATCTAAAGCGAATCTTGTAGTCACAGCATCAAACAAGAATGGTCTGTATAGATTGGATACAATCGATGACATTTCGAGAGAGAGTGCATTTGTAGCAGTCGGTAGTTCTGAAGAGCTATGGCACAGAAGACTTGGTCATTTGAATAGAATAAGTATGAGTTTATTGCGAAAAGGAATGGCCACAGGAATTAATTACCAAGCAGAAAAAGGCGAGCAGTGTGCTGTTTGTCTCAGAGGAAAACAGAGTCGACAACCGTTCCAAAAGTCAGGGGGAAAACGCGCAAAGGAGCTGCTCGAGTTGGTACACTCAGATATATGTGGGCCAATGCCAGAACAATCATGGAGTGGGACGAGGTATATTCTCACTTTTATTGATGATTTTTCAAGAAAAATTTTTGTTTATTTCTTGAAAACAAAAGGTGACGCATTTTCGAGTTTTAAAGAATTTAAAGCAGTAGTCGAAAATCAGACCAACAAGAAAATTAAGAAACTTAGAACTGATAATGGAACCGAATATGTCAATAATAACTTCAAAGAATATTTGAAGACACATGGAATAATACACCAGACGACAATTAGATATACTCCAGAACAGAACGGCGTTGCAGAAAGAGCTAATCGAACCTTAGTTGAAAAGGCTAGATGTCTCATGCAAGAAGCCAAGTCTTGTGATAAAATGTGGGCAGAAGCAGTCAACACAGCAACTTACTTGAAAAATAGATCACCACATAAAGCCGTAAGAAATGCTACACCAGAAGAAATTTGGACAGGTGAGAAAGTGAATTTGAACCACTTAAAAGTATTTGGCTGTATAGCACAAGCACATATTCCACAATGTCTTCGGAAGAAATTTGCTGCAAAGAGCAAAATGTATATATTTGTTGGGTATTGTGAAGATTCAAAAGGGTATAGACTCTTCGATCCAGAACAACCAGGAAAGATAATGAAATCAAGAGATGTATTTTTCTTTGAAAATAAGTTTATATTGGATTCCGAAATTCAAGAAACTCAGGAAGATCTGGTTATCGATCAGAACACTAAAGAAAACAATGAACTGAGTGAAGAGCCAGACAGACTTGTATGTATACAGAATATTGACTCAGTGGCAGAGCCTGAATTCCAGTTGAGACGATCAGAACGACTAAAAGCCAAAGATCACAAAACATATTTGGTGACTCAACAGTTACTAGAGCCTTCAACAGTGGAAGAAGCGATGAGTAGACCAGATAGTCACAGATGGAAAGAAGCTATGGAAGAAGAATACAATGCTCTTATGAAAAATGGAACATGGATCTATGTCGACAAACCAGAACATCAGAAAATAGTGCAGTGCAAGTGGGTTTTCGTTATCAAAAACGAAAGCAATGGTTCAGTACGGTATAAAGCTAGGTTAGTTGCAAGAGGTTTTACACAACAGTATGGCATAGACTATACAGAAACATTTGCGCCTGTTGTTAGAACTTCAACCATTAGACTTTTACTAGCACTTGCAATAAATCTTAATCTTGAAATTAATCAGCTTGACGTAACTACTGCCTTTCTGAACAGCAATCTTGAGGAAAGCATTTATATGAATCAACCAGAACGTTTTGTAGTTAATGAAACTAAAGTTTGTTTGCTTAAAAAAGCTTTATATGGCTTAAAGCAATCCTCAAGAATGTGGAACAAAAGGGTAGATACAGTTTTGATGGATGTGGGATATCAAAAATCCAAATATGAGTCATGTGTCTATTACAAAAAGCTGAAAAACTCAATTGTAATAATAGCATTATATGTAGATGATTTTTTAATTTTTTCAAATAATTTAGAAGAAAAGGAAAAGATTAAAAAGATTATGGCTGATAATTTTCAAATTAAAGATTTGGGGGAAGTAAAAAGGTACTTAGGATTAAATATAAATGTAGATCGTTGCAGAAATCAAATTAAAATTGATCAGAAGCATTATATTTTAAATTTGATAGAAAAGTTTGGCTTGGAAGATGCTAAAACAGTAACAACACCTATTGAGCCAGGTTTAAAATTACAAAGATCATCAACTTGTGATACTAACATACCGTATCAATGTCTTATAGGATCTTTGATGTACTTAGCATTAAATAGCAGACCAGACATAGCATATACAGTTAGTTATTTGAGTCAGTTCAATACTTGTTATTCGAATATTCATTTTCAATACGCAAAGCGAGTTTTAAAATATTTGAAAGGAACAATTGATAAGTGTTTAATATTTAAGAAAAGTAGTGCATGCAATATCAGCGGTTTTGTTGACGCTGATTGGGCAAACGACCAATATGACAGAAAGTCATATACTGGTTTTGTTTTTAAATTAGGAGAATGTACAGTTTCTTGGGAAGCTAAAAAGCAGCATACTATTAGTTTATCAAGTACAGAAGCCGAGTATGTAGCTATAACACAAGCATCCAAAGAAGCAGTATTTCTTAAGGGTTTATTAAACGAATTAATAGATCTTGATGGTTCAATTACTTTATATAATGATAATCAGAGTGCTCAAAAACTAGTTTATAATCCTGTTTTTCACAATCGCACGAAACACATCGATGTAAAATATCATTATATAAGAGAAATTGTAGATAGAGGTGATATAAAGCTGGCATATCTATCAACCAGTGAAATGATTGCTGATGTATTTACTAAGGGACTTCATAATATTAAACATACGTTTTGCACAAGCCAGTTAGGAATATTGTGAAGTATTTTAGATTATATATACATTGTAGCACTGGATTAAGGGAGGGTGTTGGAGTAATTACTCCGTTAATCCAGGCAACTATGACAGTAGTTTGTTTTAGTAAGCTGTGAACGTTATGGAATTGTTATTGACAGTTGTTAATGATTAATATATGTACACTGTATATCCAGTATATAGAATTAAATGTTTTCTATATAAAACTGCGTATCATTCCAAGATATCATTCCAAGATAGTCCAAAAATTATACTTAATCCTTCCTTTTCGATTTGTGAGTAGCCCTGTTCTGACTTACTCAACGTACGTGAAGCGTACGCAATCGGTCTTTCGTCTCTGTTTTCAATCAATAACTCAGACAGAGTTGGCTTACCATCAGACGAAATGTTACAAACAAAATTATTATCTAAATATTTGTGATAAACTTTTTTGTCTTTACGACAATTTGGAGCAATGTGTCCCTTGTGGTTACATTTATAGCAAGTTGCATTACGAAATCTACAATTTTCCACTAAATGATTTGTGCGACCACAAGCGAAACACTGTTTTTCTTTTTAATTAACAAAATTATGCATAGGTGAGGCCTGCTTAAAATTATTTTGAGGTACCTTCCGTAAATTTTGCGGATGTACGGCCATTTTGTTTCACATCATAAAAACTGGCTCTTCATCTGCATAATGGAGTCCTGGGACGTCACCATCTTGGTTGTGGCAAGTGTGACAGTTTCCTGGAAGCTAACTGTAACATTTTCCTCCATTAATCGGTTCTGGATCGGACCTTCATCAAACCCTACAATAAAAATATCTCGAAGAACGTCTTGCATTTCCCCGCCTTATTCACACTTCGATGCTAGACTTCGCAATCTAGCTGACCATTGCCTGGGTGTCTCTTCTTTTTTCTTTTTCGCCGTATAAAACTTCCATCGACTTGGAAATATACTCTGGGTTCCCTTGAAATGAGTATCCGTAATTTCAATAACTTTTTCATACGGTTGTTTTTCGGGTGCCTCCGGAAATGACAGATTATACATTAATTTGTATGCTTCTTCATTTAATGCGTTTAGCAACATTGCCCTCTTCATTGGTAACTTCATTCGCAATAAAATAATTATCCATACGTGCCTTGAATATTCCCCATTCGTCTACACTTGGATTAAATTCTCGCAGGTGCCCATGTACACTGCTGGTAGATGGTTGAACTTCCACCATTTTCCAACTAAATAATTTTTCTTCTTAAATAACCAAAATTCAACTTTGTCTTCAACTCAAAATAATAACTTCTTCTAACTCAAAATATATACATATAATTCTTCTATAAATTTTCCGTAATCCTCGTCGCCAATATGTAATGATTCGTAATGAAACTACAGCAATACCTAGTTTGACTGTTTATTCCCATAGGTAATACACGAATGAATGTCCGCAAGTGGACGGACAAGTATATACATAAAAACTACTTTCGGAGTTTCGCCGGCTTAGTACGTCACACAAAATACATACAGTATTGACCTCTATCATTTGGCACATACACTACAACCTACTGCCTTCTCCACCACTGTCAATAGGTCCAGCACTGTATCTCTAGCACTGTAGGAAATCTCACAAACGTGTTATACGTGGTTGTAAAACATTTCCAATATTCTATTTAAATCTGTCAAACTACACACTGTATATTCATTCAGTCAACCATAACTGTCGCAAACTAACACCTTTCAAATCCAAACCAGTCTTAATTGTGCCTTTCTTGACGTCAAAATTGGTCCCTTTCATCGACAGAGGCCCTCCCGGACTCTCAAGAATTCAAAGGTCGTGCGCGTTATTCATTTCACAGGGAATTAGACGCGCTGCAATCGAGGGTGGGCTAGCTGCAGGAGCGCGTGGAACGGCAGGCGTTTCCTGCCCCCGTCGCCGCCGCCGGTGCCCGGAGGCGGCGGGCAACTGTCACGAACACAAAAGTGTGCCAATTCCTTCCATCGCTGCCAGTCGTCGTCGGTAATCAGCTCCCTTATTGTGCGGCTCGGTTGTTATTAGGCGCTGGGTGTAATTTCTCGTACGTCCGACCGCATACAAGCCATCGAGTGAACAGTGGCGTGCAGTTCAAAGTATTCAGTGGGAGGCGTGCCATAAAGACATGAAGTTGCATAATTAGGAGTGCCTACAAGGAACGTGTTTTGTTATGGTACCAAATATAGCACCTATATGTACTATAAACGGGGCAGACCTAATAGGTCTGCGTGTCGCCTAGACGGGTAGATCGCCGAAATGTGTAGATCGCCCATTAGTATGAATCGCCGATTTGTGTAGTATGCCGATTCGTGTAGATCGCCGATCCGGGTAGTTTGCAGATTCAGTAGATCGCCGAGCAAATTGCAAATTGTGTAAATCACCGAAGTTTGTAGGTTGTCAACCGATCTGAGTAATAGGCAAATTCGCGGAGGCACGTTTAAAAAATAAAAGAAAAAATTCGTCATTTATTTTTATTTTCTTCTGTCTGCCGGACATAGCGACGATTTCTGTTCGCTAAGGAAATTCTACCCCTTCACATAGAATTCTTTAATTTGTACGTTAAAATTTATTGCTGCATCCGCTAAAGAGATCAAATCTCCTGCTCCGATGATTCCACGGTTGTATCAACTAAAATAATTCTAGATTAATTTATAATAATATTAGTTCAGTTATAAATACAGGTGTCATTAGTATTAGAGGAAGCTGAATATATAAGGTCGATGGTCAAGAAGATCGGAAACTTGCTCAATGTCTTCAGCCTATAATCATGTGCATCAAATTGCAGCTTTTTGTTTTTCCTTTCTTATAACGGTATATTTTTATCTGTTTGCAAGCCGTTTGTTTCTATCATGATTGATTTTGAATAAAGAACATAAATGATTTTTACTAATAAACGCATTACAGTCGAAACCATTCACTGTTTTGAAAAACCTGTGATATGTCTCTATTATTTTATAGAATTACACGTGATTATATCAAATTGAATTTCTGATCTTCTATTTTGCTCGTCGCTGTCATACGACGTCATCAGCATATATTTTATGCCCTCTATTTCTCTTATTGCTTTTGATAGACCCCAAAATTGTCATTAAGGTAGCATAAAACACTTTTGGCCTTAAATTAGAAAATATTTGAATAAGTGCAGTTAGAAATTAGAGTAATAATGATTATATGTTTAGCATCTTCACTTCTATGTGCTTCCCATACATAGCGTTGCAGTTGGTGTGGAAACTGAAGTCAATCTACTTGTTAATGGTAAATTTGAGTAACTAATTTTGTTGTTAATGTTAGCATAAAACTCCAAAGTATATCAATCCATTAAATGGTTTGTGTGTTGTCAAATCATTGGAATTACTAGTGGCCTGCTACTGTTGTTTGTATAATAACCGGCAACCGCACAACCCGTTTAGTAGTTATTAATTATAATTATTGGTCAGTATTGATAATATTTTACGTAAATTTTTAATGAATTAAAAAACATATAAGTCTAAATGAAACTTTTTATTCAAAAAGATAAATACTTTCTAAACTTTGCGCAGTTTTTAATACATATATTTCATATTTATGCCATTGTATTTTATAATAAACTCTATGCAAAATTTCATAGAAGAGGTGGCAAAATCTGCAGACTGACATCATTAATTAAAATTCGGTTCAAAATGATGACGTAACATTTGCACCATTGCATAAACTAGTAAAAACACCAATTGTTATTTTTGCAGCAGGCATGTTAGAGGTGACTTTTACTTACGAGTTTTGTAACCTTTGACCTCCTATTTTATTTAGCTGAATGCTACCGACAGAGAATTTTGAGACTTCATTTATAATTACTAAATGATGACAAACGTCAGAAGTCCTGCTTTTACAGGAAAAATAACTAAACTAAAGTTTTAAACAAAGTTTATATGCAAAATTGCCTACCGATCGACTTCAAATTTTACCTTTGCGCAACCTCTCTAGCGTATTGATCTGATAACTTTTGGTTTTCGCTTTTGAGTTATAAATTCTGTTACGGAGAATTATAAATTAAAGACCTTGACTGAACATGTTTCGGGGTCCCCTTGTATGTTTACTACATAAATTTGTTTCTGAATTTTGCAAACATGCCAAAAATATGCCGAGACACGCATAGACATTACACAAATATTACTGCATATTATTTTAACTTATTTTTTGAAAACTTGAACTATTCGAAACATTAGAATAGCTTTTCCGTAAAGTAAACATATAATTCGAGTAGTTTTCTTTCTGCAGGACTGCAAGTAAAATGCTTTTTCAAGAAAGAATATTTGCTAAATTTGTTCAAAATTAAAAGGCACCATAAACACCGCCCCTTTTAAATCGTAGAGGACAAAATTGTCATGTTCTCTATGACGTCAATACATCGGATACGGCATTGGCCGATTCACTTGAGAGTAAAAAAATGCGGTACTCTCAAGGACACCGACGCAAGTCTGAAGCTCATTTTCCTTACCATTTCTCCGTGCTAAAACGGTTGCATAAACTACATAAATTCATAGCGCAGCCTCTGTTCCGTATTCATACCGCGTAAGTTTTTATTTGCAGCGATATATACATGTGCGAAGTAGAGAGGGAAATAGAGAGTAATAGTTGCTGACCAAAAATATAAATTGCCCATAAAGCACGAACGCCACTGTGTCTAATACTGCAATCTACGAGGCAACCGCATCCGAACGTGCGTCTGTAATAGTCCGTTGCATTTCTGACGGGCCTCCGGCAATCGATAGCCGATTGTTCCAGTGGCGCACGTGTGTGCTTTTCTGTGCGATTGTGTGTGTGTGCGCGCGCCCGGCTAAATTTACCGCGGTAGCGACGGTTATTGTTCCGGCACAGTGACGTTATCTATTTGTCCGAGATTTGTTTACGTGGAGGATGCTCGCCAACTTCACGCTATCTGCACGGATGCAATGACGTTTGCCCGCGCAAGAACGAAACCCCGCAGAGGCGCGCTGGTATTTAAATTCAAACGCCGCGTGCTCTCTCCGTAATTTATACGGCATAAATGCTCACTTGCAATTGCTTATCTCGCTGGTGCTGAATTTTTGGGCTCCTAAAAGTTTTCCAGACAAAATTATAGTGGTATTCACAATCATCTTCTTTGTTCACAATAACAATGACACACATAGTGAAACATCTGAAAAGAGCGTTTAGTGGCGGACAGCACACACTAAAAAAGAAATACTTGGCATGAATGCTTCAGGTTGAGTAAATGGTAAGATCCTCTATAAGGAATTAAATATCGTATTCAACCAAGACATAAATATATTCAAAGTTGATGGTATGATGCGTTTAGAACGAATGAATAAATATTCACATTGACTATGTAAAGTATAGTATGATTGTAACAATTTCTTAAAATATTAGATCATATATTCAACATGAAACTATTATTTTAACTCAACAACTTAACTCCTTGATTCTAGTAAATTATTTCTTTGTTATAAACAGAGGTACTCAATGTAACCGTTTGGTGATATTCGTATTAATTAAATTGAAGGTGTGACTGAGACTGTAAATTAAAGTTTTTTTTCTTAACAATTTTGTTCAGTTTCAATCCGTCTAATCAATTATATGTTTGGGGTTAAATAAGTTCATATAATTGCTTAGATCGATTGAACCTGAACAAAATTGATTAAAAGAACTTATTTATTTCAAAATTTGATTCAGTAACATAACACCATCGTCCACTCACGGTTTCATTATTATCAGTTGAATTTAAGAAGATTTATACTTACCAGATGCAACAATAGGTTACTGTTGTTTGAAAATAAATAATTAATTGAACTAAGTACGTATATAAATATATCTTACAATAGTATATATATATATAGTATTGTACTATACTCTTTGTACCGAAACACTACAATATACTAAATAACAATGGTATCTATGTAAATAAAAAATGCAAATGATATTGGAAATAGAGATATTCAAATTTTCTTTATATTCATTTGAATATACTTCTTAACTCAACATTGAATATACATTTTCCTTCAATTTACTCCTATAGATTACTTGAATTGACGCTGTAGACACAAAGATACTATAGTTTCCTACGACGTTATGATCTGTTCTATTTAAAACAAGAAACACAAATATTGAATCTTTTAAATAAATTGATAAAATATTATTCTTGTCGGAAGAAACATGTTTTACTCGAAGTGATCCAAACCTCTTGGTGAAATCATACGTATATTCCAAGTAACTACATATATATTTCAGCATTTGTTTGTTTTTGTGTGCAGTTTCTACCACCAAACTTGCGCTGTCTAGACTAGGCTGAAGAGTAATTACCCTGGTAGAAATAAACCATATAACAACTATAATAACTGGATGGATCTGCTGTTTAGATGTAGGAGTATAAAAGAGATAAATAAGGAACAACTCTGTCAAAAATATAACAGATATTCATGGCGGAATGGACAATACAGGCAGATTTAAAAAGATTGTATACGAGTTTGTCAGAAAGAAAAGATGGGCTGACAAAACCACACAAAATTATAGAAATCTGACCTTAGTAAAAGAATCGTTAGTTTTTCGATATTGGCAATTTTGTCCAACTGTCACCTTGAATAAGTTTTTCGAGTACCACATCTACAAAATTCCATTTTCCAAGGATGAAATTTTTAAAATGCAACGCTAATCAGTCCTCGTATTGATCATAATCCAAAATGAATCTAGTATCTGATGCTATATACCTTTGACTTATTTAAAGTTATTTTTTCATTTTATCTAACCTGAGAAGTTATTTTAAAACATTACTTACTTAAAAATGGTATAAAATTTGTTTAGAATATATGTTTTACTATCGAAACGAAGATATTGCTATTTTACTCCAAAATGAAAACTGTGGAATTATTTCGGTAATTAGGAATTCGAATGAAAACCTTTGTCAAAATAAAGTTACGTTGTATCGAAACAAACAAAACACAAATAAAATCTAAAGAACGTGTTAAAATTTTCTGCCACCAAGTCAAATGTAAGCGCGGCACCTTTTTAGGGAAGCTCTTTTAATCCGTCTTGCACTTCCTACGATATTTCTTGCTGTGCGGCTACATACATACTCATTTCATTTACGCTATTAATTTATTGCTGATAGACCTCATAACCAGTTTTGTACATATATTTTTATTTTTTTTTTAATAAGAATGGGTTGCTTATCATATTGAAACTAATTTAAAGATTAACCATCAATTTAAATCTGAATTCTTAAAACTAGGGACTTGTCTCTAATAGGCTATCCACTGATATCCTATATTTACTTTCTTCTAAACAAGAAGCACTAACTTCACTCGCTGAGCTCTGCTTTTTACATAGTTCACTGATTCACTAGTTCGAATGGTTTAGTTCTTTTTAGCCTTCTCACTACATTCTGGTTGTCCAGTAGCTGCAGGGCCTCTACGTTGACGTGATGGCTTAGGCGAGATTCATGTTTAGTGACAAATCATTTTATTTCTTGGATGACTTGTGGGACACCAAGATCACGGTGCAAGTCAGTGTTCCGTATGTGCCAAGGAGCCTTAACAATATACCATAGTACTTTATTTTGGAAAGTCTGTATTCCTTGTATATTGGAGTTTTTCGCGCAACCCCAAAGCTGGATGCCGTATAACCAAATCGGTTTCAGTATTTGGTTGTAAACTTGTAGTTTGTATACTGACAACTGAGCTTCCCAGAAGACAGTACAGTTCTCTGTATTTGAGGCCAAGCTGTACTCTTTCCTTCTTAACGTATTCTTTCCATCGTTAATCATGACATGAGGTATGTCCTCGATTCTTTTGTTTGTAAAGGTAATGTGAACAGATTTCAGGTCGTTAAGCTTGGTCGTCCATTTATATATTTTATTACTAGCTTGTTGAAGACTCCTAGTAGATTCTCCAATAGTTGATCCCACTGCCATTAGAGCCGTGTCATCTGCGAATCTGGCGACTGTTACATTTTCCCGCTGTGGTAGGTCACTAGTATATAGTAGATAGAAAATTGGTACAAATACACTACCCTGGGGTACTCCAGGTTTTACTTCTTTTTGTTCCGAGTAGTCATCGATCTGCTTTATTCTGAATAGTCTATCAGATATATAGGATGTTAGCAGCTCGACGTATTGTAAAGGTAGCATACTCTTTAGTATGCGTATCTATTCTTCCTGCCAAACCTTACCGCAACCTTGTGTCACATCAAGAAATAGTGTTGAGCAAATAAGCTTTTCTTTTAATGCCTTCTCTAGGTTATCTGTCATCCTATGGAATGCTTTTCTCTAAAACCAAATTGGTGATTAGGAATTAGTTCCTTTCTCTCAATGATAAGTTTCATTCTCTTTAGAAGCAGCTTTTCAAAGAGCTTCGATATCATTGGTAACAGTGATATTGGGCGATATGATTTGGCTCCAGTCGGTGGGTTGCCTAGTTTTGGTATCATGATAACATCTGCTAGTTTCCAGACATGGGGGCGTATTTTAATCTGAATGATGCCTTTATTCGATACGTCGCGCAGAAGTTAGCTAAATGGAAAAAAATCCCATGATTTGTTCAAATTTGCTCTTCTAAATGTATAGCAATCGGTACTAGATTTGTTTTGGACTGTGATCAATATCACTGCTGGTAGCGCTGGGTAGCAAAAATTAGAAATAAGTTTTGTCCAAATTCATAAAAGTACGTAAAATTTTTTCAAAAAGTAGCGATTTTGAGTGGAGGTCATATTTTGATATTCTGGTCAGTCGTGAGCTGGACAATCAGACTTTCAATGCATGAGGACTAAATGAATTGAAAAACGCAGGAGAAGATCTGAAGAATGAAATAAAATAATAAACCATACATATTAGGCTTCAAGTATGTTGTCAGCGTTCATTTTAATAAATCGATATTTTCGATATTTATCGATAGATTAGAACAAATTTTCAAATAATTATGTAATTTTAAACCGATTTAGACAGCATCACCTCCATGAAAAAAAAATGCAGAAAAAATCGCTTAAAACCGCAAAACGGCACGATTGTGCATTTAAGTCGGACAAAGTCTGGACAAAGTATCACAGTTAGAGACCTGTACAGAAGTATACTGTAAGACCACTAACACCACCTAATAATAAAAGTCTGCAGGATGTCCCAAATCCCAATATAGATTCCACCTCCGCTGATATGTGGATATGTTGATATGTGCGCCTGGACGCATGTTTTCAAAGTATTCTTTTATATACAGGTTGACCCATACAGTTGTAACAACCCAGTGTTTTGATGAGTTATTGCGTCTTTTATTTCTCCAGACCGAGATAGAGTTGGACACAATATATATGGCAGGTTATTTGGGTACGAGTTCTCGTATAGATTACAAACCAAATGTATCTATCATGTCAGATTTGATAATTAATTGGAAAAAATAGATATTCTGTGGTTCTTGATACTTTCCAAACAGCTAATTTGTCGTGATCAAATTGTCGTGGCTGAAATGGAAAGTAATGAATATAATACAAAGTTCATAATATTCATTCCTCTTAAAACGGTGGGGTTATGTTTTTTTTTATATTCATTCTAGAGATATCAAAATATTTTTCCTTGAATGTACATCTCCAAAACAAATTCTCATATATAGCCCGTAACTCTCGCGAAATTGCTATTTTTATTCGTTACACGTGGCAGAACCATATTTTTAATAACTTTCGCCCCCGGCGCACAAAACAAACGCGCGTGATATTTAATTGCCTCTCTCTGGCCTGGACACGTTGATGTATACAGCCTATAACATCCGGAATGGCTCACTGTACACCATCCGATGGTGCTCTGAGTTTCCGGTCGATTTCACAGATTACGCGGGTCGTCTGGAATGGTTATTAGAACTTTTCCCCGTCAGTATCACGTATCTATAGATATATCTTGTGTGCTATACAATATATATTATATACATCGTAGCGTGGGAAGGACAAATATGTCCTACTGCATTAATAACTCGCCTGGGGGATTGTTTATTACTTCTGGGGCGGTCAACTAATATCCTGAAGATATAAAATTAATTCTCTTCTCGACTTGTCGATATTCGATATTTGTTTGATATAGGCGACCATGATTAAATGTTTAATGATATTTCAGCTTACCATTTCAACATTTTGGAGTTTGGAGACCATGGTAGTAGAATATTGTATGATAATGTTATTGTGGTGTAAGTATAAATAACTAATTTATCTTATGAAATATTCAGGATCATCATGTATTAGAACTTAGGCACCGGTATGCTCATTGTTAATTGATTCTGTTTACACCAGCAGGACTGTTTAGTTCTTAATCCCCATTATTTGCTCATAATGTAATTCTACACAGCCTTATTCATTTAGCTCACAAAGTTTACCGAAGGGGTATGTATTTATAACGTAACAAATATGCCAGTCATTGTTTGCTACGCTAAAAATGTTATAGTTGCAGTCAGCAATTCTGTCGAATAGTTACAAAAAACTGAACAAACTTTTATTTCACCGTTTTATTTTTAACTTCTGACTGCGTCAAAATGGTGAAATTTGGATACAAATAATTTAACCCGTTGTTCAGCGCTTTTAGATTGTAGGCCATTATAGGGGCGAAAAGGGTTAAATTGTAATAATGTGTTCAATAAAACAAGCTCAAGCAGATGATGACCTATTTTAACCTTGTAATCGATGTTAATACGACAGCAACAAATGTTCAAATATTAGGAATAAACTAATCGTCACATATTTCGGTATCTGACCCAAAAAGCTGACAAAAAACCGAATTTCAAAAATGTTAAAACGCAAAGGTAAATCATTTTCTGGAATCGGTGGAATAGGTAGTCCCAATATATTAGTCAGCTAAATTCACCTTTTGATATCGTTAAACATTGATGTACTTAATTTGACGGTCATGGAAACGGTTGGAATTTTCTTCTTTGAAGAAGAGTGTAACTTTTCAGTTGGGTAATCTATAGAAGGAGGTGTACACGTTCCCTCAACAAGTTTTCTATTAAAAGTTATCCACAAAAGTACTTTAGTTTATAATTAAGCATATTTAAGACCTCCCGAATGAATCATTTGAATGCGTGATGATAGTAGAGGTAATTTCGAACCTCTTTAACCTGTTTTATCTATATACAATTTGTTGCGGTTGTCAAAAGGTGGCCAATTTTGTTTGCGCTCCAGAATGGTCTGAATGTGAACCCTAAACTTCGTTATTTTACGTGAATTCCTTGGACGTTTGTCCACCTGCGTTATTCAAGCAATGACACCATTTCTCTGTATTCTTCAACAAAAGCTTTAAAAACAACACAAAACCTGTCTTGGTACGAACATTTTGAGCATGGTAAAAGCTATCAATATCTACTGTTGTTTTTCTCTAAATTTATTATTTTTTTTTATTATAAATTTTATATGTATGATTTTTAGAAACATAAGGTACCCAAAAATGTGCATTAACTAATTAACGGTCATTGTTTTTAATCCGCCTGTCACAGGCGGTATGTATTTGTGTATATCACACAGCTCACTATGATGGAAATAAAATAAAATTAATATTGACAACAACAGTTGTAGCAGTAATTAATTTATATTAGGTTTGCTCCAGTGGAGGAGAAATTTAAATAAAGTTAGCTTTGTTCTTATTTTGTACTATTCTATTGTTATTAACATTCATATACTTAGAATAAAAATCAATTGTTACCTATATGTATATCAATAAAACAACCACTCAAGCGGCAATCTAGTTGAAAAAAATATTTCGCCCAACTTTTTCTGCCAAGGGAGTGTCCAGTCTGGACTTAATTTATTATCATATTTGGTGAAACAAAAAATAATCAAAAAAAAAAAATTGATTTCTTGTGCTGCTGTGACAAGTGTCTTTTTGTGATGTAGGCTAAAGTAGAGTAGAGATAAAAAAATTCAACCAAAATCGGGAATTAGAAATATTAGATGCGTTAAAAAAGCTTATGACGAGTCTTCCAAAAAATGATGGAAAATCTGATAATATCGTGCTAACTTATGTTGTTTCGGATAAATTTTTTTCTCTAGCGCAAAGTCATCGACTTTATCTATTGCATCATTTCAACACTCTATAGGACAAAGTTGGAAAACTAATTATTTAATAACAACATATCGAAAAGACGGATGGATTCCGAGATAAACGCAAAAAGCTCTGTAATCTCCCATTTGGTCCTAGGTTTGCCAGAAGTAAAAAAGCAGAAGAAACACATTTTTTTCTACTTTTATATCACTTTTATTATATTCAAGTATCCGCCAATATAAATTATCATAATGCGCGGTTTAATGACAATTTTTATTGACAATTACTGCTGCTAATTTGCAGTAATTTCGTTTTCATTAGCCTATTCGAAGAGGAATGGTGCAATAGTGCCTCGTGTCCACATTTCAGAACTAACACTCACTCTGCAGAAGTGAAGAGATCGTTTAATAATTTTTATGAGGAACGTATCGAATTATATTTCATTGCTTAATGGAGCTTCGTTCCTAACCGGCGGGTGATGCATTGTAGTTTATGATGTCCATATGAAAAGACTGTCTTGCTAGATAGATTGTAAATAATCGTACACAAATTGTAAAAAACATCCTGTACTTGTTCGTAAACCTAACAGTTACAATTGATAAATAGATTTGTCGCGGAAACGTTGCCATTGCATCCCTAGTTGAAAGGTTTTACGGAATTTATTCAGCGCATTCAGTAAACATCAACTACAGGTTGTCGTAACGGGGCGCACGCGTTTATTCATTACGCCGCATCACCGACAACAACGCCCCGCCCAATGAACCGAATCACTTCACATCTTTTGTGCGGTGTTTTCAATTAATCCATCAAAGGTGGCCATAATTGCTAGCGTCGCCTGGCTCTGGCACGGCGTTTGTTCCGGACCAAATTGCTGCGCAGCGTCGTGTCGCGCTTGCGAATTCATGGCCGCGAACTCCAAACAAAAACCTATTCCACCTCCGCCATTGGTCGAGGGTGAGAATTAATTATCTATTATCGGAATATTGGTTGACCGCTACCGAAGTTATAAACAATCACTTAGCAGAGTTATTAATACAACCTTTGACCTTTCCACGCGCTACCACAAAACGAAAAACACTACATTTAGCTCAACAAAACTTCAATTTGGAAGTTGTATCATCATTTGGCCTTAATAATTTTCTTGTTATTTACGAAACAAGTCTAAATAATGATAAAAATCCGTTTGTTAGGGGTGAGTACTGAGTACATGGAACAAGGCATTGATGAAATTTTCCACCTTAAGGAACAAGGTAATCACACAAAAGTAAGTGTCATTCTTGATTAAAATAACAACATACAGGTCATATTTCTATCACTATTTAGATACTCATATTCTTTTTAAGCCACTACTGACTAAAATAATTTAAGTTTAAATCATAATAATTTTGGAAGGAGCGCTTTTTCAAATTCTTTTATTCAATAAATGCATTACGATCTAGTCATAGTTGACTAATGAGTAACTTAATTCTAACTTATTTTACTAGTGCATAATGAAAAATAATTAAAACTAATGAAAATAGACATTAAACCATTCGTTTGACTATAGTCATATGCAACATGCTGCATAGGGCAAAATTATGTGCGCACAAACATATCTGCCGCATGTCTACGAAAAATCTGTTAAAAAAGTTGTTAATATAAATATGTTTATAACATATGTACTAAATTCCAAGATCTGCCTGTGTAATCTGTGCTTAAACAGTTGTGCAGGCGGTCGTTACATTAATCAAACTAAGTGATTGTGAGAATATGAACTGATAAGAGAATTTCCTTTAGAAAATTTATTTTGTGTCGATAAATTTAGGAAATTATTAGGTATTACTCATAGAGCAACTTCACATCTATTACGTTGATTAAAAAAGTGTTACAAATGGTTGTTTTTATAAATTATCGTAGGAAAAGGAGGCAAATATGTGAACGTAGAATGCATGAGGAGGAACTGTAAAGAAAATATTTTGGTAAGTCAATTATTTTAGATAGCTTTATAGTTAGAGGCACTGTTTTCCTATCTTCAGTGGAAAACAAATTAAATGGGTCGCTGACTAGTTCTTAGGAAATCATATTGAGACGAGAGGAACAAAAATTGAAATATTTTTAAGAAGTCTAGGTGATTCTGAATTTTTAAAGGTGATGACTGTAGATGATGGGGTACATCAAACCATCGGACCGTTTCAAAAATAATTAGAAAACTTTTACAAAAAATAGTGTTGAAAAAATGTTTGGATTTGTTTGCCCGCGAAATTGAATTAGCTAAAGAGTGTTGGAGCAATGGGAGCGACAGATTGTACCCATATCATAATATTGAAACCAAAAGTTCATGTAGAAGAGTGTTTTAACCGTAACGGTTTTTGTAGCATTAATGTGCAAACTACATATACTTCTAAAGGAATTTTTACGTCTGTGTATGCATCGTTGCCATGACAGCAGAGTGTGGAGAAAAGTCCGAAATTCCCAACTTTTTTCCTGGAAATATTGTCCTAGCATTTACTACTAGTTTATACTTCTCGCATAAGTAAAAACTACGCATTGAAGTACTTACTTTATGTAATTGATTATACTCCACAAAATACTATGACGTAAAAGCTCATACTTAAAGTAAAGGTAAACACTCGTTTTAATCATACCACCCAATGTGTTTTTCGTCAATAAAGTAAAGTTTTGAATAAACATTTTTGTCTGAAAAATTGTTTGAAATACGCGTTTAAGGTTTACATCAAGTTTTATTGATGGTGAATACATTAGAACGACCGTATTCTACAATAGATTTTGTGCCGGACTGGTGGGTGTGAGAATCTAACTGGTTCATAACTTCTTCAACTATTCATACAATAAAACTACGGTTTTGTTTGCAAATTTTAATTAAAAAATCTAGCGATCGATTTCGACTTTTACGTCATCATCAGGCTATCTGAAAAGGACGTCGTGTTAATTACATATATTAAAAACATATACGCCAGGTACTCACTTGTCAAAGGAAATTCAAAAACAACAAACAACGAGCACAACATAACGCCAACGAGTCACAAGGCCTACTGAGGCATACAACGTATGCAAGATGTGCATGCGTAAGCATTGTCGCATGACGTCAAATAAATGTGTCGAATAAATAAGCGTCGTCAAATTCGGTAATTTCGTTTCTTATATTGGCTCCCTGATTAATATGTCTTTTTATTTCAAATATTTCATATAAGTTTAATTTTGTAGACTTTTTCACATTATGTAAAAGCTGCATATTACTTATATCAGACTTATGATTGTATTCAATGAGGTGTTTATTAAATGTAGATGTTTTCTGCTTGCTATGTTCTCTATATCTGATTTTTAAATTACGTCCCGTCTGTCCGATGTATTGAGCTGTACAGTCCGAACATGTTAGTTTGTATATGCCACTTTTTTCAATTGCAGGGGTTTTGTCCTTATTACTGTACAGCTCAATACATCGGACAGACGGGACGTAATTTAAAAATCAGATATAGAGAACATAGCATCTAATTTGTGTTCCCGCAATAATATCTAGTTAGACCCCCACATTTACTGTGGTGAGGGTATATTGAGTTTACCACAACGCCGGGCTGTCTGTCCTATGTGGTATACACACTTATCTCTTAAAAGGTAAGGACAAGTTCGTCAACTGGCAAAATTGATTCACATTTTTTGTATTTTACGGTAGGCATTATTACAACTTCAGCACGCTTGAAGATAATTTTCTTACTAGTTTTACTTCTTACAAATTATTGTTATAAACTAGTTTTTTGTTTGGTATCTTGTATTCTTTGCTTAGCAAGTACAACATTTTATAGTTGGTACTCATGTTTTGGACAATCGGATTCTAGTAGTGATTTATATTCTAGTCATGAATGACGCAGTACACAATTACATACCGGTATTTGATACCGCTACTAACCGTTAACCGTTACATAAGTTATACTCACAGTAACCGTTGCGAGTTTAACAGGTTTGCATTCGATCTCTATCCGCACTGCGTGAAAGCATTCGCGGCATATTCATGTCATTGCGAGTGGAGAAAAATTAACACATAAATCAAAACTTTAATTAAGATTTAGTGGTCGGAGCTCAACTATTTGTCAAATACAACAATTTGATCTGCAAGCATGCAACATTCTAAAATACAATAGCGAGATAACATTTATTTACCTACTATGACTATTTTAATCTGACAATCACGGCATGTTGATGCCAGAGAATAGTATTATCTCAATATCACTAGGTTTGTTGCATCAGGAGTGTTATAAAAGTCATATTGTTATTGAAATTAGTTATCTTTTGGTTATGTCCGTTAGATGGCGCGCAGGTATTGACGCTGTGCGCATACGCCACTACTCATCTACCAACCTTCAATTGTCGGAATTTATTTACTGTGCATCCCTACCGTTCGGCATTCTAGTAATAAGATTTCTATGCTTTAGACGCGTATAAGTATACATATTCTGTCATTTATTCCTTGTCTGTATAGTTATCTTTAACCTCATGCCCAAAGACCTCAATCAAAGGACCGCATGCCTAAACATAACAGGAGTCATGCACACCACACCGACGGCCGCAATGGACGCAATGCTCTGCTGCCGCCTCTTGACATCCATGTGGAGAAAGTAGCCTTGGCGGGCATCCTCCGGCTCCGTACGGCAGGTTGCTGGGAAACTGGCAGGGTTAGCGAGGCTCGTCTCTACCTCTGGCGCGTGGCTGTCCTACGGACACCTCTCCTCAGGTAGATGACTTTCCACCCCGCTATATCTTCAAAAGATCCTTCACAACATCCCTCACACCACCAACCCAGGGGGAAAAAACAGGAGCCGTCCACATATACACAGACGGGTCAAAATACCCACATAAGGTATTTCTTTGGTGCCGGAGTGTTCTCCCGAGCACCGAATATGAATATCTGTCTACCACTAGGACGGTACACGACTATAACACAAACAGAGCTGATTGCCTTAACAATCGTAGCCAAAACTATTACTGAAAAAGGTATAAGTGGCAAAAGCGTGCTAATCCTAACGGACAGCAAAGCAACAATACAAGCGCTGCCCAGACCTCCAACAACCTCCAGACTTATACGACAATGCACCGAAGCCCTGACAAAAGCAGCACAAGCAAATAATAAGCGATCCGTCCACTGGATAAAGGGGCACGGTAAAAGTAAAGGGAACAGGGAAGCGGATCGCTTGGCAAAACACGCTGCGAGGATGCCCTATATAGGACCTGAGCTAGTGATACCACCGATTCTTAAAACTACTCAACGAACTAAGAGGAACTTCCCACACTCAAAACAACCAAGTCTGTTTTTGCAAGGGAAACCCTAAGAGCCCCTTGCCCAAAGACCACCTTCAAGTTACCAGAAGCAACATCAGACTGCTAACTGGTATCTATACAGGGCACTAAAGACTAAAAGAGCATCTAACCCGCATTGAAATCTTGGAGGACCAAATGTGTAAAGGATGCGAAACCGAGCAAGAGACGGCAGAACACTGTGCGAATGTCCGACACTTTCAACATTACGTGAACGTTTCCTTGGTGAAAGATGGATGGACTTATCCGCCATCAGAGGGGTTTCGTTGAGCGACGTCCTCGCCTTCACGAAGGCCGCAGGATGGCTCGAGGCAGACACAACCTAGGCCATAAGAACCCCTCGGAGGTTAGGAAAAGGGGCCTAATGAGGCCTAGGTGCTGTGAGAATTGTCCCACCCTCCAAGATATCCATATCCATATCGATCCCCATGCCGGAGAAATGGAATTGCTAGACATTCTGAAACAAAATGCTTTAAATAATATATGTTACTCACAATAATGTGAACTTTGTACAAATTTACCATCGGATAAAGATGTTAAGTCACTGGCCGCGAGTGCGGTTATAGTCAGATGTGTAAAAGAACTCTCTAGTAGCGTAGGTGTTCCCTCAGTTCGACAAAATCCCTAGGTGTGTGAAGCTTGCTCCTACTGTCGGTGATCAGCCATTGCAAAAATGGAACATCGTAAAATAAGCAAACAAGACTAAAATTAGAAGATAATAATAATAATAAATGCAATGTGAATATCTCAGATAAGATGCAAAATGTGATTATATGCGCCCCTTGTCTAGGTACAAGTTTTGAAATTTTTGACAAACTGCATATTATGTATGTCTGTTGCTGAAACAATTTAGTCGAAGCGTATCATCCTAAATTCGTATTTTATGTTCCAGGGGTGTCCTGCTGCAGGGCAAAAACCAGCTGAACGAGGCGATCCAGAGCTTCCGCAGGGCTATACAGTTCAGGCCGTCACTAGCGCGTGAGTACAGCTTTTCTCTGCACACCTTTTGTCCGTGCCGGTGTCCGTCCGCAGGGCCATTGTTTCGTTTTGCGCGTGGGGCCCCGAGGCCCGAAACGAATTTACATAACAAGCGAAAAGAAACAAGGCCGTTCGCTGTCGTTGCCATATATCATATCGAGACTCCGCCAGCGCCCCTCGCTAAGGGCGAATTCAACCCCCTAAAAGCGGAAATGGGGTCAACCGGTGAACCCAAACTAATTCACTGACTGATATACATGACGTTTCGGATGCAAAAAAATAGCTCTTTTAAATACCTCCCTAAAAAGTCGAGCGATGTTTCGGCGGAATTGGATGGATCTGTTTTAATACCGTCGTAGTTGTTATAATTTTATTGTTGTTTGTTTCTTTTTATATTACATTTATTGTAGGCACTTAGTCGGTGACATCTTAAATGTTTGGCGTTATAAGGGTAGAACTAGTGCCCATGGCACTAGTTCTACGCTCATAACAAGTCTACAAATAGTAACTATGTTAACTGTAGCTACAAAGTCGTGTATTTGGCACACATCCATCTAAAAAGGTGAAAAAAGTTAAGTATTAACTTAACTATAACGGTAATGAACTAATTCAACATTTTCTCGTCAACGAGTTGCTGTTTCACGTAGCAAAGGAAGAATGAATTTATGTTTAACTTTTTAGTTGTTCCTGCCCATGCGCTATGTACAAAACCCAATATGACGGATATTGTCAAAAACCTCACATGTTGTTCTACTGTAATATTTCCAAACAACAGTTACCTAACCGCTGCCCAACAGTTACTGATCTGTTCATTTATGTATTTACTTATTTATTATTAAATTGCAAAATTATGAAGACCTTTAAAGTCAGACTATAAAATGCTTGTTTGAGTTCAAAGGTATTGTGATTATTATCAGTAATTAAAAAAATATTCGATGATTTAACCGTAAAATGTTACGCATGTCTTACCAAGAAAGCGAGAAGGAACAACCCCTTAAATGTATGACCATATCTTTTGCAAATGCACAATGATCTCCATGAAAAGATCTCCCCGCATTATCGACCTCAAAACATTACTTACCACTGTAAAGGGACGTGTAAAATGTGTAAAAATTTCCGAGTAAACTTGTGCATCTAAGGATAAACTTTTTACACAATATACTGCCATACTTCGCGTGAACTGATGAACGTTTGGTCGAAATTGGTCATCGTACGCAATAAGAATGAATATAACTGTGTTAACATCGCTAATAATAAGCTCGTTTATCGTTAATGATAAACTAACCAACATTTACTCCTTATTTGTATGTATTTCTTTGATAATGTTACTTTTTGTTCAACAATTGTCTACCTCAAAATTATAGATTACCACATGGTGGCACTAACATGCTATTAATATGACATTCCTTCAGAAAATGTATCTTATCATCTGAGTTTTGCTTATGCAATCGTTTGCTTCATTTGAATTAGCACATTGGAACGTGCTGTCTTTACTGAATGCAACCTACCGCAAATTTTCAACAGAATATCACTGTATATGTGTGTGAATACGAGCGTATAGAATGGTGTGTGTGTGTGTGTGTGTGTGTGTGTGTGTGTGTGTGTGTTTGCGCCTTAACAATATTGATACCAAAAATGTGATCGGTCCGGTGGCGAATGACTGTGGTGACTTTTATTTGTGTTTCTGCAGGACCTGTTAAATTTGTTCTTTTATAACCATACAAAACTCCTGTGAAATTTGATATCTGTGAAATATATTAATAATTGCCCTTAGAGGTTCAAAATCGAGAATGCTTGTAATTTAGTAATATGAAAAAGATTCTAAACCCTTTTTATTTGGATTTACTACAATAAATTTACAAATGACGGTTATTACCTTAATAGAAAAAAAACAACAGTTAATTTTTGTGTCTATACAGGGTGATTCAATTTCGAGCGTCCCCATGGGGATCTCGCTTATTAGTGGAGATAGAGCCTATGTTTAAATTTGCAAAGTTTCGTATTTTTGTGCTAATCAATTATCTGTAAAGAAATTTAAGCTATCATTTTTCATTTTCAAGATATCCACAAAAACTGAAATGTTAAGATATCGTTGTTAATTTTTTATTCAAAACCAAATGTAGCTAGACATTTGAAACAAAAACATTCTACAGGTACTTTTTAAGAAGCAATGCAGTGTCATTTTTTAATTTGAAAATACATGATGGCGGCGTAACCATGGCCAACTTTTGTTTTTCTTATGGGCGCCATGTTGAATTTTGGCATTTTCCGATAGTGGTGTCTTTTCTCATTTCGGCTATGTATAGCATGTTAGAATTATTTTTCTAAATAATGGTGTAATAATAAAAAAAATCTTTCAGGTAGCCAATTGGAGCTTGGTTACAGACCGCGTACGACAGTACAGACAACGAAAACAAGAAGAAAGTTTTTATTATTAAACCATTGCTTTAAAAAATGTCAACATATTATAAATTGTGGAAATGAGAAAAGCACGGCGCCCGCCAATAAGAAAAACAAAAGTTGGCCATGGTTACGCCGCCTTCTTTGATGTTATTTTAAATTAAAAAATAACATCGCATTCCTTGTTAAAAACTCGATTGTTTTCGTCATGGGGTGCTTACTTCCTATAAGCAGGCGTTGATAGTAAAATTTTAGTTCACCCCCACGCGCTATCTCTGGCTAGCTCGCTACTATACCGGCCGAATCACATCTTTGACACCTATTGGCTGAGTCAAAGCGTCATTGTGGATGTCGCGTGTTGCGTAGTCATGGCGTTAAGAAACAACCATAAAGTTCTGTCAATTAACTGTCTAGCAATATGCTTGTGACAGCGCTAATTTTTACCACAGACTTTTAAACGTATATTTTTTATTGGTATATGGGTGAAGTAAATAACTTTAAATTTCCTGTGGTAATGTTTGTACTGTACTAGTTCCATTGCGCGATTTTCCTGATTTTGTGAATTAATTAAAATATAATATGTGAAAAAGCTAGAAGTGGAAGTGCTACCAGCGCCTCCTAGCGGATGGAGGTTCTAAAAATAGAATCCACAAAGGTGGCCTTGAGTCGCCCATCTATATTAGTATATATGTATTTTATCTATGGTTTTCGTTTCAAATGTCTGGTTTCGAATAAAAAATTAAAAACGATATCTTAATATTTCAGTTTTTTTGCGGATATCTTCAAAATGAAAAATGATAGCTTAAATTTCTTTTCAGATAATTGATCAGCACAAAAATACGAAAGTTTACCGAATTTAAATATGGGCTCTATCTCCACTAATAAGCGAGATCCCCATGGTGATCCTCGAAATTGAATCACCCGGTATACCAGAGCATTTCACATATTTCCAAATTTCTACTTAATTGATCAAAAGTACTATAATCTGAGCTACGTGACTATCCAAACCAACAATTACCAAAATGTATGTTTTTTCCATAGAATCTGAAGCCAGACTTTGAGTCGTGGTCTCGTTTTTGGTAACAGTGCTAAAAAACGGTTAAATCCAAATATTCATTTTTTCCTAAAACACTAGACACAATTTGGAATTTCTTGCTTCATATTCAGATAGTATGAAAAAAAGAGCTTACATTATTTTATTTTTACAAATTACGTACTTGGAAGTAGTGAAATGCTCGGATATTTATACTAAAAAGTTAAAAGTTTTTTTTTAATTAACCCAGTAATAACTGTGGTATGTAAATTTACAAAATATTTTTTTTTTATTTTTTAATAGTATTAGATTGAACATATTCTCGATTTTGAGCCTCCTGGGGCACAGATTAACATGTTGTGATCGATCTCAATTTCCACACGAATCCAAAAAAGCCGAAATATTAATCCGAAAATTGAAGAAAACTAAGTATGGATATAAAAGAACAAACGAAAAAGCGATTTTTAGTGATTTTTTTCGCCATGTTTCCTACTTATTTAAGACACTTATTTTCTACAAATAAAAGCTTATCTTGTCCGCACTATAGTATGCATATTTTGACATCAAGATTGAACAGCTCGCTTAACACACAAAATATTTACGCACAGAATTGGCTAAAAGTACAACCGTTTACGCTGCGGTACTCTCATTAAAACATAAAATTCCACCATTTACCTAGAGGTGGCTAATAAATCACCAGTTTGAGGGTCTCCCCGTCGGAGGACGAAGATGTTGATTTAGGCGAAACGTCGGCCGTTTCCGGATCGACGCGCTAAACCGGAAATTGAAGAAAATGAAGCTAGAATTCGATTTCGAGCTTGGGAACGAGCGCCATAAAACGATTCAGTGCCGGTAGGGGGTGCGGGGCGGGTGGTGGCGGCTTTCGCACTGTTTTAATTACGGAAATTAGAGTTGGCGTCTCGTCGTACGCGACGTTATTTTTTCAGGCGGCGGCAGTAGCCGCCTCCGGAAACATTCATCACGCGCAGCGAAAATGAACCGAAATCGCCATAAATCCCAGCCGAGCATAAATGAACGCCGATAATCCCCATTACTCTTCTCGTTGCTCTTTTATTTTCACAAATTTTCTCGTGAATCGGAATCCGGCGGACATTTTCCGAACCAGAAATTTATATTACCCCCATTTGAATGAAACGTTGATAAATTATATCTTGTGTATTCGAGATTTGACTGTAGCATCACTCCACTTGAAGTGCGTCACCTTCAAAAACAAAATATATAAGTTTCTTTTTCTGACTGGTTTTTAATTCTGTATCTATATTTTTTTAATTCTTTGTAAAATTTACTAAATTGGCATTAGCATAATTCTTACAGGTGTTGAATTATTGCCTTATTTGGCTATAAACAGCAAAACATGTCGCATCTGCATAGTCAAAACTAGACAATTTTCGAGCTTTGACCTTAAGAAGGTTCAACTGGATTAAGAAATAACTACATACCTTGATTTTTGCGAAGTGATCTTGAAAGTGGTAAGCATTCATAACAGTACAAGGATTTCGTAAAACTTTATCAAGGTTAAACCTTGGAATCAGGTAAAATTTGGTTCACATTTTATAGTCTTCTTTGTTCATGGATGATGCTCTGTCATCCTTTCATTATTAATGACGCGGAGAACCACTGGAAATTTGTTCGAACAGATGTGATAAAATGCAAAGAGAAATTGGTGAGAAAGTGGTTTGTTGTGAAGATTTTAAATAAAACGGAACAATTCTTCCAAAACTTTGACAGCAATCTTAGTCGGAGAACAAGCATAATGTTTTGGTGGTCAGGATCTCCAGCCTGTTATTTGGCAGATCAGTTTCCAACACTTGGTTTTTTATTCATCCCAATATCTGCATATTCATAAAACATATACACAGTTACATATAAAACAATGCAATTTTAGTTTTTATGTCCTGCAACTGTTTGAATCTTTGGTGGATTTTGACAACTTATCAACCACTTTGTAAGTAAATTCTATAAATTAAATGAAACGTCTTTAAAATTTTAGAATACAGCCATCTAACTTATTTTACCGGAACAACCAAAATAGTAAATTTGGTGCCGTTATCATTGCAGTGCAACGATTAACTAAAGCGGTGGACAGAAATTTAAATTTGCATAGCTGACGT
The DNA here is from genome assembly GCA_964023965.1 of Melinopterus prodromus. Taxonomy (NCBI): domain Eukaryota; kingdom Metazoa; phylum Arthropoda; class Insecta; order Coleoptera; family Scarabaeidae; genus Melinopterus; species Melinopterus prodromus. The sequence goes on from OZ030394.1 coordinate 47,800,235, forward strand.
AACCGTAGTATTAAATTGAATAACAGCACACAGTTAGACAAAGCGAATCCCGGAAAATTAGCTAGCCTTTGTAATCCAGGAATTCATGTTTAGAAAGTCGGAACAAATCTGATGACCTCGACAAGTATTATTAGACACTTGTGAATAAAAAGAAAGTAAAAGTACAAAGTTTACGATTAACGTTGGCACCCGTTTGCATATTGCCGCTATGAATCAGCAAAACATGTCAAAATCAGATTATTTTGATAGTTTTATTCACCTTTTCTTTCGGGTACCTGATGTTATAGGAAACTTTTGGGTCCGGATTACATTCACAGAATCCATGCGTCTCATTTTTTTACAGTTTTAAATTACTTTTGTTTAAGATTAAAATTTTCGTCGTTGATCTTTGACTTTATAAATTCCTGACACAATAATAATAATAATAATAATAATCCACGCCTTAACATCCCCCAACAGCTTTCGCCACTACGGGGGCATCGGCAGGCCCGAATTATCATTATTATGGCCCGCGTCTGTGGCACGTCTTAAGTTGTGGTCATATAATAAACGTCCGTCTTATCATGCTGTTGAAAAACTTAGAAAAAGAATGAAAATTTACAAATAGCACTTTCAATTAAGTACCTGTGTTTTGTGTACATATTTTGTTAATTAAAATCAGTATGTATGTAAGTTAAATGTCCCAAATTCAGTCACTGTCGTAAATTCCGACATGCTTCTGTTTAGTTGGATAAAATAGGAAATCTACAACCTTGAACTTTATTTTAGGACATCCGGTTTGTTGATTTGACATTACTCTTATCAACCCACAATCGTTTCTTATTCTACCAATGTTCTAACGGTCAGAATATAACCTTAAAATTTGACTAATCTTTATGATTGAGTGTTATGGTAAAAGTAGATTTTCTCCTTATAAGGTAACTGCAATTCGACTTCTTTTACATCGCTATACAAGCTAACAGCAATTAAGAAAATTGTAATAATATCTATTTAGGTTGACAAAAGATGCTTTATATTTTGATAATAATACGCCGTGCTTATTTTTTTAACCATTATTATTTACAAATTTAGGGATGTCTGAATTAGATAAAGATAGATGTGTAAATATAACACGTCCTTAAATCAGACCTGTGTGTCGAAATTGTGTACCTACATGGTTAGAAGTAATACATGCCTCTATTGCTGTATTTATAGGAAACTAACATATATTACATCGTTTGCTATATTATAATTAATTGTACGCATTTTGTCCAAATTCCAACACGAGTGTCGGAATTATGGACATCAGCAATCCTTATTTATTACACCAGCAGCACAAAGTACCGATTTTGGCATTAATATACCACGTTTGGAGACCACCTAAATACCACCTTTGACTTTTCTCTATAAATGAATAGCAAGATATCTTTAGAAGGATATATTTGTTTAAAAAATATTTATATCCAGTCATTTTCACCACATAAATTTAAATTCTACAGTTACAAATGTAACAAAAATTCCTTAATCTGTCTGAATATGGGGCGTTTACCTTAAGTATGTTTCTGTTTTCTATCATGCTTTGTTATTTTCCTTTTCAATAAAAACAATTCAATTCCTCAAATATTATTTAGGTTTAATATGAAAATAAAATTTACTGGTTTCGGGGATTCACAAGACATCTCCGGGAGCAGCAACCACTTCATGGCACTGAATTGATAATGCGACCATCATTTTTTACAATTAAATTAGTTCAGAATTTATACACGTCCTACTCAGTATGCAGATACTGAGCTTGTCATTTTTCTATTAGCGAACATCCATAGAAGCAACTAATTACTTTATTTTGAGAATAGCTAAAATTACAAAGTTTTACTTGAAACTGTAAATTCGCAGAAATGCTGATATTGGGATGAATTAACACGGGAACGGTTTGGGAAACAAAGTGAATCTGTTAAAACTACAAAAGAACGTGACTAAGAATTTGTTAGCAATCTTAATGCATGCTTTGATCTGCAAGTTTATACAAAAACAATGTGCAAATGACCTTTAACCTCTCGGCGCTCTTAGGGTCTCGGAGATAATAGGTGGTGTATAGACTAGATCAGTCAGAGCTAGAACTAGTTTCCCATGATAAATTTCGGGAAATCCATTCAGGACAAGAACCGAACTGAAAATATACATTTCCCTTTTATTTCTCCCAAACACCTACTCACCCAGAAATACACAATTTCTCTTCCATATCATACAAAACACCCTTTCACACAATATTTGTAGATAAAATATTCAAAGAGTGGAAGAGGAGTTGCATTTGCTGCAAGGGTATGCGATAAGGTCGGATATTCAAGCCGTACCGTATGCCTCGGGCTGGCGCACATATTTGATCTCCACGCGAGATATTTAACTTAACATACGTGTGTGCGGATACGTGTGTGTGTGTAGGTCTATGCTTTGCATTGCACGGACCGAAGCCCAGAGCCCACGCTCTGTCAACACACAATTAGTTGCAGAGTCTGCGCTCAAGAGGGCTCCTCTCATAACTCACTACTGTTTGTCTTCGGTAGTTTGACGTCCAAGCACCACACTACACCCCTATCGCCAGAATGCAACCTTCCGAGCACCTGGTAACTATGGGAATAATAACAAAGTGGAATTTACCACCGGTTGATGTAGGCCAGCCCGATTAGTGATACCACAGTAGTTTACGTTTGTTCAAAGCTGCTGTTTCAGAACTCTTGTGAGTGTCCTTCTGTCGTGAGCGTTTGTTCATGCAAAGTTAGCATGGTTTGCCATTGATATGTGGTAAAATTGTGGGTAATGTTGGGTGTATACTATATTTTGATTTCAATTCATTATTCTTATCAGTTTAAAAACTAGATCCCCAGTTGTATACACCTTTGCAATTATTTGCATATTACAAATACTATGTAAAATGTCCTCATGGATATACAAGTTGCAAGTTATTTACAGCCAAAGATGAACGAACTGTTTTTTTGCGATATCTTGCTTTCTGTTGATTGGATGAGAATAACGCTATAAAGCAATAAATAAAGCAATTAATTCTCTCCAAAAGCTAAATATCTATACATAGTTTGAGTTTTCGTTTTCAAATTATAGGTACGTAAAAAGTTACCACAAAGTCAAAGTTACGATGCGTTTATAGGCTGCGTGTTCCTTCCGCATCAAAAGTATTTGAAAACATGATACTGGTCTATATGCTATTCTTACCATTTAGAATAAAACTCAACCGTACAGGTAAATGTACCATTCCCAAAAATTACATTCCATCAATTACATGGCCCAAGTACGTCACAGAAGTGTTCATGAAACTACACTTTGCCTGTTTTACTTTTAAAACAGATTCTTTTAATTTTTTTAATACAATTTCTTACATATTTAAGTGTTCCTCCGCTGTTTTACTTACAATCAAAGTAAGGAAACAAACTGTACCAGGAATGTCTAACAATAAGGTTTCCATAATGCGTTGAAATAATGAAGGGGCACTCGTAAATCCATAAGGAAGTCGAGTATAAGTAAACAATCTCTTGTGGGTGGAAATTTTCAACAATTTTTGAGTATTATCATCATCAACCAAAACTTTATGATAAGCGTCCGACAGATCAATTTTAAAATTTTTTTTAAAGTTTTGCAATTTTGAAAATAAACTTTCCACTCTAGGCAACGGATATTTAACTGTTTGTAGAACGTGATTTAAAGAAGTTTTATAATATCCACATATTCTTACTGAACCATCACTTTTCAATACAGGTACAATAGAAGTTCCCCACTCAGAACTCTCAAGTGATTTAAGCACACCTGTATCTGTTAATCTAGTTATTTCTTTGTCCACAATTTCTTTAAGACACGACCGATCTGGATTAAATAGAATTTACTATAAATAACCATTAAAATAAACTGTAAAACACTAATCTGTGAAAGCGCAACCGGTTCCGAGATACGGTTATTATATTATTATTTTATGTCTAAAAAATAAATAAACACTTCCGAGATTATTTTCCAAAAAAATAAAATAAAATAATTTGATAATAAAATTTTTATTTGTTTTATTTATTTATACACGTTAAAGCTGATGAACGTGAGCGATTTGCAAGACGCCGCGTACATATTAGTTCTGATGGCATTTATGCTGGTAAATTTGAGGATGCTGATGCTCACTATATATTACACAATGAAAATGCGTACAGGAATCTTCACTGACCCATACTACGTTTTCCTTGTGGTGATGCTAGGGCTAAACGTTGCGGTCTTAGTTTACATTATGCAAAACCGGATCGCAATCGACACATTGCTCGATGGCATGAAAAATCAAGATAGAAACAGGTACTTTCCATACAACCATGTAATCAGGCTCCACCAGAAGATGGAAGTATGCGTAGTTTTTATACTATTTATGTCGATTCTTCTCCTCTTGAAGTTCATGAAATTCTTGCCTACACCATTGCCGTTGCAAGAGCGATGCGCCGTGCAATTTCAACTGATGTGCTCCTATGAGCTTGGAGCACATTTCATTTCATTTCTGGCTTGCTGGAACTTAGTTGCCCAGATATTGTATGGCGCCACGTTCCTTGAGTTTACAGATTGGTTGGATGGACCGGTGATATTTTTGCACATTTTTATGAAAAGTGTCGACTGGGATATATGGTACAGGCTATTACAGCATGAAGAAATTGCTGTAATCTGTACGTATGTCGCTGCTGTTTTTGTCTTCTCACTCTTGAGGCTTTTCTTTTTGGTTGTCGGAATTTGGGCCATGTACGAGGCTAAGATGCAGTTGGCGGGCGAAAAATACCAATACACTATGACCACTTACATTGCTGACAGTTTTAGCGCTATTCGAAGCATGTTATCTAAAAGGTTCAAATTCCTCCGTACAAAGGAGGAGAGACGTGCGAGAGGTGGTGACGAATACGACATACAGATGATAACACCAAAGACACGACGCTATCGCTACAAGAATCCGATCATCTTCTCTGAAGACAAAATGATGAGGGCCAGAGTCATGTGCTGGGCAATTCTTCATAACCAGTATGAACGCGCAGTGAGAGAAGAACCGATTGAAGAAGTCATGTACCTGATGAGGGAGATATCTAGATTGGCTGTCCAGAACCAACAGGTCAATATATACCCGGATAGGTTGTATTTGGCCACGAGGAAACCGAACGAGAAGAAGACCAAAACCGTCATCGTTCCTGATGATCGCTTGATCAAAATAGCTGATGTTGCCAGTATGCTGGTTGCGGAAGAAGTAGAAGAGGAGGACAAACCTGCAGAAGAGGCGGATTCAGTGAGGCCCAAGAAGGATGGCAAGAAGCACGTCAGGATTCAGGAGAAGAATGACTTCAAGACCGTGATGACGGAACAAAATCGTCAGCTTGCCCGTGTGAATATTATCTTTGAGTGTGCTGATGCAATGATCGATGACATTGCTGAATGATGACATATTGTTCGCTGGTGGCCAGTTTATCCAGCTGAATTTTTATGATCTGTCTTGTCATTCAGTTATTTATTGTATTTCATTCTGATGCCATGAGTATGTGTGAGTCCCTTCTCCTGAAAAATAAACATTTGGTAGACAAATAGACCATGTCGAGTGTCGGTTTAATAAACTTACCGTATTTGTATGTATTATAATCCGGTTGAACATATTTTCGCTGCACACCGGACAGATATCTGGCACCGTCAACTCACTCTACCGCAACTGTCAACATGCTGTTAACAACGCAACAACGGTCGCTAGGAAGCCGACCGATTTGACAAATTTTCTGACGTTTCTACAGGCACACTAAAAAATTCAACCGACTTTAACGAAAAAAATCTGATGTGGCCAGGCACATGACTTTATCATACAATATATAAAATTAATAGTTTAGCTGCATGAGAATCTATTCTATTGAGATAAATCGTAGGTATTGTCAAAGCATCAGCATTTCACACTACCTACACTACGTCATTAGAATAATAGTTATTTATGTCACAAATGCCGATAGTACGGAATAGCGCGACGAGCGGTGATACGGCGCGTCACCGAAGGCGGAGTGTCGCCGTCGCATATGAGCGAGTCGCGCTATCTAGTTTTTGGCAGGAGCGACATCAACGTTTATTGTGTTGCTTTTTAAGAAATACGTATTTAAAAAAAAATAAATGATTTCTGTATAGTAAATGCTAGGTTGGTACCACTTTGACGAAACGTCAAGTTTAAAGGTGCGTCCCGATTGGTAGGTAATAGTATCTAATGGCGGTGGTAGAATACGAAATTATAGTATTTCTTACATATCGTGATAATGACACATATTAGTTTGCATGTACATAAACATGAGTCACTAGCAATTTTCTATTGGAAATACTATAACGGCGTCTGCTACCACTGCCATTATCACTAATGAAAACGCACCTTAAAAAGGTAATTCAAATTCGGACAGATTTATATTTGTTCATGACACATCCCTACCAACATACTAAAATAAAACTACACTCATCGCTATACTTTATTTATAATTTTCTCAATGTATCGTTTTTAGAATTAGATATAAAGACGGGTTGATATTTCTTATCAACAAACAATCAAATTGGTGATCTTATTTTATTTGAAATTTGTATTTTATAATTTGCCACACTACAGCGGCAACGTTTCAATGTTTCATAGTGGTTCTCCAACCTCTGATGAGATCAGCTGTTTTCGAATGTGACAACACAAAAAAATATTTGTCAAAATCCTGGCTAGTTTGTAATTTCATATCAATGCAGATGCGACCGATCTCGATCAAATAGAATTTGCTCTTGAAGCTAAACTATTAATTTTACCAAAAAATGTTATAGGCATAAATTATTCAAAATTTCCTGTACTTTAATTTATTAATTAACTATTTTGTCGAAATTACAGAAATGGCGGCTCATTTCCAAAATCCTTGAAAAAGGCTTAGAATAAACTAAAAAGCTAAACTATTAATTTTACCAACAAATGTCATAGGCATAAATTATCCAAAATTTCCTCTACTTTAATTTATTAATTAACTATTTTGTCGAAATTATAGAAATGGCAACTCATTTCCAAAATCCTTCAAAAAGGCTTAGAATAAACTACCAGTTCCTTTGGACCCTTTTCAACCAAAAGCTTTTCAGCTCTAAGTTTGGTAACAAAACTTCTAAATATGAACTTTCGTTCCGATGCCTTTAGTAGTTTCTCCGGAATCGTCGCCACAAAAATCGTTTACACACACACATACACACACACAGAAATTTTTTTGTACCTTGGTCAAAAATGTTCACGGGACCCATAAAGACCTATTTCCGCTAAAATCTCAATTTTTTTTTCGGCACGATTACAATACTTCATCATACTGCGTATGATAAAGTAAAAATTTCTCGCCTTTCAAACTGTAATTTCGCATTATCGTTTCTGTAATAATTAAAATACCGGGTAGGAATCCACGGTAGCCCGTCGGAAATTATAAACCAAAAGTGGGATATCCTTTGCCGCCGGAATATTCGCCGAAAAATGTCTCCGATGACTTTGACGCTTTTAGTAATAGCAGACGTGGGAATAAAATACAGTGATATCAAAAATTACCTTGGTCAAGGGTGGTTATGTATGTTATGGATATTTATATTGCATGGCAACCCCTGACAAACATAATTTTTGATATAACGGTAATATTTATGTGCAAAAGAACGGAGACAGCAAAGTGAAATTAGGCACTCTCAACAATTTTAGTAGCGTAACATTTACTTTGACCGTATTTGTTAACCTATGAAGTCTAAACTTTGACAGTATCTGTCAACGTACAAACTTGTTCCGGTGTCAACGATTTTATTCTTCGCGGTATTCTTGGCTACACTTAATTTAGTAACAATTTCTCGAATGCTGATTCCATCATGCAAACGAGTTGAATATTACCTTCTGAAATTCAATCAATTGGGGCATTTGTGTTTATTATGTCAAAATGCAAGATGACATTTATGTGGCATGACAAACGTACATGACATGCCGAATCCTAGTTTAATTAGTGCAAATTTGACTGTTAGAAATGGGATATACTATATCTGCAGCTTAGATAGAATCAGAAAAATGATTAGCAGCTTGTCTACCTGAGAAGTGAAAATAGACTGGCTGCGGTCTTTACGTTTCCACGGTATTACTTACTTTCTTTTGACAACACAAACCCAGCCATCTCATTGACCGCAAGCGGCTTTTGCCAGAATACCTAACAATATAAATACATACCTCGTGTATGATTGTTTTTCAAAATTAGTATTCTTTACTAGCGTAGTGTGAAAATCATAGTTACACTAAATATCGATTACTGTACGGGCATACCGTACACTAATAGTTAAATATACAGTTTCATTAGTTTAGGTGTATTCCTGCAAAAATGGTAGGTATTACATAAGGCATTCCTTAACTTTAAAAACGGTATATCTCGGAAGTGGTCGTGTTTGTCTAAATTATATTGTGTTTTTGACTATAAAATATGATGCTGTATCATGTTATTAAGTACTTGGGACGGGCTAGTGGAGCTGTTCTCGGTGAGTCTTTCAATCTCGCGTGTCGAGATTGAAAGTTCGTAAATTCCCTGGAGTTTTCAATATATTTATTATTTTTTTTAAACCCATTTTTGTATTAAATAGTGCTTGTTATCTGTAAGTTTAGAAATTGTGTTGATATTAACTGTGTTGATTCCTTTAAGTTTATAAATTGTGTTGATATTAAACTGTGTTTATATTAATGTATATGAGTTAATGAATTGAACGTATTCACTGTTTAGTAACTAAAGGTCGGTTAAGCTTATTATATTGTATTGTTGGTTAGTTATATTACATCGTTTGATATAAATTGGTTGTTTAATCCGATTGATGTTAACTGAAATTAGTTAGTAATTCCTGATCATGACTGTATGAAAACTATCAAAATGTTTAGAGAGTTAAATAAATGTTTAATTTATATACTTCATACTAAGAAGTAAATGCTGTTTTAGTAGATTTCAAGATAAGGCTACTGATTAAACAGTCAACTATTTAAAAAGAATATTTACCTATGTTAAAGGCTCAAGTAGTTTAAAGTTGTATAATACGAGAGCAGATAATCCAGAATTAGCATTATTTTGTAGACTCTCACTGAGGAGGCGACTTGAATGATCGAAAAGCTGTTTCTGGTATGTTACTGAAAATGTTTACTAACGTGGTATCGTATATAACCAGAAAACAGAAAACTGAGGTTCAACTCCTTTATGTACCGCTGTAGGTGATGGGTTATGGTTTAGGAAATTATTACAGGACTTTGATGTAAATGAGGGCAAATAGTGGTTGTACGAAGATACTCACGGATGTATATCTATAATAAAGATCCTGAAAATGAACACATAGATATAAAATATAACTTTGTCAGTTCAAGTAAATAAACCCCTTATTAAAATAGAAGATGTGCGTTCTGATAAACTGCAAGATGATATATTAACTAACGGTTTAGAATGAGTAAATTTTTGAAATTTTTGTGGACTGAGTTACGATTAGGTTTGTTACATAATTAGTTTAATTTATTAAATTTTATTTGGTGTTCGAACAAGCTATCGACGTTGGTCTTCCTGGTCACATTTTTTCTATGTTATTGTACTATTCAAAAAATAGATAAAAAGTTCAGCGCTATCAAAAATAGTAAAATATTGATAACTATGACGATTATCGGTTATGTGAATTATACTTACGGTACTTAAATTTTTTTTTCCTAATTTTTTTTTCGATAAAAATAGCCTCATTGCTTAGTTTTTTTAATTTTCACTAGTTTTTTTGCTAGCGGCCCAACCCGATGGTCCATAATCTTCAAAAGAGTCTCAAAGTTAATCTCCAACTTTGTACTTTCACTTGATAGCCTGTATTTTTTTTTTGTTTTCATTATATGACTTAAAAACGCCAACTCATACTCAACCGATGTGTAGACATTTTGTAGAGAATTAAAAGATCTATAAATTTCCCAACAACGCTCATTGTCGTCTGATTAAAGGAAATTGTTAAAATATAATTCCGAGTTTTTTTAACACAGGTTTCCGAAGTGAATAGCTTTATTTTATTGTCTAATGTTCTTGGGTTATATGTACACCTATTATGATAATTTTATTACAAATCAGTAAAATATTCAAAATGGGAAGGAACATCATTTGATACCGTTCTACTCTTCCTCGCGAAACTAAATTTTTGGTCCATTGTAGCTGTAGTTTGTTTGGCCCATCCTTAGAACCAAGACATAACACCAACAGAATTTCTATGGGCACATATTCGACAATAACTGGTATCGATTCTACCTATGAACAGGTATTGTTCTCTTACAAACAATGCGAGCCCTAATCTACCTCTGACATCCTTTCACTAGCATATCTGACGCATGAAACCTTATCTACAATATTCAATACGTGCTGTGTATCGACTACTTCGATTATAACGTCCTGTTAGATAACGTACTAATTCATTGTTTCACCATTGCATTGATCAATACTTTAACAATGTAATAGAATGACTATAATGAGAAGTTTAAACTTGACAATAATACGATATTAATTAAACTTCTATGCCTTTATTTTTAATTAAGTTACATATAAAATTTATTTGGGTTTTAACAGACAAAATGTACTAATAATTCTCCTAACTTACTGAACTTTGTGTTCAATTTAACACCCTTACAATTCTAAATTTTTCCAAGCTTCTCTCCGCAGATAATACAAAAAAAAAATAGAAAAGCAATTATTTGTCCGTTCAACTTTTAATGATTGCAATGATTGCGTAACAACAGCACGATTTTTTCTACATAAAGGCCTCACTGTGAACACAGGTGAACGTCGGATGGGCCAATGGAGGAATATAATGCGCTGCTCTGCGTCGCTTTGTTCCAGTAAATCACACGTGATGCAGTGCGGCCATCAATAACTTTGGATCAGGCACGACTGCATCCACTTTATACATGGACGTTCAGCGCATAAATCTAGATATGCTGTGCGATCTGCTTAGCCGGATATGTAGCAGCGTTTGCATTCGCATACTACGTGCCAGGTAAAACTGGCAGTGGCTTCAGTTTACATGAGCTGAGTATTACGATACGCATCTGATGCTGTACATGTCCATGTCGTTTCCATTTTTTTAAACTATTTTACTTCTTGTTTTTTAAGATACACTAGATTAAAAAGATACCTCGATAGATTCGCAACAGTATTCACTCAGTATTCAGTTAGTTCCGAAGAAGAGAAAAAATGGTTTGAGAAAATAGGCGATTATAAGTTTAGTTGCACGGCATAATCCGGCACGATTTATATTATACATTGTTCGGCTGTAAAAGCTTACCTACTTATTTAAACTAAAAGAATTTGGAAGTTATGGCACAAAAAGTGTATAATATGAAAAATTATGAATAAACTTAAATCGAGTTAAGCCAATACTGATCGGCGTAATTTTGGAAAATATCATTAAGTAGATTTTCGTTCCCAAATTTTTTCTTCATTATTTTCTAAACTATTTAGCTTATAAAATAATTTTCAGTCGAGTGCAAATTTTTGGTCGTTTTTGACACATATGTTACTGAAACTGTTACATGAAATTGACGAATTTTGCGATGTTTGTACGGAGAGAACGTACAAATAGTTAGATCTAAGTTACACGTCTGTCATTGTATAAAATTTCACGGAAAAATATCAATATAGTAAATTTTTCACCAAAACTTTACTTCTTTGAGTAGATATATCAGACATATTTTATCAAGTATCGCGGATACAACAACAGCACGTAATACATACATACACATTACCACAATAAATAACACTCTTTTATCTATAATTTGATATATAACATGAGAGAGTTGGTACAAAATTAAACTAACTATGGTTGCTTGTTTTGAAGGGCGTACTGGTTCTACTGATTCCTCGTAAGTACAGTTATTATTATTATTATTAAGTGCCTAGTTTTAAGAATTTCAATAGGATTTAAAATTTATTGTTAATCTCCAGTTTTGATATTATGCCTATTACAAAGCTACGAGGATTTATGCATATATTCACATATTTAACATATTTAATTTTGCCCCAAAAATTCAATCCAGTCATTTAAGTATTTCCCTGCTGAATAATTAGCAGCATGGTAGATTTTGTAGCTTTATTTAGTCGTCATAAATCAATAGTAAAAGTCCTCGTAAATAGCAGCAGAGCTAAAGAAGTTGGAAGTTGGAAGTTGGAAGTTTGAAGTTGGTTCTGTACAAGAGATCAATAAAGTTATTATTATTATTATTAATATCTCACTTGCAATGGGTGAAAAAAGATGGTAAAAATGGTTATCGTTCAAATTGTAAATAATTTTCTTCCAAAAATTACATGTACATTGAACTGTCATTAGTTTTTTTTTTTTTTTTTTTTTTTTTTTTTTTTTTTTTTTTTTTTTTTTTTTTTGGGGATTTTGCCATGTGCACAAAGCCAGTGACTTGTCTGTGCGGCAGTCGGGGAGACGGAGTATTAGAAAAATCCCCTGCCTAACCTGGGCTTGAACCCTGGACTTCTGAGTGGAAGGCATTCGCCTTATCCACTCGGCCACCTCCGCTCTAAAGTCATTACATATTAAGTCATTACATATTAAGTTATTTACGTTACATGAATATATTCCACAATATATCATTGTGGTAATGTAGCGAACAAATTAAACACCATGTCGAAATACCCTGGGTGCCATAAATTCCGTAACCATGTCAGTTAGATATGCAGACAATTTAAACGTGATTAGCTAATATCCTATGCTTTCAAAACTTCCTAAAAGTAGTCAACTTGTAATTTAAAAATTTAAATTCCGTCTATAGTACAATAATTTTCCGACCTAAACTTGCTCAAAACACTGTTTTGGATTAGCGTATTATTTATTAGTCTATTCTTGTGTTCGTGATTATAACCACATGTTATATTAGTGGGCCTAGCCGACCAGTTCTAACGCAGTAGGTCCACGGTTACATGGACTTTTCGTTACGAAAAAAATAAAAATCATTACGTTGGCGATGAAAAGAAAATTCACATAACGACTACTGAAATTACAAACTCCCCTTCTTGCATGATTATAAAGTTGATCACCCTCTTATACGTGTTATTATACAGAATTCTTCACAGCAAATAATAATTCTTGCGTTCGTGATTATAACCACATGTTATGTTAGTGGGCCTAGCCAACCAGTTCTAACGCAGTAGGTCCACGGTTACATGGACTTTTCGTTATGAAAAATGGAAAATCATTACGTTGGCGATGAAAAGAAAATTCAAATAACGACTACTGAAATTACAAACACCCCATCTTGCAGGATTAAAAAGTTGATCATCCTCTTAGCTCATCATTCTCTTTTACGTGTTATTATACAGAATTCTTCACAGCAAATAATAATTCTTGCGTTCGTGATTATAACCACATGTTATGTTAGTGGACCTAGCCGACCAGGTCTAACACAGTAGATCCACGGTTACATGGACTTTTCGTTACGAAAACTGAAAAATCATTACGTTGGCGATAAAAGAAAATTCACACAACGACTACGGAAATTACAAACTCCCCATCTTGCAGGATTATAAAGTTGATCACCCTCTTATACGTGTTATTATACAGAATTCTTCACAGCAAATAATAATTCTTGCGTTCGTGATTATAACCACATGTTATGTTAGTGGGCCTAGCCAACCAGTTCTAACGCAGTAGGTCCACGGTTACATGGACTTTTCGTTATGAAAAATGGAAAATCATTACGTTGGCGATGAAAAGAAAATTCAAATAACGACTACTGAAATTACAAACACCCCATCTTGCAGGATTAAAAAGTTGATCATCCTCTTAGCTCATCATTCTCTTTTACGTGTTATTATACAGAATTTTTCACAGCAAATAATAATTCTTGCGTTCGTGATTATAACCAGATGTTATGTTAGTGGGCCTAGCCGACCAGTTCTAACGCAGGAGGTCCACGGTTACATGGACTTTTCGTTACGAAAAAAATAAAAATCATTACGTTGGCGATGAAAAGAAAATTCACATAACGACTACTGAAATTACAAACTCCCCTTCTTGCAGGATTATAAAGTTGATCACCCTCTTATACGTGTTATTATACAGAATTCTTCACAGCAAATAATAATTCTTGCGTTCGTGATTATAACCACATGTTATGTTAGTGGGCCTAGCCAACCAGTTCTAACGCAGTAGGTCCACGGTTACATGGACTTTTCGTTATGAAAAATGGAAAATCATTACGTTGGCGATGAAAAGAAAATTCAAATAACGACTACTGAAATTACAAACACCCCATCTTGCAGGATTAAAAAGTTGATCATCCTCTTAGCTCATCATTCTCTTTTACGTGTTATTATACAGAATTCTTCACAGCAAATAATAATTCTTGCGTTCGTGATTATAACCACATGTTATGTTAGTGGACCTAGCCGACCAGGTCTAACACAGTAGATCCACGGTTACATGGACTTTTCGTTACGAAAACTGAAAAATCATTACGTTGGCGATAAAAGAAAATTCACACAACGACTACGGAAATTACAAACTCCCCATCTTGCAGGATTATAAAGTTGATCACCCTCTTATACGTGTTATTATACAGAATTCTTCACAGCAAATAATAATTCTTGCGTTCGTGATTATAACCACATGTTATGTTAGTGGGCCTAGCCAACCAGTTCTAACGCAGTAGGTCCACGGTTACATGGACTTTTCGTTATGAAAAATGGAAAATCATTACGTTGGCGATGAAAAGAAAATTCAAATAACGACTACTGAAATTACAAACACCCCATCTTGCAGGATTAAAAAGTTGATCATCCTCTTAGCTCATCATTCTCTTTTACGTGTTATTATACAGAATTTTTCACAGCAAATAATAATTCTTGCGTTCGTGATTATAACCAGATGTTATGTTAGTGGGCCTAGCCGACCAGTTCTAACGCAGGAGGTCCACGGTTACATGGACTTTTCGTTACGAAAACTGAAAAATCATTACGTTGGCGATAAAAGAAAATTCACACAACGACTACGGAAATTACAAACTCCCCATCTTGCAGGATTATAAAGTTGATCACCCTCTTATACGTGTTATTATACAGAAGTCTTCACAGCAAATAATAATTCTTGCGTTCGTGATTATAACCACATGTTATGTTAGTGGGCCTAGCCAACCAGTTCTAACGCAGTAGGTCCACGGTTACATGGACTTTTCGTTATGAAAAATGGAAAATCATTACGTTGGCGATGAAAAGAAAATTCAAATAACGACTACTGAAATTACAAACACCCCATCTTGCAGGATTAAAAAGTTGATCATCCTCTTAGCTCATCATTCTCTTTTACGTGTTATTATACAGAATTTTTCACAGCAAATAATAATTCTTGCGTTCGTGATTATAACCAGATGTTATGTTAGTGGGCCTAGCCGACCAGTTCTAACGCAGGAGGTCCACGGTTACATGGACTTTTTGTTACGAAAACTGAAAAATCATTACGTTGGCGATAAAAGAAAATTCACATAACGACTACTGAAATTACAAACTCCCCATCTTGCAGGATTATAAAGTTGATCACCCTCTTATACGTGTTATTATACAGAATTCTTCACAGCAAATAATAATTCTTGCGTTCGTGATTATAACCACATGTTATGTTAGTGGGCCTAGCCAACCAGTTCTAACGCAGTAGGTCCACAGTTACATGGACTTTTCGTTATGAAAAATGGAAAATCATTTGGCGATGAAAAGAAAATTCAAATAATAACTACTGAAATTACAAACACCCTACCTTGCAGGATTAAAAAGTTGAACATCCTCTTAGCTCATCATTCTCTTTTACGTGTTATTATAAGACCTTCACAGCAAATAATAATTCTTGCGTTCGTGATTATAACCACATGGTATGTTAGTGGGCCTAGCCGACCAGTTCTAACGCAGTAGGTCCACGGTTACATGGACTTTTCGTTACGAAAACTGAAAAATCATTACGTTGGCGATGAAAAGAAAATTCACATAACGACTACTAAAATTACAAACTCCCATCTTGCAGGATTAAAAAGTTGTTCACCCTCTTATACGTGTTATTATACAGAATTCTTCGCAGCAAATAATAATTCTTGCATTGGTGATTATAACCACATGTTATATTAGTGGGCCTAGCCGGCCAGTTCTAACGCAGTAGGTCCATGGTTACATGGACTGTTCGTTACGAAAAATGAAAAATCATTACGTTGGCGATGAAAAGAAAATTCACATAACGACTACTGAAATTACAAACTCCCCATCTTGCAGGATTATAAAGTTGATCACCCTCTTATACGTGTTATTATACAGAATTCAACACAGCAAATAATAATTCTTGCGTTCGTGATTATAACCACATGTTATGTTAGTGGGCCTAGCCAACCAGTTCTAACGCAGTAGGTCCACGGTTACATGGACTATTCATTACGAAAAATTAAAAATTATTACTTTGGCGATGAAAAGAAAATTCAACTAACGACTACTAAAATTACAAACTCCCATCTTGCAGGATTAAAAAGTTGATCACCCTGTTACACGTGTTATTACACAGAATCCTTCACAGCAAATAATAATTCTTGCGTTCGTGATTATAACCACATGTTATGTTAGTGGGCCTAGCCGACCAATTCTAACGCAGTAGGTCCACGGTTACATGGACTATTCATTACGAAAAATTAAAAATCATTACTTTGGCGATGAAAAGAAAATTCAAATAACAACTACTAAAATTACAAACTCCCATCTTGCAAGATTAAAAAGTTGATCACCCTCTTATACGTGTTATTATACAGAATTCTTCGCAGCAAATAATAATTCTTGCATTGGTGATTATAACCACATGTTATGTTAGTGGGCCTAGCCGGCCAGTTCTAACGCAGTAGGTCCATGGTTACATGGACTGTTCGTTACGAAAAATGAAAAATCATTTCTTTGGCGATGAAAAGAAAATTCAAATAACGATTACTGAAATCACAAACTCCCCATCTTGCAGGATTAAATAGTTGATTACCCTCTTATGCGTGTTATTATACAGAATTCTTCACAGCAAATAATAATTCTTGCATTGGTGATTATAACCACATGTTATGTTAGTGGGCCTAGCCGACCAGTTCTAACGCAGTAGGTCCACGGTTACATGGACTGTTCGTTAGGAAAAATGAAAAATCATTACGTTGGCGATGAAAAGAAAATTCAAATAACGACTACTGAAATTACAAACTCCCCATCATACAGGATTAAAAAGTTGATCACCCTCTTATACGTGTTATTATACAGAATTCTTCACAGCAAATAATAATTCTTGCGTTCGTGATTATAACCAGATGTTATGTTAGTGGGCCTAGCCGACCACTTCTAACGCAGTAGGTCCACGGTTACATGGACTTTTCGTAACGAGAAATGAAAAATCATTACGTTGGCGATAAAAAGAAAATTCAAATAACGACTACCGTAATTACAAACTCCCCATCTTGCAGGATTAAAAAGTTGATCACCCTCTTGTACGTGTTATTATACAGAATGCTTCACAGCAAATAATAATTATTTTCTTGAATTAATATCGTATTATAAAGGCATAAAGACGGCTTTGATAATAAGGACGCTCCGCATTCATATTCCTGGAAACTCATTACACAGTCGATTGGTATTCGAAAGTATCAAGCCGGAGGCGGTTAATTGTAAAATACAAACGGACGGCCACGAGCGAAGTGAGAACGAGCCGCTAATTAACCAAAGCTCCGCTCCCGGAACACTCCCAATTGTCTCTTCTCTGTCCCCGTTTTGGCCCGCCCGAACAGAAAGGACCTTCCATAAATAATAAGCGGCCGTCATCGCTAGCGCCACCTAGGGCAATTTGGGCGTCCGCAAGAGGAAATAAAAAGAAGATTCACGCGCCCATTTGCGAGAACAGTCGGCCGCGTTTTTGTGCCGCCTTTCTTGCTACGGGGTTAACTGCGCTCGTACACTCATACAGACACATACGCAGGCTCGCACGCAAACACAGAGGGCGCTGTTTGTCGACGGTTCGGTCAACTAAATTCAATTTGTTGATTGAGCTGCGCGTTAACTGCCGTAATGAGTGCAGAATTTAACCGCGTTCGCTACGCTTAACTGTTTGCGCCGAAAAGTACCGTTTGGATTGATGTTCTTTCTTTCTTTGGATTTGTGTGCATATTCTTCTAATTCGCGGTGTTATTTAGTCGATGTCTCCTTTATGTTGGGTTGACTGTATAAAATACACTGATATACAGTGTGTCTCACGGGACGTTGGATTGTATGGGTACTTTTGTTATTATTAGAGATAGAAAGTCGGTTAAATGGAAAAAAGTAGTGCATATTTATCTACTCTTTCATAATCTGTTCAGAAAACAGTAGAATTCCAAATGGTTCCCAAGCTATTTTGAAAAACCAAAAATTGTCATTTTATTATAATGATCATAACTTCTTTATTTGTGATCCCATCACAATAGCGCTTTGACATTATAAAGGCAGTTTTTGTCTACAATCTGATTAACGATATACCGTTGGCGTTATGATAAGGTATGTGGTTCCAACAAGATGAAGCACCTACACATAATGCTCGAATCGTGAGGAACTATTTAGATATAAGACATAAACGGAGAATAATTGCTACCTGTTCAGAAGTATCATGGCCACCAAGATTGCCGGATCTTACCCCTTGTGATTTTTATCTGACTTAAAAAATAAATAAGGTGTATGGTATTTATAATTTTGGCAACGTTGGAGAGTTACGTGACACCTTTACCGCCGCTTTCAATTCGATTGAGAGTAGAACCCTCGGTAAGGTCACCATATTACGAAATGCTGTGAAAAATGCCTCCATGAAAATTTTTGAAAACATTATTTCGTTTGTTAAAATGTTGTTAGTTGGTTATGTTGTCTAGTTAGTACAAATAAATACATTCCAAAAGTTTAGTGTGAGTTGACTATGGGTACATAAATACTGTATCACTCAAATGTGTTTTTCATGGCACCATGCGATCATTTCAGATATTAAATAAAAACTCCAATTTTGTCGGCTGATTGTATTCTAAATATGCCAAGTTGCATACCAAATTACTCAGAAAAAAATTCTGTATCCAAACATGTATAAAACCAATATGGCGTCTATAAAAAAACAAAACTTTCGCTTGTTTGCGACGAATTCATTGGCGATAATTTTAAACTGACATAATCAAATTGCAGAGAAAAAGTGCCTTTATGATGTCCAAACACTTTTTTGACAGGATCATAAATAAATAACTTATGACCATAATTAAAGAAATACATTTCTTGGTTTTTCCAAAATAGCTTGGAAACCATTTGGAAATCAACTGTTTTCTGAACAGATTATGAAAGAGCATACAAGTATGCACTACTTTGTCCATTTAACCGACTTTCTATCTCTATTAATAAAAAAAGTACCCATACAATCCAACGTCCCGTGAGACACACTGTATAATACTAATTTCATTTCAGGATAGCAGTTTAATGTTCAGAGATTCCTGGATTCCGGGGTTACAGCTACAAATAATTAAAAAAATGATTGTCATAGTTTTTAGTGAAAAATACTGGTGTGCAATATGATTTGATTTTTGCAATCCCTGAAGAACTATTTATTGTTTTCCTAAGTATAAAATGAAATCTTTGTAAAACTTGTCTGCAGCAAAATACCTGTATGTAAAGATCGCTAGTAGCCTTGAGTGTCCATTGTATGTGCGGTTGGTTTCCAGTCACCACAGCAGAATCGCTCCCGTGTAAAAAAGACAGATAGGATCCGCTTGCTAGCTTCTTAATTACTGTATTCGCCAAGGTTCTTTAAAGAAATTTGTTTTCTGCCAAAGTTAAAGGTATACCATTATTACAGCCAGTGCGTTCTAAATTTAAATGAGCAAAAGCAAATAACCGGAATGGGTTGAAACTTGAAGATGTTTGTTTGATCATACTGAATATGTTTAAAATACTGGAAAATTCAAGATTAGGTAAAACCGCCATCATGGAACAAGGTTGCACCATTCTTTTGCATGTCCATTGCTAATTATTAACCTTATGGGTTATACAGTGTGATACACTCTATAGGAGGTAGACACTTTAATTTTCTAGAGGGGTTCTAAAGGAGTTCTTGAGATGGATTTATTAGAGTACTTATGGTAAATGTTAAGTGTAACTAGCGTCCCGCCATAATTTGTTAATTTGTTAATTTTTACATTAGTTAGACAGAGATAGAAATATAGAAAATACATAGTAGCGGATTCGACGTAATATTTGCGTTATTAAACTTTAAGTCTGGAAATTTTAGATTGTTAAACTTTAGTTTTTAATGTTTGTTTTATAAAATGTAGTATTCTTCAATATATTTGCAAGCCTGCTCTATTTCTGAATTCCTGCCTCCAGTTTTTCTAACGTTTTTTTTTTTAATATCTCTAATCCTTCACAAAAAATCTAAAATTGGCCCTATGGCAAACGTTTTCATTTTAAGTCAAGTACTCTATAAAATTCAGCTTATTCGCTTGATGTTAATTGATACAGATGTATAAATATAAAAAACCTAAAAGCTTCTATAAAGGTCTATTACAAGAATAACCACGTGGTGCAGGAAAACCTACTCACAACTAACGGGCAAAAGACGCACTGTATGATTTTCATTTGGAGTCAATCAGAAATCAACACAAATATCTCAGTGGTAAAAAGCTTAAGGGCACATATTTCGAGTCAATCTACGAACACAAAGCCTCAAGAATTTTTTAAATCGGCCCGTTAGTTTTTGCAAAATCGTGTCAACCACCCAACAAAGCAAGGTTCCGAGAAAACCGCGTTTAAATTTTAGACGTGTAACGATATACCAGAACTTTTAATTTTATCCATTCATATTTTTTTTCATATTCTTATCGATATCTCCAAAACTATTATGCTTACCACCATAAATAATATGTCTTTTTATAGGGGATAAATGTGGGTTACTACAGAAAAGAATGTATGAAGAATATTGAAAGGTTACGTATTTTAGGTGGTTGAAAACGGTATCGATAATCGAGATATAATCGGCCTCGGCGCGCGCCGCGCCGAATCTTTCTTTTTAAATATTGTGCAATTAACATACGCAATAAAAAATCATTACTTCTTTAAAATGTTACACTAAAATGTACCCTTAATATAGCCCAGGAACCAACAACTTCGAGCTCGAATCCAAAATAAATGTATATAATGTTTTAATTATATCAAACATCAACTACCTCGATAGTATAATGAGATAACAACCGAACATATTCTGAATAAAATTCAACGTCATCGAAACAAAATACTGAACATATTTAAATAGGACTGGAGAACACCAAACAAATGAGGTTTTCGGGAAAAGTCAAGAACTGAATGAACTAAACAGAAAAAGCTAAATAATATCCTCTTACTACATAAAATAAAAAAATCTGATGTGGCCAGGCACATGACTTTATCATACAATATATAAAATTAATAGTTTAGCTGCTTGAGAATCGATTTTATTCAGATAAATCGTAGGCATTGTCAAAGCATCAGCATTTGACACTACCTACATTACGTCATTAGAATAATAGTTATTTATGTCACAAGTACCGAAAGTACGGAATAGCGCGACGAGCGGTGATGCGGCGCGTCACCGAAGGCGGAGCGTCGCCGTAGCACGTGAGCGCGTCGCGCTATCTAGTTTTTGGCAGGAGAGACATCAACATTTATGGTGTTGCTTTTTGAGAAACATGTATTTAAAATAAAATAAATAAAAAATGGTTATATTTCTGTATAGGAAATGTTAGCTAATTCAAATTCTGAAATAAAACTACAGTCATCGCTATACTTTTCTACTCAATTTATCGTTTTTAGAATTAGATATAAAGACGGCTTGATATTTCTTATCAACAAACAATCAAATTGGTGATCTTATTTCATTTGAAATTTGTATTTTGTAATTTGCCGCACTAGAGCGGTAACGTTCCATAGCGGTTCTACAACCTCTGATGAAATCCGGTGTTTTCGAGTGTGACAGCACTAAAAAAATATTTGTCAAAATCCTGGCTACTATGTAGTTTCATATCAATGCAGATGCGACCGATCTCGATCAAATAGAATTTGCTCTTGCAGCTAAACTATTAATTTTACCAAAAAATGTTATAGGCATAAATTATTCAAAATATCGTCTACTTTAATTTATTATTTATCTATTTTGACGAAATTACAGAAATGACGAAAATCGTTGAAAAATGCTAATAGTAAATAGCCAGTTCCTTTGGACCATTTTGAACCAAAAGCTTTTCAGCTCTAAGTTTGGTCAGAAAACTACTAAATACGCACTTTCGTCCCAAAAATTGTTTACACACGCACACACACACACAGACATTTTTTTGTACCTTGGTCAAAAATGTTCAGGGGACCCATAAAGACCTATTTCCGCTAAAATCTCAATTTTTTTTTCGGCATGATTACAATACTTTACATACTGCGTATGATAAAGTAAAAAGAAATCATGAAAATAAATGTAACCCATATCAAAACCCAAAACATTGATAACATTTATTGCGCAAACAAGATTCTTATGCAAAGTAAAAATTTGGATAGGCAACTAATTATTACATGTATTCTTTTTCATAATTTTTCACTATGTACAGGGCCCTCATTGTAAGTTTTTATTTCCGACTTTCTGATTCGTTATGAGCATAATCTCAAAATGATGATGTTTATACACGAACCGCAAAAGACGTAATTATCCTGAAAATTTCAAGTTTATTAAAGATTACTTCCTTAAAAATAAACTTTAGGCCTTTTGAGGAAGACGTAATTTTCTCAACAATTTTGCAAATTTTTAGTGGTATAGAGACAACTTATGCTAGTGACAACTTATGAATTTGAGTTAGGTGAATTATGGTTTTCTAACAAGAGCTTTATTGATGCATTTTTTCAATACTTTACAAGGACCAAGTAATATTAGCTATTACATATGAGGATGTTATTTGCAACGCGAGGCACGAGCCGAAGGCGAGTGTTACAAATCATTATACTTGGTATTTTCAATTGATTTTGGTTTAGCGCACGACCAGCGCAGCGAGGAGTGCCCCAAATGAACCAATTGGTCCCTACCGGAAATTGAGAAATTGTGTGTTAGATTATGTAGTCGTTGTAGATTATGTTAGGATAGTTACTTACGATTTCATTATGAAACTGAAACCAGTGTCCTAGTTACTCCATTATGAATAGTAGAAAATAACTAGTTGTTCATATACATACTATTAATCAAGTTAGTGAGTTAGTCAGTTGGTGAAATTTGTGAGTACGGCCCACAAAAGCAGCATTTAATACAGCATCATTTATCGCTGAATTAAACTGATAACCTAGTATTGAAATACCGACTGATGAATTTTCCATGCCATGGCTGTATACGTGCAATGTTCGTATGCGTTTTCAAGAGAGTGAGTACGCTCCGAAATATCGGGTTGCCGGTGTGACATAATCGCATCATGAAATTATTATAAACGCTGCGAAACTTGTAACTTCCAAACTTGCCGGAGGAAATGCAATGTTACGTGCTTGTTGGGTGGTGTAAAGCGTTCCCGGTTGCACGCCTCTGATGCAGTCGACGTCTCATTAAACTTTCAATATCAGAGGCAGGTTCCGATTTACCATTTATGTGTGTATTGGAGTCATTGCACGTACATGGAGCCGTATTGTAATTGATCGTCAATGTCAAAATGTGTTTGCTTTGTTTTGTCGAGTTGTAAAGAATTCAACTGGTGGGCCTGAAGACAACAAACAAACATCATTTTTAAAAAGCAAAGGATGTAAAAAGCAAGAGTCATTCTATGTTTATCAAAAAATTATGTGGCGTCATGATAATGAGCACATATCAAAACGACAAAAAAATGTTTTGCAATATGTATTCAGTGTTTTGTGTAGGTACATACCTACTTTCTGCTGAAGGTGCTGTTGTAATATTTATTTCTTTTATTACACACGCAGGTAAGAGAGTGCCTAGTAAAATAACACTTCAAGAGAAAATAATTATATAGGCCCTGAAATAATATAAACTACAGACTTTTTCTGAGATTATCTCGAAAATTATCATACCGCACCGCGAAGATATTGTCCAGTTGTCCACACAGATAAATGCTTAGAAATATTGGCTCTAAATGCAAGTATGTTCGCATCAATACAAAGTTTTATGTCGATTTTGGGGGTAAAAATTAGTTTTTTTAGCTGAGCTAACACAGAATATTTACGTTCATGTTTTATTTTGCGTAAAGCTCTGAAAAGCTTTTAAACCCGTGATTTATTGATACCATTTTGGAGTGTCTATATGCTGTATAAATATAACGAAACATACGTGACAATAAATAACATTGAAACATTGAACTCTGTATCTGTTTTCAGAAAACCCATACGTCAGCAATTTTGAAACCGATCTTGCTGACAAAACTGTAACATAAGCCACGGTGAGAAAAGAGATATTACACAGTAAAGCGTCAACGAATCTAGATAGTGAATAGCTGCACAAATACTACTGGTGTGTCCTCGGTCCTTTTTTGACGAACGACAGCACCGATACTCATTGACTGCTTTCTACTTCTTACACTTTCACATGCTATTTTGAACGATCTAGTTCTTTATTGTCACTTAATGTTTGCTGCAATGCAAAAACTGCCAAGTTTGGAGTCATACCCGTGAAATCTACCAGAAGGGTAGAGATATAATTGAATGATTATAAGAAAAAGAAGACCGACAAATTATAGAAGTTGCATTGTGCCCAAAAAACTTAAAAGAAGAAACTTAGAGGGTTCGACCATTAAATAATAACACCTTGGTTTAAATTTTTACGTTTCGCTTTAATTTTCAAAGCTTCTTCAGACAATACTGCAAAACCAATCACAATCAGAAAAACAAAAGACTTAATTAATAATAAAGACTTAAACACTATAAAACTTACAAAAGTGGCGAATTTGATGAACTTGACAACAGGCGGTACATCATTCAGAAAATTCAAACTACATCCAACACAGGCACAAAAGTTCCAACATTGTTAAGCACTAATTCAACAGTAATAAACGGCACCAAAGTGACATGCTGACTCGTCAAAAGGAAATGGTCGGTACAAGGTGCAAGTCCGTTTTACACTACGCAATTTATTACTCCGTTTCGTGCACAATTTGTGCAATTAGTAGGTTCGACGCCATCTTAAACCGAAACTGTGATGAATTTTTTTATGCTAGACTAGTCTGTCTCGGAATAACCTTCTTCGCCTCCAAGGCCAGACATAATCTCCAGTTACAAAAAGCAGATCTTCGACAAATTACAGATCTCCTTACAGGACATTGTCCACTGAGGTATCATCTCACCGAGATTGGACGGACAAACAATGCGGACTGTAGATTCTGCTGGGGTCCCCCGAAACAGCGGTACACCTACTGTGCGATTGTGACGGTCTAATGCGCACAAGACACAACCACTTAGGAGCCGCGATCATTGAACCAGCAGAGCTGACACAACATACTCCTCGAACAATAACTGACTTACTGAAAATACTTACTGACTTACTGTAATGTATTAGGGAAATACAAAAGATCTTTTAGGTCAATGTATATCGAAAGGCACAGATGTCAAACGACCCAACTCTACCATACCAAGAAAAACATGCAACGGTTGTAAAGGGTGGGACAGTCATCATCAAACATAACTTTATATATGGAAACTGGACGTTGGCTAAATATGATAGGAGAATCAATAGAAACGTATCAGTACAGTTCTGACATTTGTATATAGTGTATAGTATGGATTGATTACCCTTAGGATTTATTTTCCGGTAAAAACGAAATACAGAAAGTTGCTCATTGTATTTCATACATTCTAGCTTCAGATGAATCATAATTCACACTCGAGAGCGTGCTATTGCTGTACGGGTGCCTAGACATGAAAAAAATGGAGTATTCCATGCATCTCGTGCAATTTTAATCAGATAAGCGCAGCGTACTGTGCTATATAACTACGCGTACACCACAAAACACAAAATAGCAACTGTAAGCGGACTGTTACGGGGAACTGGCGCGGTAACTCATTCGATGTAAACGGGAAGTGTCGGAAAATGGTGCAGCGGTCGGATGTGGTTTACAAAAAAGTAGGGAAAAATGTAGGGGGAATGGATGAAAAGCAAAAAACAAGGCGTTAAGTCGTCCAGACTAAAATAATTAGTGAAGTCTGAAGGATTCCTAGGGATGATTAAAGGGGAGGACGGGAGGACTAAGACTTTAATCATTTTTTGCCGAGGGCTACTAGACCGTCTTTACCCCGGATTGGTCGGATATACAAGGAGTCTTTTGAATTTCGGAATAAATGGAGAGGGAGACGAGTGTGATGATTAAGTCAGAATGGAGGAGATTACTGGAAGCACAAGATGAAAAATGGCTGCTTGTGTGCGTTAATTTTCTTTTCGCTGTATCGTCCTTTGGTATATTTTCCTCTACAGTGTAAAACACAGGAGAATGAAAGCATCTCTATATTTGATTAAATGTATTTTCAATTAATAGCATAAGTCTATTGTTATTATTTTACACACATAACATAAGTAATTGTGTCAAGATAAAGGAATTTAATCGCGTAGTATATAGACAGTGGAGCTTCCTATAACTTTATTTGAGCAGGGAGATTTCCTTGGTAGGTCTTCAGTATTCAGTTAGCTCTGAAGAAGCGAGCAACATGGTTCGCGAAACGTCAGCATTAACTAATATTGACACACGGCATAACCCGGAACCAGTTTACTTTCTAAATGATTCTGGCCGTGAAAACCTACGTACTTACTTTATTTGAGCAAATTTGATAATGAAACGAATTGCAAATAATAAAAATATTCAAGTACTATACGCAAATGTTTAATGCCAAGCAGTCATCAAACGGAATGGTCTAAAATTGTATATAATTTTGAGTTTCTCTTAATAGGAGGACTTATCGTCTACAATTGCAAATCAGTCCTTGTAACGATATCGTAGAACTCTGCTACAAATTTGCAAAGCACATGCAATCATGCAAACGAATAGTATTTCAAGATACTATCTATAAAATGTATATGTAAGCTATAAAACAAATTAAAACTTGAGATGCCTTCGACAAAAGGACAGGAAACGTGAAATACCGGTTAAAGAGAAGTTTAGCGAGAAGTCAGTGATAGAGATGAAGTACTAACAAATATCAAGATATTAAACAAAAATTTGAAAATAACTTACTTTCAGATATTAATTGAAAGAGCGTTGGAATAGTACTTGGACCTATGTATGGCGTTCGTTGATTTTGGTTTGGCAGCATAGAATATAGGACAATCTTAACAAAGCTAAATGACTCTCGAATAGATTATAGGTATACGGGGCTAACAAAAAAATTTACACAACCAACAGTATTTACGTTGATACGTTGACCCTAGAGGGAATCTTCAGGAGTAAAGACTGATCGAATAAGGGGAAAGGTGTAAACATAAATGGTGAATGACTTAGCCATTTAAAGTTTGCTTATTATATCGTTATTATTTCGAATACTGTATACTACTGATTTAGTTATTATATTAATTTAACAAAACATACGCGGTTCGAAGTGAATACTAACCTCAATGTTGATTAGAAATTTACGTAGGTATTCCATCAAATGATTGTACTATAGTTTGCTTGATCCTTGAAAAACCATTGGAAAAAAAACACAACCAAACTTCGCTGTACTTGATCACATTGAGTGATCATTTTGGAACGAAATTTTGCTGAGGAATATACCTGAGCGCTTGGAGGCACTATAAATTGTAATAATATGTTGTAAATCTTCGTCCATTCTCACAGTATATTCAAACCACCTTACTCCTCATGCTACATACACTTATGTGGCGGCATTTTAGGTCCGCTACAGGCGCTAGTAGAAGAAATCTTTAGCGGCGCCATCTAACATGTATCGTCTCAAGCTATAAACATTATTGGTAGAAAAGATTCAGGTAAAAAACACATCTCTATCTTTCTAGATTCCAATGTCTTGCCTATGGTTTACACGTAATTTGCTACTCGACCACAGATTATCCTAAAAGCAAACGCCCAAATTTATTCAAATATAGTAATCATCTCTATTAATTTACTTACTAGTGTTTTCGTGGTAGGATAGCTGCGCTGTGATGTTATTTTATCCAGTGCCACCAGTTTTGTATTATTGTAATTATTGAAAAACCCCTGCATATTGACTTTCAACTAGATAAACTATTTTTTTAGTAAAAAGTCGGCCATATTGGATCTGCCATTTTGTTTTCCCTTTAATAATATCAAATTCGAAATCAGCGACCTCGATACACTAATATACACTAATTTTCCTAAAAATTTAAATACAACTAAGGGTTCTGATTACGTTTTAGGTCTCTTTTCCCACTGTGCCACGTAGGATCCTTCACCAGGAGCCTTTATCGTTTTGCCTCCCTAAAATACTCAAAAAACTGACGAAATCTATTTTTTTCTAAAACATTTCATGATAAATTAACTTTTGAATGTATATTCTCCGCAAATAAATCTATCGAAAAGTTTCATTCGTTGAATTTATTCCTTACCTCTAATGCTCACTCTCATCTCGCACCAAGAAATACTGTCAGTATGTGACCAAAATGAGAGCAAAGTGGCACATCGCTTCTAATTCCTGCGCCATATATTCTCGTCGCAAAGGCACGTTTTTTACATCTTTTGACGGGATGGCTTAATTATAAGTTTGGATTCACTTACAGGGCGAAAAACTCATAGTTACATCCCAATCAGAAACGTAATTTTTCCCAGTGTTTTTGTTTAAAACATATTTACCCTCTTTATCAAATTTAAATACATATACTATCTCGACGAATAAGCAAGATCTCCATGGGTACCTTCATATATAAATCGGGGTTAGAATACAAGGAACTACAAGTAATCCAAAATTTCTATGTCTAAGTGAGGTTAGTTTTTACGCTGCTAGAAAAATGTGTGAGCTCAAATAATATTGTATTCGAGGTTGTTGAATACTCTAATTCTCTGGGTTTCTTCAGTAACACCGGGATTGAACGACAACTACCCGTTTTATACCTTTCATTCACCTTGTTTTACAGTGCCTTATGGTCCAATTATGGTGCGACTATATTCTGTGCTTCTTCGTAGAAGACTACTTTGAACTATGCATGCACACTTCGCGGAAGATCACCAATTTATCGATTGATTTGTCGTATCAGCCAATCACGTTCTATTCTAATTTATGTTACCTTATATGGTAATGTGTGACTAACACAACTTCCTATACTTCCAAAATGTGTGTCATGTAATTATAACTATAATGAAATCATTTCACAACAATAGCTCTAAAGGGCATTAAATACTCACCCACCTTTTATGCATCGGAAGACACACGTCAATGCTTTTTGTGGATATCTTTTGAAGACGAAGCTATATCTGTTATAAACGCATATAACCGTGTACAGTGTTTCCTGAATACGATACGATACGTCTTTTGCCATGTCATTACCCTTTCCATTACATTAAAACTCCCCGACAATACGCAAAAAGGGGCGCAATGCAAAAAGAGTAGAAAGTACGAAAAAAGCAACGACGAAGTGGTTGATAAATGATGAGCGAAGTTTCGCGGAGTGTGGCGAAAACCGCACCGGCAACTCCCACTCCGCGTGTATCAAAGAAAAATTAATAGATTTACCGTGAGCCGAGGTCTCGACAAGCCCACGGTGGAGACAGAGAGGAGGCGGTCGGAGAGAAGAGAGAACAAAACTCCTCAAGCCGCATTCTTGCTGAAAAGTTTGCCACCGTCGAAAACTTCACCACCGTGAAACTTCTAATTCCCGTAGGGAGCTCAGGGCCGCCAACCGCCGCCTCAGTCAGAAATAAACGCGAAATACTAAATGCAGATTAGTTTTATTCACCAGGACGTATATCTCTCGACGGTCTCGCGGTCGTGTTTAATTTTACAGGATTTCCATAAGAAGTGTTAATTACGAGAATTCGAAATTAGGTCTTGTGAATAGGAGAGTGTCCGCCAGGGGGCCATTTCCAGCCAGCCCCTTCCGGGTTGGAGGGCAGCGTTCCGTCCGACCCGCGCTAAAAACTTTACGTCATTATGATACCGGATTTTGCCGCTCGCTCCGGAGTTATGGCGCAAATTCTAACGGAAATCTTAGTCAGCATGCGCATATATATATATAGATATTACCACTACTAGCGCGGCATACCGTCGCAATTAGCGCGATACAATGCAGAGAAGTTTTAATTAAATTCGTTTTACAATTACTCGCGAGATGATTTAGTTTTATGATGTCAGCAGATTAAAAGGTGGCTGAATTTATTCACTTACAAATAGGGTTGTGGAGTCGGAGTCGGAGTTTCAGAGGAGTCGGAAATGGAGTCGGAAAAAATGTATCGACTCCGAGTCCAGGCTGTAGAACAAAAAAACATGCGACATGGACATTGCATCATGGACAGTAAACAAAGAAAACCAAATAATCTATTAGGTGTTTTATAAAGTACCTACCTACATACATATGTAAATAATCAAATTACAAAACACACTTTCCAAACGAAAATGAAGACGATTAACAAAACTAATCTGACACAAATTTGAAAAAGGAAATTTGAACAAGAGAGTTAAAATGAGATGGAGGAGTAGGGCGGTAGTTCAATGAAGTATCATTTATTCAGAAGTTATACCTATAACCATAGTTGTGAT
Organism: Melinopterus prodromus; assembly: GCA_964023965.1. NCBI lineage: Eukaryota > Metazoa > Arthropoda > Insecta > Coleoptera > Scarabaeidae > Melinopterus > Melinopterus prodromus. Next base: position 47,830,978 of record OZ030394.1, read on the forward strand.
TACTTTCAGTTGTGAAAATAATTAAAAATTGTTTAAGGGCATTCTTGCAGGACAATTTATTAGTTGGAGCTATTCTGTCCATCACAAGTATAGGCCGTTTTTCTACATATAGATTGTCAGTATAAAAGTTTTTCCAACAAATTCGCTCGATACAAATAGAAGTTCTATAATAGAAGTTCTAGAAGTTCTAAGAACAGAAGTTCTGTTCTTCCTATGGGTGAAGCATTTGTTTGTGAGTAATTTGATATGCACAAGCCATATGTTGAACACAATCAGAATACTCGAATAGTAATTTAATTTTAAATTTGTTTCTTTTTTCCTGGTAGTGGTTTTGTTTTCGTAGCAAATTTAATATTCACGGTTGTTAAATTATGTGTTAAATTTGTGAGTATTTATATGTAAGATTTTTATTATTTAAATTAATTATTTGAATTTTTTTTGTATCTGGAGTTGGAGTTGGTTTTCAAGTTGAAATTGGCACTAATCAAAATCAAATTGGCAATAATCAATACCACAATGACACTTAACAAACGCATGTTGACAATTAACAAATTCAAGTTGTCATTAAATAATTTTAAATTAGCATTATCATATGATTAAATAGAACTAAGGAAATAATGTTATTTATACTATGTTTTAAAACAATAACATGTACATATTAAATAAAGAACATTTACTAAATTAATTAATTATAAAATAATAATCTCCAGAAATAATAATCTCTTAATGCTGCTCGAATACATATTTGAATATTGGCTATGAATTTTGCACAGCTGGCTACATAGATTGATTGTGTTAATATTATTCTGAACAACATCTTCTAACCGGCACATTATGTAATCAGTTTGGGAGATACATATGCCGATCTTCTCCTGCTAAAGAATCTCTTAGGTTATCTGCCAAATCTGATTTTACACTAGCCTTTAATACAGACTATGCTTGCACAATCGGATGTAACATGGGACTGTATAGACTTAGTCTTTGAAATTCCTTTTCTGCAAAACGTTCTTCAATAGAATAATGACAAAGTGCATTATCTATAACCATAACTACTGGTTGTTGGTATATATTTTGGGCGTTTCTCAAACATTGTTTCACAAATTCGTTTGGTTCTGGTAATGTGTTAGACCAGAAATACTTATGCACCCAATAAGATGTATGTTTACGCCTCGTGTACCGACTGCTTCAAATATTCATCAACTTCCTTACTCAGAACGTCCTTGCGCCCGTGAAATAAACATATTAAAATGGGTGACATTCTTCGGCCCGACTAAATTAGGGGTTCGCACGACAAATTTAGGTACCTTAACGACAAAATATGCATTTGAACGATAAAATACGTGTTCTAACGACAGAAAATGTAAACCGACGACATAATATATGATTTAACGACAAAAAATGTAAATGAATGACAATATTTGTATTTCAACGATAACCAACAAACCAAACCAACCAACACAACAAACCAAACCAACCAACCAAACCAACGAACAAAACCAACCAAGCCAGTAGTTCATAACCTAAAATACGTGACTTTCAAAGGTTATTACGAAACTATTTATGATCAGATTTTGCTTCCCATGTGTTTTTCTTATTTAATTCATCTCTATGTATCATCCAAACACAAAAGGTAATGACATTTTCATCGATTAAGCTGTTCCTGTAACGTAAACTTCACCGCAGAACTTTTTTTGCCCGTTGATTTGAAACGTATTGCTAATTAAATCTTGGGTTAGCAGGGCTTAATTAAAGATGTTGTTTGTTTGACTGTTTAATTACGTCCAATATTTCGCCAATAATTATGACTTCCTCAGGGACAAACAGTAGTCTCAAAACAACTACACTTAACACAGGTGACGGCATGTTCAACACATAAGTTGCCAACGCGAGGGTACAGAGTATCAATCAGCTATAGTCTTTTCTTTTAATTGCTGGAGAGTTATCTTAGGATTTGTTTCAATTACGGTTAAAAAAAAACGACGTTGTTCGTCTGTAATTTTAACTCTGCGTTTACTTCCATGCTGTTTCTCTGGAACGTCTTGATTTTTCACCCATCTATACGCCGTTCTTTTTGAAACTCCGAGATCATTTGCACGATTGCGCCAATCCACGTTAGAATTATAAACTGCGCAAATTTGTAGTTTTGAGTTTACGGCGTTAACTTTTTTCATATAAGGCATTATGAGAACGTGGAAGGGTTCTTTTAAGATATTAATTTGAAATGACAATTAAATTATTTAATGTCGACTTGAATTTGTTATTTGTCAACTTGAGTTTGATTTGTGCTAATTTGATTTTTATTAGTGCCAATTTGATTTTGATTAGTGCGAATTTGATTTTGATTACATACTGCCAATTTGAACCTGAAAAGGTATAGTTATCACAGAGTATATTTAAATGTCAGCAAAATATTACACAGTAATTTATTCTTATATTGCTGTCCTTGATGAGGTACTGTCACGACAAATAAAACTAGAACATAAAAATAAAAATCAAATATGTCTACAATGCTCTAATTAATAAAACGTTTATGTAAATTTTAAAAAGAAAAATCTAAAATTGGCCAATAGAATGTACGTTGGAATAATGGAGCAATTTATTTCCCTAAAATATATGTGGTTATTCAACGGTTTATTTATAGTATTGATATAATTAAATCTGCCTCATCAAATAAACGACGGTCATTTGTAATTTCAAATTATTATATTAATTGCTTTGTAATTACATGTAGCTTATGCATGAATAACGTTATACGAAGGTATTCTGTCAGCTAACGCGGTAAATATGTCACATGCATTCATTTATTTACTCGTTATGTTAATCCTCTGCAAATTTACATTTATTTTTAACCGATTAAAAAAAAGAGTTTTTTAATGGATGATTCTTGTCTTGTTTGAAATGTTTTTCACTGCTCGTGCGCTATTTATTCGAAAGCATGAAAAATCATGAATAATTTTAATAATAATTTTTGACACAGTAGGACCGAAATATGTCAAAACTCAGATCAATTTTCAAATCAATTTTAAATAACTATTAACGAATATTATACCATTATCGGCAATTCTTTATTCAGGAAACGTCATGAACTTTTAATGTGGGGTTGTTATAGACAACCCTTTGTGTGAAGAATCTATGACATAAATTGAAAGCAACGGATCATTTACGTATAGACAAACATTCGTGTAAAAATAAAAATATATTAAAACCCACAGTTTTTTCTAACCATTGTAGTTCAAAGTAAGGTTAAAATCCCAATATTATCAGGTTTGTAGCCTTGTTCACCAGAGTGCGTCCGCAACTAATCGGTTTCTTATCCTACAGTTAAATTAAAAATAAAAATAAATGTTTTTTGTTTCACTAAAATAGCAAAATAACATAGTACCATAAGGTGTAAAATTGACACCACATCGAACGTAAATTGTGCAGTGATGCTGCTATTATTATTTTTGTCTGCCAATTTAGATCGTAGTGCCCTTGTTAGACATTTCCTACCTTACTCTTGAGTTAAGCACAGCTATTGGATCAATTTGATCGTTTCAGACCAGCGACTTGCTCACGCTAATCTTCGATCATTTTTAAGAAAGTGTCTTGATCTTGCCGGTCTATTAAATTTTTTTTTGTTTTATTGTAGGAACAATTTCTCTTTCTTGGTCACGCTCTTTGTCGGCTGTTGCTAGTCATGGTTCTTGTTCTGTTGTTGCTCGATTTGTCTTTCCCAAAACAAACAAAAAACGTTAAAAACAAACAATACATAGGAAGCACCAAAAGTATTAAATACCTAGTATCCTGTTTGTTAGAGGAAAGGAAGGGAATTGACAATCTCGCCTCTACCCCCTCAAAATCTATGTGTAGTAATTAATGCAGTTGCAAGAAGTGTATTTAATTTGGTTGTTAATGACGTTAAAGGTTTATACCCAACACAAAAGAGCGTAAGATAACCAGACTTTTCAATATGAAAGAAAAAATACATTGTATCAAAAGGCATGTTCTACACCAAATGAACTTATGGTACGTTTTGTATGTACGCCGTTATATACAGGCTTAGTTAGGCTTACCATATGTCCCGGTTTGACCGGGACAATCCCGGCTTGGTATTATGCCTTGGCTAAAAAGTAATTAATGGATTTAATGACCAATCGCTCATATTGTGACATTATAGAAATGTGGCTACCCCTCTGTGGGGAATCACATCAACGTCTTTGCATCTTTGTGGGGCTGTAGCGGAGATGGTAGCTTCCCCGAGGGGATAAACACTCTTCAGAGCGGTTATACAGTTGATTTATTTGTTGTACTTTACAATGGTATGGTTCTTAATAAGTAACTTGATGATAAGTAACTAATTGCTGATTACATACTGGTGTAATACAGATTAGTACTAACACCGATCTAATTCTGATTACAATACAAAATGTTTTAGTCCTTTATAGTAGCTCTCCAAGATATTGGGTTGTAGCCGTCCTTCCTGGTGTCGACTTATGTTTGTTGTTTTATCGTTGCACATTCACAGAACAAGGTTCTCAAAACACAAACTAACTTCGCGACTGATTATGTTTATGTGACAATATGAAAAAATCGTCAGTAAAACCCTGATTTCAATCTTGTATTTTCAGCAAGTGGAAGCATTTTTGCAATGATATATGGAACTTATTTATGAGTGATATAAATTGTGAAAGTTTCAAATTATCATGATTTAGGGTTTATTGGCAAAAATGCGTTAAATGATGGCTAACTAATTACTTATTGTACGGAAATTGTTGTAGGTATATCTTTAATATATCAAATTGTAGGTGGTTAATAGTAGTATTGGGGTTCTTCGTACCAAACAATAATTGCAATAATTGTCTACACTCTACTGCAAGTTACATATTTTTGTTGCAGAAATAACTTTTACAAAAATTGTAGAAAATATCAACGGAATTGATGTTTTGGTGGGCTACATTAACAGATATGTTTATGAATTTTTTTATATGGCGTAAATTTCCATCGCACTAAATTGAAGGTGATTAGTTACGGTAGCAATATATTGTGTGATTTCATCTGAACATGGTATATACATTTCGCTGCTTAAAATGTATGTATTTTTCCAAAAGAACCTGCATAACATTCTGTCATACGTAAAATTTAAAGAATACAATGATAGTTATATTATTTTTTGGTATACAGGTTGTGTTCCCAAAAATTAGGCATAGGTCTATAGAAACTAGCGTATCACGCGACAACACTGCGAACGTCGGTTGAGTGGGGCAGCCAATTATAGTGGGACTGCCGACTGGTGGGAGAGGACGTGACCAGCCCAGGTCAGTCGTCATTGTCGTCAAACTGGTTTTGCGTTTCGGACCACATGCACGCAACGGCAGAACTATCGCAGATCTAACAAAGCTTCATAACATTTGTATCTTTGCAATCGGGATGTAACCTCCGCTAGAACAGCTTCAGATCATCAAGCGGTATTATGGTGGCAATTCGGAGCAACAATGCGTGGATTTGTTTGTAATCACTTTTGAAGGCAGACCTATCCCGTGCAGACAGACCATTTTCAATATTGTGCATGAATTTGAAAAAGATCTTTGTCTAAAGAGCTGCAGTACTTGTCATCCAAGGGAGATAAGTCCACAAGAAAATGAGGCAAAAGAACGACGGGATGTACTAATCTGCGGTTCTGTAGTATTGGACGATAACAAATCCACTCGAGGGATTGGCGAGGAATTGGGTATTGGTAACAAAACCGTTGCTAAGGCTCTGAAGAAGGGTGATTTCCGGAGTTATAAGTACTCAAAGACTCAGGCAATCTTCGCAGAGGACAGTATTCGTAGAATGGACTTTTGTGAAACTGTAATGGAAAAGGCGAACGCAGATGAAAATTTTATACAAAATATTATTTTTACTGATGAATCGAATTTTCCGTTACATGGTAAACATAATACTTCCATTCTCCGATATTGGGCCCAACAAAATCAGCACCGAAGTTTATGCTTACCGAACTCAATATCCCGAAAAACTAAATGTTTGGGCTGGTATTCTAGGCAATCATTTAGTTGGTCCATTCTTTATCGATGGATCTCTTAACGCCCAGAAGTACCTTACTTTGCTGCAAGAGCAAGTACTTCCCGCCATTTATAACCTTCCCGCAGTAGATCAGGATGATGTTTTGCATCAGCAAGACGGCTGTCCTGCTCATAACGCATCCAGGGTGCGAAAGTTTTTAACAACCGCCTCACCGTCTTATTAGTGGGACATGCGACATTCGTTGGTCCCCAAGATCACCGATCAGGTGATCAGGTGATCTGTCTCCGAACGATTTTTTCTTGTGGGGTTATCTTAAAAATACCATTTATGTTGATGAAGTCAATAGGGCACATAACTTACAGGAGTTGAGAGCAAAAATTACAGAAGCTGCTAATACTGTAACAGCCGAAACGCTCTCTGGCGTGAGGGACAACTTTTACAACCGGCTCGGATACTGTCTTGCAGCGCAAGGAATCTTTGAGCTCGAGTTAAAATAATATTTATTTAATTGTTTATTCGTAGTAGAATTTATAGTTTTTTTGAGAATAAAGTTAGTTTTTTTGAGAATAACGTTTTTGTTTTTGCATATTATTTTCTGACAATAAGAGAATTTGGAAATTATGTATGCACCATGTACGTGCATTTTTAACAGAAGCACAAAAGCGTACACAGACCTGCGAACAACAAACTATTAGCTATGTACTAGGCACTATAGCCCACGAAGCGCGCACCGGGGAGCCGCTGACAAATACGCCGGGTGGGGAGAGCGATGTTGCCGTTCTTCCGTAAATGCTATGCCTAGCGTTCGGGGACACGTACGGTATACATACTGATTTGAGAGCATTAAGTTTACATGCAACATTTTTTAAATGAATAACTGTCGTTAATCTTAGATCATACAGGTTTTAGGGCTTAAAATTTGCAATATTTCAACAAAAGAATCATTAGAATCCGAGTATTTTCAACATGGTAACAACGCACTATTTGTGTTTATTTTGACCCCGCTAGTATGCACTATTTCTTGTTCTTCAAAATAAATTTTGTCATGATACGCTCCAAATGTTATTGGTTCATGTAACAGCTTAAATTATATGTGAAAAACTGTACTCTAGCGAAATTGTTAAAAAATGGTGCAAAATTGGTTCAATAAGTAATGAAACCTTTTTCTGTTTGACAAGCTTGTGACAAACTCATAAGTTTGTTCTTTTGTGTTGCAATAACGTTTTATTTGGTGAGAATTCAATTAAACTATTTCCACATTAGCTTAGACTTAGCTTGTTTGTCTCTCACATACTGTATTATTTGTATTTTTGGCGTCAATGAATTCTCCAAAGTAACTGCCTGACCCAAACTGCATTTTGTAGGCGCCTCCACCAAATTGGCTAATTGTAAATAATTCACAATAAATATCGATTAATCAATCAGGCACGCACGTCATCAAAAACGTTTGCAAATGCCGAATTGAAATGAATATCGCCGACCGGTAATGTAAAAGAAATCTGTTTACCATGATCAAATAAAGTTCCGGTAATGCGATTTAGAGACGTCCTGGATATAGCTGCGGCTTCCGCGGTCCCGCGCCGCGTCCGTATTTCCTTTATTAACGTTACACAGTGTGTGCCGCAGAGATGGCGCTGCCGGGTCGCGGCGGGCGACCGGAATATTGATGAACAGATCGCAAAATGTCGAATTACACGCGCGGTAAGACTCCGCTCATATTTCGGGAATGGGCCAGAAGGGACCTGCTGATGCCAGCCAACCGGCGGCGTCGGCACGTATTCCTCAGCTGCGGCGACGGCGGATGGATCTGACGCGGCAACGGATGCCGTCTTCATTCCGCGTCTCGGTGCAATAAAACTCTTCCGAGGTCCGGATACGCGTTTTGCATAAAAATATGCGACACGACCGAACTAGCAGCCTCGGTTTGCGACGAGACACGAATTCTTGCGTGGGCGTTCGCGAGCGTCCGCGAATGGGATGTAATTACGGATTTCAATATGAGGAAAATTTTCGCGTGTAATTTGAACTGATTCACCTATAGCCGGAGGATTTTCGTTCCTTTCGGATAATTTAACTTTAGAAATCTATTTTAGTGGATTTATAGAGGATTGATCTGAAGAGAGTGATCAGAATAGATAGGAGGTTGTGAATGCATTTACGACACACTGGGATAGGCACTAAAATTTAGGCTATTTCATAAGTGTGGTCGGGGATGGACAAATACACACATGACGAACAATATTTAAGTATTATTTAACTGAATACTACGATAACACAATTCTAATATTTGAGTTACACTATACAAATTTTGACAAGTTTCTTGTCAAATATTTGATGGAATCTTTGAAGAAGTTTCCATCCAAGCAGCATCAAAGTTTTGCGATGTGTCCACACGAGATGACAGCTGACGCTAACATCGCTAACATAACATATGTCAGTCTGACTTCCCAAAGACTATGATGTTTTTAGTCAAGATTAGTTATACTGGGTGGTCATGATCTGGTTTACTGTGAAACATGTTTCACCTAATAGTTATTAACAGTTATTAATTAAACCACAGGTAAAGTAATTATCGTTCACACACAACTCAAAAGTGTGCCTAATTTTAATTATTGTGCTCAGTGATAACGGACTGTCTTAAATTAAAGTCATCAATTACTTTGGAAATGTTTACTTTAACAGTCCTTTCAATAGCCAAAAGAGTTAATGAGGACAACCTCTCCTGGCCAATCGTGTTTTCGACTTCATTGGAATCGTAAAATACAAGCGAAAACGTTCAAAAAGCATAGGGAACACACTTTTCAAAGATCTATGTACAGAAACGTCAGCTCTTACTTGAATAGTTTCGTTTCTTGATTCTGCCATTTTGCAAAACACATCTCAATTCAGACAGAAGAAGTTCATTATCTAAATTGTAACATTTATTCACATACTGTACATGCGTTTTCAAATAAAAACGTTATTTATTGTATAAAGTTTATGACATTTTCAGTATAACTTCTTAGATAAATAACGAGTTGGGCTGGATGAAAAATAATTTTTTGGAAAAATAAAAATTAATTTCACTTCTTCGTCTTTGGCTTTTTCCAAATATAAAACACCTAGCCCAACTCATGATACATAAATAGATTTTTTTATTTAAGTACTATTTTAATCCAGACATTATATTTGCGAAAATAAAGCTTAATTGCCAGAAATGTACTTATTTGCCTAAATTACTGCTGCCCGGTATAGACAGCAGACGTCAGAAGCGTTAAACACCGCCTATAAGTTATGACTACATATTGACGTTGGTAGGGGACAGACTGAAAACTCCCAGCAAAAAAAGTCGAAACAAAATATTAGGTACACCTAGGTTTCTTTCTTGAAGTCTGGCCTCGATCTCCTCGGTTATATCAATACCTCGTCATAGGATTGAAACTTTGTAGGAATCTACCAGATTCAAATATAGCTTTTCCCAGTTTTTGAGGGAATTTTGCCCATTCTTGGCTGCTGGATGGCTCTAAATCTACACTTGTCAGCAATTTCTGTGCAGTGATTGAACAACTTTGTGAAAAACTCATCTGCTCTGAAGGATAGTAATACTTCAAATTTGCTATTTTTTACAGATTTCACAACGTCGTAGGTCACAGTGCTTGACTGAAGGGTATTTGACAGTATGTCACATTGTGCTAGAACTCTCCTGAGTAATACCAGGTCAAATGCAAGTTCGAGTCCTCCATATTTTTCAACAAAGCATTGGCTTGTCCACCACTGTCAGGGTCTGTCTCCGAAATCTTCCATAGTGCCGCAAGAGTGCTATCAAAATTATCTAATAGAGAACACACTGCTTCGATACGGCAATGTAATGGAGAGTCGATAAAGTTAAAAGAATTCCCTGTTGTACACTTTTATTTTTTATTAGGTATTTGTAAATTATTGAAACTTACTTCAAAAATCTGGGGTCGCAAAATACTGGACTCGACAATTCTGGGGCAACTGCCACCTCTTGTCACCCCCGAATTAATTTTATTGGTTTTGTAGGCGCCTGCGCCATAATAAATATATGTGTAGTATATAAATGGATAAAAGTTTTAAAAATATCCTTGAAAAAAAAAATTTCGACACAAATACATTTATTTGAACACTGCCAAATAATGGCCAATAAACAACGAATTGAAATAGAAATACCCGTTAAACAAAGTTTTGCATTTAACGCTAATTGCAAAAATAGAAGGGCATTAACTAGCGGCATTGAAATGTTTTGTGGTAAACAGGTTCAGTTTACATACAAATTCGCATTACTAATTACGGTTTACAGGCAATTTTACCCACCGGAAATCAGTGTGAAGTTTTCCATGACTGGCTTTTACTTTTAGGGGCACTGATCTTTTGTAGATATAAGGAATAGTTACACGTGTGGTAATAATACATAGTAACACAAAATAAATAGCTTTTTAGAATGGACCTTCAAACAAATAAAATAACTTTATATTACATTAGTAGCAAAATGACATTTATTTTGTTAAAACTAACCTATTAACGAGCAAACGTTACCAACAAAAGTAAAACAAGTACTGAGGTCTTTCATTAGCAAGATTACATACTCACATAATGCTGACATGCTTCTGCTATTATACACAATAATTGAAGTTTCTTTCTATTTTAATTCGGTATAATTGTTCACAGTACTTTTTCGTGAAGTTTAAATGCAATTATCACATTAATTATGCGTAACGAACACTATCTCCTTCATTCGTTATATCACCATTTTACTAAAGTTGTATGTGTAGTGTTGTAGTGATAAAGTTGTAATTTATTGCACTTTGTTCCAGTTTTGCCACCAGCGTACCACACCTCTTGTACTAACAAGGCTGCCCTCCGTCTCATTAGCCAATACATTTATAGGAATTTTAGGTTGAGTTCGTCCCCTTTTTCTTGACGTGTACTTGCCATGTAAGCTTGGCGTGCAGTACCATGCTAAGGAATTTCGTTGTATCCGCGTAGGAAATATCGTAACCATTAATAGTTACTGGAATATAGTTAACTTTCCCATTGGTGTAGTTTACATGCGTGGATTTTCCTTCATTTAGTTTAATGCGCCATTTCTTTGTCATTGGTTGATTTTGTTTGCAGCTAACTGTAATTCTTTCGTTGTTTCTGTAACACTGATACTAATGGCAAAATAGCAGTGTCGTCTGCAAATTGTCGTCTGCAAAACCAGTGTGCTTTCTTCCGGAATAGGAATATCATAAGTATACAGTAGGTACAAAAGTGGTCCCAGTACCCTTCCTTGTGGTACTCCTTAGGAACCGTGTTGATTTGACTGTTTTGCCAACTTCAGTTCATTGTTGGATTTCGATTTTGGTTTATAAGTTGTCACCGTTGAGAAAGAGCATTTCAAACAAGACAAGAATCATCCAAATTAGTCCACTCATTACGGAATTATGAGCGAACATAAGAAAAGAAAAGTACCAGGTATGTATAGGTGTAATTGTTCCTCGGTTGGGTAAAGTCTGGTTGTTAAGTAACCATAATTTTAGTTTAAAACCTTTATCTAACTACCACAACCTTAACCATTATGAAATTTATCTTTCTAAACACGCTCAGCACGTAAGTTCTTCCAATAGGACCAATGTAGTATTTTATCAGACGAAGATCATCCCTCTTACCATGATAATCACTATTTGAACTCAATAAAAATGTAACCATAGTCTCTACCATTAAATTGTAGCTGGTTTGCTCACTTCAAAGACTAAAATAAACTTGCTCATAAGTAAAACTCAACTCTCAATAAAAGAATAACAAATATTTATTACATTTTACATTTTAATATTAAGCAAGCAGGATGCTTGCGACTGGTTTGTTTTACCTCTCAAACCATTCTCTAACTCTTCTGTTTGCCAACGAATCGACGCCTCACCTACTTAATAAAACTCCCCCCTCCTTGACTTTATATTAGGAGAAAAAAGGGACCACACGATAAACTAAACGAAATGTGTAGATGGCAAGCCAGTTACCCTAAAAGCATAAATATCTCGCTCAGCAGTATATTATACAGTTTATGACAAAAGTCATAAATCTATTACCAAAGAAAGCCCATAAATCACGTAGAATAATTTATGTCATACAAAAAAAATATATAGATTACAGCCGCGTAATCGACTGTCTAGTATGGTATCGAATTATATGCGATAAGGATACTCGTGTTGAATGTTTCTCACAGACCAACGCGCGGTAAATGTGATCCCACAAACAAAATAATGCCAATTATCACACAGGCACATCAAAAATCTCAATAAAGTCAATAAAAAAGTTATAATTACTTTTTGATGTCGTCAATTAAAAATCAGCTGAAGAACATCTCAGTTATTAAAATGACCAGTGTTATTCTCTCGTCGACAATGACCATATGTATCAATCAACCGGTATAAGTTTATACGAACTACTGGTATTCAGAAAAAATAAGAATGGTGTATGCGCCGGAGAAATCATAACAAATTTGATCGGTTTATTTACGACAAACGCATATTTTACTCATTCCATTATTTAGTCGACCAGCTGCGAAAGAGAGTGATTGTTCACTTTACTCGTAATGCCTCCTTATTATGATTTATAGCTTATTTAATTAATACACCAGAACAAAATATGAGTAAATTATTTAAGTTTAATTCAAAAAGTTCAAGCCAATTTAGCTATAATGAATATCCAACCGAGGCAAAGCCCCATAGTCAAGCCGTAACCGTGTTATTCCAGTTTATCTCCTTCTCCCTATTTTTTCTTTTCGTTCCTTGAAACAGTAAGACGTCGTACGGTATTATTACGTTTCCTGGCCGAAGGAAAGAGAGATCCGCTGGAACGGATGTGCCGGAAATTGGCATTAGTCGCTGGGATCGGGCTCGGAATGAGGGTCGCATAAAATAATAAAATTTACGTCAGTTTACGACCGCAAGGGGGCGTCCCGGTCGGCCCCGATTCCTCGTCCTCGTAAAACAATGACGTCTTGCGCCGACGACGAGATGAGGACGACAAAAAAGCGGCAAAACAACAGCACCGGAGAGGTTCTTCGGCGCGCCCCCCGCTACCAATAAACATTGCCAAATTATCTTTCGGCTCGCTGCCGACTCATAATTCGGTGATGCTAATTTTCAGAGGCACCGACAATCTCGCAACGGCCCACTGCGGACCCCTTTATGGCATTGTGAGACTCTGCCGATGGCATCTGTGTCGTAAAACTAGTTATAGATGGCGCTCTTGAAATCGTATCCTTAGTCGCCTCTTGCTTCTTACTGAAGTGCGTAAGATGCCGTTTATGGAATTGATATTCTACAAAGAACTAAGAATTAATGTGTTTTAATTTCTTGGTCTTCAGGAATAAATTTATTAGCAAATTCATTGGTATAGGTGAGAAGCACGGAAAAATAGACAACGTAAAATTTTTTATTTCCGTGTTACCGTTTGAAAAAGAAGATCCAGTTCTAAATAAAAGTTAATGTCCTTTTTTGAACTCATTTTTGATGAAAATTGGGTTTGAAAACTGAAAATATCAATATAAAGAAACTAGGGTTTATACAAAAAAACGATATTTGATAAAAAACCGTTTTTAGAATTCACAATTTCAAGCAAAAAAAAGCGGTTGTGGATTCTTGTACGCGAATATAACTGCACCTGCTCTGCACAGAAGGATACCTACTATATGAAAAATTAAAAAAAAAATATTTTTTTTTCGTTGCATTTGATTGGCCCATGAGCATTGCTCTGACTTCTGTTTTATAACGTCAGGTCAGCACGTCGAAAAGGCGGCACAAAAAGTATCAAAATGACAAGGTACTTATTGAATGACGTATTCTAGCAGAGCGGAGATTATATGACATTTTATTTATATAGGCTGTGTCACTTTTTTTCCGGGCTTGTTTTCAGATCGTAGTTTTCGTACTGAGTACACAGTTTCATGTGGACTTATTTCTTGTTTCCATTCTTTGGAAAATTATAACCATCTGAAATATTAATAAAAGCTTATTTTTTAGACAGCTGTCACAACTGAGATTTAATGCTGACGTTTCGCGAACCATATCGTTCGCTTCTTCAGAGCTAACTGAATACTGAAGATCTACTAAGGGAAGAAGACCTGCCTTATATACCTAAATTTACACCGGATGCTTCGTCCTTTCTGTCCTACGTAGCATGTTTCACACTCACATGTCATCTGTGTACCACTTCGATCTTCAGGAGTGGTGTGATATCCTGTGGGTTAGGGAAAACATCCTTTACCATAGCTGGTGCTCTGTACCTTACCGTGATACCCAATTTCTTCAGTAATCTACCGATTCTTTCTGATACCCCACTGACGTATGGTAAGCAAGCGAACCCCTTTGACTCTTGCGGCTCCTCTGATACTTGCGGTTTTCTTTGTGTGACACCCCGTATGTCAGACTTGGTGTATCCATTCTGATGTAGGGCCCACTCCAAGTGTTTCCGTTCGTCGTCCAAGGTGCTGGAGTCGCAAGCGTTCTCGGCTCTGTTGAACGGAATGTTAATAACATTTCTCTTCTGTTGGGGATGGTGGTGTGATTTGGCGTTCAAGTACCGATCGCTATGTGTCTTCTTACGGTAGACTGTATGTCCAAGCGTACCCGTTGACGTTCAGTATACCAGCACATCCAACAATGGCAGCTGATTACCCTCTTCTACATCCATCGTGAATTTGGTGGAAGGACTAACATTGTTCAACTAACAATGCTTGGGTTTGTAAGGACTTGAACTAATGGGTTCTTCTTCAAACAATTCCATGAAGAAATTGGCGATTACCGGTGAAAGAGGTGATTCCATGGCTGTACCCTCTACCTGCTTATAGCCGGCGCCGAATTGTCTATTCACTCTAATAGTTACACTAAAAATGTGGACTGTTTTGTACAATAAATAACTTTCAACAATTAGAATTAATCCTGATATAAACAAGTTTTTGAGAGGTGGGCCGTTATTTAACCAGTGACAAGAAAAAATGAGACAGTGAAAAATACCCGTATCAATATTTGAAAGAAACATTATTTTCCTCGATCAACCCAAGTTCCAAACATTGTAAACGGAAGATCGGAAGAACTGGGTTAAAGATCTACTTATGAAGGTGGTGCATCTATTAGTTTCCTTTAAAACAAATATTGGACTGTTAGTTATATCAGAAAGAAACAGTGAACTTTGGTAACAAGGTTACAGCAAACAACAATAGTAGAACACTTCTTTTAATGAAAGAAACCTAAAAAGTAACGTCTAAAACACGAAAACACCAAAAAAATTTGCTACAATTCTGTGCTAGTTTTAATGTGAGGGTTGTACCGCATTATTATTTTTTTTTTTTCATTTCAATGTGGCTTCTACAAAGGGTTTTCATTTGTTTTGCCCAGGGGTTGGGATACGGCGAACAAATGCGGAATTAAATGTCTAAACGATGAAAATTTGCCTTTGCGCCGTAGGCTGTGGCGGCGTACTGATGCGTACGCATTCGCCCCGGAGAAGATTGATACCGGCCTGTCTGGGGAGATTTAATTTGCAATTTCTATTGAGCCGGTGAAAAATCGCGCGCCCTCAAAACGCAATTTGTGCGAGATCCACGCGCACGCCACATTAGATGTATATATTAGATTCGGTGATTTTATTTTTCAACCGGGATCAGGCGCTCACGGGCAGTCTTGTCGAAATCGCTGCCATTCTTGGGGATTTTGCCATTCTAAGTTTCCATCCGCTTCAAATTAATGCAGGCCGTACAGCGCAAGGACAGTTGATCATCTAGCGTCTTTACGTATAAAAAATTTAAGCCTTCTTTCAGCTACTGACAACGTACGGTCACAGTATAATCAAGGCTACAGCTACAGCGCCGGAAAAGTGGGTTATACCTTATAACTAGAGCCCGGCAATAATATGCAGATAGACTCCTTCCATTTTACGTCGTTACTCGCTATCCCCACA
This sequence comes from Melinopterus prodromus, assembly GCA_964023965.1. Lineage (NCBI taxonomy): Eukaryota > Metazoa > Arthropoda > Insecta > Coleoptera > Scarabaeidae > Melinopterus > Melinopterus prodromus. Next base: position 47,846,926 of record OZ030394.1, read on the forward strand.
AACGAAGTTGACGAGAAATACAGCAGTCTCGCTCTCGCTCACTACCAGCGGGAATATCGATATAAAATGATCAAATTATTCCCGATTTTACGACCAAGAAATAGTTACTTATCCATTTGATAAACTCTACACAGGCCACTGATTCTATGAGGGGCTTACTACTGACTTATTTTGAGATAATCCATTACGACATATAGCACCATATGACTGAAATTAGAACTACTATATATTAAGTAAGTAGGTACGTAGAACTTCACAGTCACAAGTATTTAGAAAATAAATTGCTACCGAGTGATGTAGTACGTCAGAGAAGAAGACGCCATTAGGTCAAGTCCCTATAACCCTAACCATAGGGTTAGATATGTCGATGATGTGTGTGGGTTGTTGCTTAATCACCTGAACTATGTTAGTCCTTCCATCAAATTTTAGTCGGTAATAGAAGAGAAGAATTAGCTACCATTCTTGAGGTACCCCAGAAAGAAAACCGCTTATACCACAGGAACCGGAACCGAGTCAAAAGAGGTTTCTTGTTCACCATATATAAGTGGGGTATCAGAAAGAATCGGTAGATTAGTGACGAAATCTTGTATCACGGTAAGGTATGGAGTACTAAGGTATTTTTTCTAACCTAAAAGATATCACACCACTTCTGAAGAACGAAGTGGTATACAAGATAGCGTGCCAGTGCGTGCTATGTGGGGCAGACAGAAAACCACGGAAACCGAATGAGGCGAAATGATATCGCCAAATATCACTGTTACCAATTATATCGAAGCTCTTTGAAAAGCTGCTTCTGAATAGAATGAAACCTATCATTGGGAGAAAGGAACTAATTCCTAATCACGAATTTGGTTTTAGAGAAAAGCATTGCACTATAGATCAAGTCCATATAATAACAGATATCATAGAGAAAGTATTATAACAAAGGCTTATTTGCTCCACAATCTTTCTTGATGTGACACAAGCTTTCGATGAGGGTTGGCACGAAGGATTGATACACAAACTAAGGAGTATGCTACCTTTACAATACGTCAAGCTGCTAACATCCTATATATCTGTTAGACTATTCAGAATATAACGGATCGATGAATACTCGGAACTAAAAGAAATAAATCGGTGGTACCCCAGGGGAGACGGTCGCATCAGTCCTAACGCGCGCCGGTCGTGCGCGCCCGCCGCAATTTCGGCACTCATCGGGAATCATCGTTTGCCCATTCAAAAGTAGCATTGTCGCATTTGTCCATCTTCTATAATGTATGTTTAGCATCTACGGTTGGCATGCCCTGAATTTTTAAGGTTATGTTCAGTATGTTTGATGCAAGTTTGATGCAGGTAAAAGCATAACAGTTTTATCATTATTTCAAATAACAGTCAGGGAAAAATTGGAAAATATACGACTATGTATTATCTGTTGTGAATATGCGCATTGTTGTTTGGGTAAGTTTACGATTATTGTTTGGTTGTATACTCATCATTATTCTTTGCAGATTATACCATAATAGTATGACAGTCCAGGATACAGCTTACGATATTAATGGCATTGTCTCCGGTAGCCCTTCAAAATAAGTTCCTAGCCTACGTTATATTGAACTAGACGTGTCCAGGAAGGAGAATCTTAGAAAGACATTGCAAAGCTATTTGTATAACCATACACGATGCGGGCTGGACTCTCATAGCAGTGTAAACTTGGACAAACTGACCTTTGGAAACAGAAAGCCTGAGAGATTATTCTTTTAATAACACCTGTATAGCGTATAGTGCCACGCTTCTGTTGTTATATATCAATATCGAAAGAAAACGAAGGAATAGTTATGCAACCCAAGTTACTGGAATCAAAGAGTGGCTCACCTGCCGATGCTGTTATCCACTTATGTGCAAATCAAAACATATCAAAATGTGTGTCTAAGCTACCCCCCAATAGACACTGTATATTGGCAAAGAAACCTATCGTTGAGATGATATCGATTGTCGGAACAAATAACTAAAATAATTTGTTAAATTGGCGTGAGACGTAACAGAAAACCTTATTCATTTTTAACACCTTGACTTCTTACTTTGAGATAATTTGTACGATGTTGAATTCCTACAAAAATAACTATAAAAACCATTTTTTTATGTAGATATTCAAATTTTTTAATTTGTTAGAATACTTTTTACATTTAACATTTTTTATTTAGTTTCATTGATAAAATTATTGTACATTTAATTATAATTATATTCAATAAATCTAATGTGTAAATATTTTAAATTGTATTTTCTTTCTCATACTTATATAGTAATATTTTTGGAGCTTTGATAGTCCTGCGGAAGACTATTATCGGAGAACAATAATTGTTCTTCGATAATAGTCTTCCGCAGGACCATCATTCCGACATTTATTGTCGGAATGATTTCTAAATAGTGATAATAAACTTTGTTGCATACTAATGTACAAACGGTAAATATAACACTAAGCAGTGATTTAAAATACTACCCTTCAATAAATTAAAATGAAATTAAATATTAATATTGCAAAGATTGATAGAGTACGTTTCAATGATCTCATGATTACTGAAACCTATCGAATTCAGAATGATGTTTATTAGATATGTGGCAAAGTAAGTGAAAGATCTTCGCAGGAGGACAGGTGATGCTCCGGTACAGATGCCATGAGGGACACGTGTCGAAGATCTCCATCATAGGTTATCCCTTATCCCAAGTTAGGTACCAACATAATCACCACGGTAAAAATAGTTTACTGAAAATAGTATCAACTAGATTTGAATTTAATATTCTGCAATATGAAAATTAATGTTAAAAAAATAAGCTTGCATACAATGAGTTAAAATGAGAAAATAATGCATTTTTAGATACCAAAGACAGATTAATTCAGGCCAGTTGTTGCAATGTTAGCTAATGAGTTTTTCCTCAAAACTATCAATTCATTTCAAATTAACTAGTACGTAGCTTCTCAAGCACACTTCGTCAAAATTACTTCCTCATTTTCTTTTAGAACGTTGCATTGAATAACAGTACACAACGCACGTTGTAAGTATGTGGTATTATTTCATAAAAATGTATTTCTTTAGGTTAATATATAATCCCTTGGGCAACCTAAAATTTGTGGGCTAAAATAAACTCAATAAATTATAAAGAAACACCATACGGTGTACACACAAGTATCTACAGTATGTAGTTATCGGCAAAGATACATATTTAAGTTTGGTATCGGTATGTTATTCATTCCACTATGTGATGGATGTGTAGGTTAGAGAATGACGTATAATTTCCTCCAACCATTTCAATTCATTTTTACTTCCTCATGTTCATATTATGATAGAAAAACATACCATATAAAATGTCAATACATAATTTAGTATCATTGACATTTCACTGTACACATAACCTAAATGGTAAATAGTGACTTTAGTAAGTAACCAGATTTACGCGTCCGTTTACTACGCAACCCCGCCCACAAAATTATGAATGACATTTCCAACGTTACGAAGCTGCCCGAATGTCTCCGAGTTGTTCGGTTTAGGACTCGTGAGACGGTCCCACCCCAGGGTAGTGTCTTGGGACCAGTTGTCTATCTACTATATACAAGTGACCAACCACAGCTGGAAACTGTAACACTCGCCACATTCGCAGATGACACGGCTCTAATGGCAGTGGGATCAAGTATTCAAAAATCTACTAGGAATCTTCTACAAGCTAGTAACAAAATATACAATTGGAAGAAATAGAAGACCAAGCTCAACGAACTGAGATCTGCCCCGATGAACTTCACAAACAATAATGTAGGACATATCTCATATCAAAATTAAGGACGCCATAGTGCCAAATGTGAACACTGCAAAGTATTTGGGTATGACTCTGATTATAAAGCTAAGATGGAAAGAGCACGTTAAGAAAAAAAGAGTAGGAGAACTGTACTGGCTTCTGTGAAGAAACTCTTGTCAGTACAGAACAAATTACAAGTTTACAACAAAGTATTAAAACCGATTTGGTACATATACAAGGAATCCAGACCTTCCAAAATAAAGTACTAAGGAATATGATTAACCCTCCTTGGTACATACGGAACAGTAACCTACACCGTTGAAGCCATCACGTCATCGTAGAGCCCCGGAAGCTACTGGACAACCAGAATCTAGTGAGAAGGCTAAAAAGAACTAAACCATTCGAACTAGTGAACTAGTGAAATGTGTAAAAAGCAGAGCACAGCGAGTGAAGTGTTAGTGCTTCTTTTTTAGGACAAAGTAAATATAGGACATCAGTGGATAGCTGATTAGAGACAAGTACCTAGTTTTAAGAATTCAGATTTAATTTGATAAATAATCTTTTAGGTTAGTTTCAATAAGTTAAGCAAGTTATGCTTATTAAAAAAACAAACTTTCAAATGTTGTTAGTAAATCACTACTAATATTGTTCAAGTGAAGGACATTACCACTTTTAACAAACTCTCTTTCATGTGATTACATTTGGAATTTCACTATTAATGAGTGAGATACATCGATATTCTTAAAAGCTGCTCTGTAGATACCATGACATCAGAATGCAACAAGACAGGAAAAGTTCCGATTTAAGGTGCAATAATATTGAAAATAACCAAAGCACTTTGGGGTATCATGAAATATTTTACAGTCGATCTTGGGTAAGTGGTCCCTGGTTTAGGTGGCAACAAAAAAAAAGACAATTTGTTTCAATAAGCCAATACCAACCGTTGTTTCACGACCACAAAGTTTATCTGATTTTTAGGACTTGAACAGTCAACAATCTCTCGAGACTCAAATGCCGAAGATGCATGATCTGCAAGAATAAATGCCACTGCGAATCAGATCGGGAAGAATACTTTATTAAACAAATTTTAGAACATGGCTGTTTTTTGAATGCGACGAATTGTTGCACAACATTGTGGTACTAAAACGAAATTTCATTGTAAAAAGCCTGATTTATTGAAAAATTGCAGATCGATTAATGTAAATTTATCAGCCATCGTCCACCCAGACAGACATCTGGGAATATCACAACGACAAACTGTATTTGCTATTTTGCGCTATACCGCTGCCTGCTAGTATCAAAAAACCATTACGGTAAAAAAATGCATTGAGAATATCTGTGCATCTGCCCTTAAAATATAAAAATTTGCCGCGTTCTTACAATGAAATAACCGCGTATTTACTTTTACCGCATTATTCCTGCAATTTGTTAGGAGTAATTGTCCTAACTTTTACAACATACCCTTAACATTTTACTGCATATATGCCATAGTTTGTTGTAGTTTATCGCACATATAATATGTTTATTTACAAAACTTTCTCTGTGAACATTTGGATATGACAAGAAAGCAGTAACTACGTATTTAATGAACGATGCAGATAGAACCGACAATGTAACTATAGTGCCTACGCGGCACAGTCAAATTTCCATCGCTTACCAATTTGATTCCGCATTCATTCGTCGTGTACGGCCGTAGGGCGAAACAAATGAAAAACCGTTCGTAGTGCGTATCGGGCAACGAAACGACCAAAACGAAATAAAAAGGGAGAAACGGGTAAATGGTACTGGATGCAATGCGCACAGCTCAGCTAGTTGGTATGAGTGTGCGAGGGCAACCCGGCGGCATAAACAACTTACTGTCTACCGATCTGAATTTCCAGCCCATATCTGTTTATTTATGGGCGAGGATTTGATTTGCTGGTGCAGTATTTGCGCTTGGTCGCTCCGGCTAGATACACGTCGCTCTCTACCCCACGTGTGCATGTATTGTATGTACAGCGTCACTAACTATGCGGATGTACTGCAGCGCCTCCATGCGGTAACAGGCAAAAATAAACTTTTAACACATTGAAAAAGTGTTGGTTGCTCTTAAAAAATTAACCGAAATTAAAGGCGATCCTTATTCTTAGATGTTTGAATACTTATGAATATTTTGATTAAGTTCGGGACGATGCTATGGTTTTCAATCGTTGATTTGTATTCTTTCTGGATTTTACTTATGTTTATGGCATCTCGATGCTTTTGCAGAAATTAGTTTGGTTTTGCTTCAACTTCGTGTACTTCGAGAAAATGAACAGTTAATTTAGTATAATTCATTAAAGTATTTTTTTGCGTTTCTATGTCCATTAGTCGGTTGACATTAGAACTCAAAAACTAAAGAACATCTACAACAATATATTGACAATGACATAAAAATTAGGGAGGGGTGGTTTCAGTAAAATTTGCTTACAGTCAATGAGCAGAAGACAGAATACATGATATTCTCAACAAAATTAAATGTAGCTTTCAACAAAACACAAATTACACAAACTAGAAGGGTAAAATACATACATATATAATACGCACTACATAAAATCAGTCATCTACTACCAGAATTCATCAAAAAGACAATCTACTACTGTCTATACTCTATACATATCCAACATGAACTACATGATAAGTATCTGGCGTGAAACCAAAAAAGACAGCATTCATAAATTACAAAGAGAACAAAAGAAGATGTTGAAGTCCTATGCCGCCTTGATCGAGCAACACCCGTAAAACAGAGAATAACATTTAACAGAATATTACTAATACACAAGATCAATAGAAATATGAGAAAAACTGGAATTAAATTAAAGAAATCGGGCGAAATCCAGGAACACACAACAAGAAGAAGGCCGCACATTACGATCAGAAAGATCTAGAACGTATCGTTGCGCTCCCTTTATACAAGGGAACGCGCGAGATAAATACAACAATCTGGAAACAGATACAAAAACCTAAAATGTAAAAATAAAGTCACTGTTTCTACAGGGAAGAGTCAAAACCTAAACCACCAGATCGAACAAACAAGATAACGGTACCCTTAATACCATTAGCCCGAGATCGGATATTTCGTCCTATTCCCGAGGTAAAGATGAAAGGAGAAAACAATCAAGTGTTTTATAAACATTGATTGTATACATTTATATTTTTATATGTAAATGCCTGGCATAATAAACAATCTTAATCTTAAAAAAAGTCCGTTCTAATGTGAAACACGTGGTCGTTTTGGTTCCCGAATGGATTTTGATGGTAACTTTGGTCCGCTATAGTGTGGTACGTGTATTTTTACGACTGTTTACGAGATATGACCGTGCAGCGTAGAATTGAGAGAACTGAGTTGTCGCATTTGACTATACATTTATTATCCTATTTTAATGATTATACGTATGTACATTCTTTTATAACACGTGGTTTAGAAGCAAAATAAAAACAACTAACTGTAAATTAATTAAATTTATAATTATTGCTCGTCTATGTTACTATTTTGCTATAGGTAAGATAATTATTATTGACAAAATAATATGTAAATATAGAATTATCAGGACATTAAAATTAGAAAAATAAGGAAAATAAATCTCAAAATTGCCATTTTGGGATCCTCCGCGAAAAGTATGTCAATGTTCTATGGTGTCCGCACATTTTATTCTTGGTTTGTATTCCGACAAGCTAACGTTATATGCACGTTTGCGGTATTTCGTATTTTATCGCACAACGATGATGACTTCGTAATTATGGCTCCTGTACAAAGATAATGTGTATAAAATTTGTCGGGTTATATGACTAAAACCTGTTGTGAAACGAGAATGACACACACGTGACTATGTCAGCTCTCATTGGTGATGAAAAGGCAGAACCCTACAAAAAAAATTGCTTTTAAATATAACGTTTCGGACTTGCGATGTTTTCAAAACGGAGCTTTAACGCATAGAAATAGAAAAAAAACGAATTTATAAGAATTAAATTATGAACAAATTGATCAAGTCAATTCTTAACTAGCAATAACCAGTTATCTGACGACTAAATTTTGCTTTAAATGCGATACACCTAAATATATTTTAAACATTTATTTAAAAAATACAGTCAGTTCCGCTTAATCGGGACACCGGTTAATCGGCAGAGACGCTTATTATGGACAAATCCTAAATAACGGAACCAAAACCGAGGAAATACAGAAAAAAGTAAAAACACAAATTTATTCCTGTTTTTCGGGACAATACTTCGTTTAATCGGGACAGTAATTGTGTGAACTTGACAAATTTAAAGTATTCTTTAGTGGAGTGTTATTAGCGTTACTACAGCCACTAATTGAGAAACAAGACACATAAATGAGACCTGATATTTCGGTCCATGGATGCTTAACTGCGCTACACGTTTACAATGTTTGTCAACTGAACGGAATTATGATGATTTATAATTTTTTTACACCACCATGCAAATACTTTTTTTAAATGTCGATAGATAACCATGAACCATGAACCTTTAGGTTCATGCTGATGTAAAAAAATCTGATGTGGCCAGGCACATGACTTTATCATACAATATATAAGATTAATAGTTTAGCTGCATGATAATCTATTTGATTGAGATCAGTCGTGTCTGCATTAAAATAAAACTAGTTAGCCAGGATTTAACAGATAAATGAATAAATAAATAATTCCTTTATTAAAATAAGACAATATTAAATGCAACAAAATATTATTTATATTTAGGGCGCAGTTCAGCACACTTGTTTCCAAAATGCCTTACTCTTCCACTCAACCCCTTACGCAAACTAGAACTAAGACATAATTGTAGCAATAATATAAAAATAATTCCGAGAACTTCAAATCAAATCAAAAACAAACAAAAATAAAACTACACTCATCGCTATAGCTTATTTACAATTTTCTCAATTTATAGTTTATAGAATTAGATATAAAGACGGGTTGATATTTCTTATCAACAAACTATCAAATTGGTGATCTTATTTTATTTGAATTTTGTATTTTGTACTTTGCCGCACTAGAGCGGCAACGTTCCATAGCAATTCTCCAACCTCTGATGCATACTTTAATGAAATCAGGTGTTTTCGAGTGTGACAGCACAAAAAAAGTGACAGCCATAGACATTTCTGTGGTGACAGTACAAAAAAATATTTGTCAAATCCAGGCTACTATGTCGTTTCATATCAATGCAGATGCGACCGATCTCGATCAAATAGAATTTGCTCTTGCAGCTAAACTATTAATTTTACCAAAAAATGTCATAGGCATAAATTATTCAAAATTTCCTCTACTTTAATTTATTATTTTACTATTTTGACGAAATTACAGAAATGGCGGCTCATTAGCAAAATCTTTGAAAAAGGCTTAGAATAAACTATCAGGTCCTTTGGGCCCTTTTGAACCAAAAGCTTTTCAGCTCTAAGTTTAGTCATGAAACTTCTAAATATGAACTTTCGTACCGATACCTTTAGTAGTTTCTCCGGAATCGTCTCAACAAAAATCGGATACACACATATACACACACACATACGCACACACATACACACACACACAGACATTTTTTTGTACCTTGGTCAAAAATGTGCAGGGGACCCAAAAAGACCTATTTCCGCTAAAAACTCAATTTTTTTTTTCGGCACGGTTACAATACTTTATTATACTGCGTATGATAAAGTAAAAATATATACGCTATACAAGGTGATGTTGGCATATAGTAATTTAGGTATTGGAAATAAAACCTCTTTGATCCTTTGATTGTTATTTATTTTATTAGAAACCGGTTTCGATCAGCTTAGTGATCATCATCAGCCTAAATCTAAAACGCAGAAGAAGCAATAATTAGATAAAGCTTCTTGTGTAAGTTACAGTTAAGGACAATACTACATTTAAAACAATATCGACTGGGTAATATAGTTAATAATAATGCTTTATTTGTCGTGTGATCAGATATTAACAATTTTTATTTACAGCGCTAAATTAAAAATAGTTCCCTAAACAATACTTCTCAAATATCAATCAATGCACTCATCAAAATTCAAATAACTACAAAATAAAAATGAAGGAGGTTTCCGTACAAATTGAAATTATTTCAGCAATGCAACAGTATAGTTCGACATAAATGTTTCCACTTTAAAACACAAATCAATACACAAATAAATAAGACATTTTGCACACACACACACACACACACACATATCGTTACGCACGCCAATCAGGGACGCGATGTGCTTGTCAGAAACTCGCCAACAGAATAAAATGTCGTTAAATAGTCTTTTAATCTAGATTTAAATAAGCGTAAGGAGTGCGAACTTATTATATGATTGGGTAGTGCATTGTAGGCTCGTATCATCATGAAATATGGTCCACGCTCAAAAACGGATAAGATGTGGCGAGGAACAGAGAGTTTCCCCCCATTTCTAGTACTAACTGCTGTCGACATTTCAGAATTTGTCTGAAACTGACCCAAATTTGCTCTGCAGTACGACAGGAGACGATATAAATATAGGCAGGGCAGTGTTAGTATACTAAAAATTCTAAAGTGATCCGTGCATGATTCCCAGAAGCCCAGGTGAGGAATACATCTTAGGAAGCGTTTCTGTAGTCCCATAATATAATCCCCTAACTGAGCACGGACTGAACACTAGTAAAGTAAAATTATCGAAGGGAAGGTTGATCTAAAACACTCCTAAGCTTAAACATAGCGTAGTGTACACTGCCCAGTTTCTTAGTTATATATCCCACATGGCTACTCCATCCCAGTGAGCGCTGTACATGCACTCCGAGAAACTTAACTTCCTCGCTTAAAGGCAGGGAGCGAATGGCTGTTCTAACAAGTACAGACTGCTGAGGTACTTCTAATGAAAATTTTATGACTTTTGTTTTGTCTTTGTTCAGAACCATTTTATTTGCTGTACACCATGCATTCATTTTCCCATAAGCCCCAGATAACGCCGCCGCAAACCTCGATAGGTCTCGATTTTTACTTTATCATACGCAGTATGATGAAGTATTGTAATCATGCCGAAAAGAAAATTTGAGATTTTAACGGAAGTAGGTCTTTATGGGTCCCCTGAACATTTTTGACCAAGGTACAAAAAAAATTCTGTGTGTGTGTATCTGTGTATGTGTGTGTGCAAACGATTTTTGTGGCGACGATTCCAGAGAAACTACTAAAGGTATCGGGATGAAAGTTCATATTTAGAAGTTTTATGACCAAACTTAGAGCTGAAAAGCTTTTGGTTCAAAAGGGTCCAAACGAACTGGTAGTTTATTCCAATGCTTTTTCAAGGATTTTGCAAATGAACCGCCATTTCTGTAATTTCAACAAAAATGTTAAATAACAAATTAAAGTAGGGGAAATTTTGAATAATTTATGCCTATGATATTTTTTGGTAAAATTAATAGTTTAGCTTCTAGAGCGAATTCTATTTGATCGAGAGCGGTCGCATCTGCATTGATATGAAACTACATAGTAGCCAGGATTTGACAAATTTTTTTTTGTGCTGTCACCACAGAAAATGTCCATGGCTGTCACACTCGAAAACAGCTGATTTCATCAGAGGTTGGAGAACCGCAATGGAACGTTGCCGCTCTAGTGCGGCAAAGTACAAAATACAAAATTCAAATAAAATAAGATTACCAATTTGGTTGTTTGTTGATAAGAAATATCAACCCCTTGTTGTATCTAATTGTAAAAACGATAAATTGAGAAAATTGTAATCAAAGTAACACTTCCTATACAGAAATATAATCATTTTTTAATTTTTTTTTAAATACGTATTTCTCCAAAAGCAACACAAAAAACGTTGATGTCACTCCTGCCGAAAACTACATAGCGCGACTCTCTCACATGCGACGGCGACGCTCCGCCATCGGTGACGCGCCGCATCACCGCTCGTCGCGCTATTCCGTACTTTCGGCACTTGTGAGATAAATAACTATTATTCTGATGACAGTAGGTAGTGTCAACTGCCGATGCTTTGACAATACCTACTATTGATACTATTGAGTATCAAGATATCTGTCAAATCCTGGCTAACTAGTCTAATTTTAATGCAGACAGGATTTATCTCAATCAAATAAATTCTCATGCAGCTTAGCTATTAATTTTATATTTTGTATGATAAAGTCATGTGCCTGGCCACATCAGATTTTTTACTATTAGCGTCGTATCGTCCGCTAACTGGTATAGACCTTCACAACCCAAATGCACTTACCCGCCATTTTGAAACTCTCTAATTTACTTGATCTTACATACGGTAGCGTGAATTAATTATCTCTCTCTCTTAAGGAGGCTTAAACTCTGTGCGTTCTTTCTCTAAGACTTTGCCAGAAAAATTTTAACTCACTAACAAATTAATCGAAATTATTTGGAAGCCAAAATGCTTTTCCACAAAAGGACAGGTTTATATTATTCTATAATAAAAACGCAAGTACAAACAACCCTAATTATCTAATTAACAAAAATATGAACAGTGCATCTGCTTACAAACTGCTTACAAAAGGATATGAACGTTAATTCTAGAACAATGATAATAATCTTTGGCGAGAGATGGTCACAATATAAATCAATAAACTCCAATAAACAACTTACGCGTTAAACAAGTTGAGAACAAGAAACACAAGACAGTACCTACAATTATTTTAGTCTAGAGAGCCGGTGCTCTCCAGACACACGTCATTACATTTTCAAAGCTAAAAGTGGAAGAAGGGTTTCTCCGACGCTTTGATAGTCGAGCGCCTCCACCCCCTAGCGGTAACATTTTTAACCATTCAAAATGACCGTTTCCGTCGCCGCTAATCCTAGTGGCTAACACCAACCTCGAATCCTACGTCTTTCAATGTATTAAATAAAATATTAAAAAACACAAATTTTTTGCCACTTCGGATAATTGGGCCAGCCGCTTAATCGTCACAAAATGTACTAGTCCCAATCTGACCCGATTAAGGGTAATATTATTATTTTAATACTGTTATTTTTGCAAAGTATATTTTTTATGTGGCAGCATTATACTTAGCCCCACTGGCATATGTAACTAGAAGAAAGAAATCTACCTACTGTCAAGAAACAATAGAGGGAGATTTGGACGGACACAGGTAGCCAATAGAAAACGTTAGATGATTCCGTCGAAATCTCAAAATCAGAGTTCATATTTACTTGTTTTATAAGAATATCTATAAACATAATGGAAACTACTCTATAAACTACTATAAGTTTGGTGTACGTAGGTGGTAGTACAATTTCTGAGCACGTACGACGTCTTCCCATTTTATTCTACGTCCAGAGTAAATATAAAAATTGGTTCATTCAAAAGTTATGTGGAATCCACATGACACCTAAAGCTTAACTGGTACCAACTTTGTCAGTTGTATTTGCGTGTGTGTTTTTGTTCGATTCATTTGTCGGCGTTGCCATCATTCGCGTTTTATTGTCCAGGCCAATGAGCATCGACTGTTTGTTTTCCTCTTTTGGAACGACGCGACGCGGCGGCGACGATATGAATTATAGATGGCATATTTGTACGCACCATCAAAAAAGAGGATGCGCCGAAAGCAATTTTCAATTACTGGCGATGAAAAATTGTATTTTTGTTCGTCGGAACTGCCACGATGGATGTCGGACCCCTCTTTATTTCGTTGCAAATTTTGCTTTGATGTCGATTGGAGTTTTGAAATTTATGGATGGTATTTTTTTATATTAGGTGCGTGTTCGGTCAACTGTGTTCCTTTTTTATGAACTTGTATACGACTTCAAATGAAAGTATTGTTATATGTGATGCTTTAAAAGCAACAATTATATTGACTTTGTCACATACCAATTGTTTTTATTGATTACATTGCTCAGAGCTCGTTTAACCAGTTTATTAGTCCGTCAGGCTTAATTTTTTGCAGTTATTTCGATTTTATACTAAAATTTTATTGTAGGTTTTTCGCACTCAATGGCACATAAACCGAATTAATTTCTTTTGGCGATTTAGCATGCGAATACCATTTGATGGATTTCAAATTGACGGACTAATGACAACTGACAACGGCTTTTTGCTATATAATTCGATTCTAGTGACAAAAATATTAACTTATCTCTAGGTAAAAAAAATTATCCCATTAATGCCAAAAAAAATTGTTTTGGCCATTTTTGAACACACGCGAAAGGAAATTTTTTCTCTTTAGGCCATATATCCAGAAATCAGGTGCTTTGTACTTGATACAATTGAGTTTTTATTAAAGGGTAAACTAAACACGCCAATAAAATAAATTTTCGGGCAATTCATAACTCATCCAAATAACAGGTTTTCCGTGAAATCTGAAACCTGAAGAGAAAAACGGTAGAACAAAAAAAAAACCCAATCTTGGCAATTTTTCAAACATGCAAAATAATACCGTGTTGTGCAGTGCAGTGAGCAAGCTATCTATTTCTATCTCATACGGCACTATCACCGTATGCGGTTTGAATTTAACTTTTTTATTTGTAATATTTTTTCAATTTAATAGGAACAAATTAATCAACCCTTAACTATTGCAGAGACTTAAATACATGAGATAACAATCGCAGATTTAATAAAAGTTATATTTTATTGATATATTCCGCCTAATTAAAATTTACAGACTAGGTACTATCGCGAGTACTGTTGCTCGCGATGATACTCTCAAATTATATATTAGTAGTTATTCTTTAATTTGAAACATTTGCAGTCCAATAACTAAATGCTCTTTGTATTATTGAATTAAGGAAACGCATTCTGATATAAAAAGTAAGCCACATAATGCTGATTATATTTATTCGATAATATTAATACTTATAAATTATTTTTCACATTTTAAAATTTTATACTTTCGAAATATGTATACATTGAGCGCGTAAAATAAGGAAACATGATAGAATATCTGAAACGGTTTGTTATTTGAAAAATGTCGTCGATTTTAATTATCAAAATATACATATTTATATCAAATTTAATTTCCGACTATCAATTGTTTTCGACTGTTGACGCCATCGACACTTTCTAAATGGTCGAATAGGCGTTTTCGTAATTGCGTAATTGCGTTTTTTTAAATTTTTTTATGAAGCCGTCCGAACCCCACTTAAAGCATCGCTGTAAATGCGTCAAAATCATTTGGTAACAAATTTTTGGAATTTCACGTAAAAATACAAAGATTTAGGTTTACTATGAGACCATTTTGAGGTTTATAGGACAATGGGTTCAGCTGGAATAAAATAAATAAGCGAAACACTACTGCCTTCCGCTATCTACCTACGGTAGTCAGACAGTGACACATTGCCCACCGTATCGCTCTGTCTCTTTTGCTTGCGCCTGCATCACTTCTCGATAACCAATATAAGCGCGGGTCCGTTCCAGTTATACCTAGTATATACAGTTCACTGGTATTAGTATTAACTATTATCTACTGCCACTGGTATTTATTACTACAATTCTAGGGTTACGTTGTATTGTTAATTCTAATATTTAACGCTTTCAGAAATTGTTTTAGTAGTCCCACCTTTGTTGGGGTGAAAGAATGATTTTTTCCGTGGCAAACAATAACTCCTTAGCAATGTTTGCCACACCTACAGACATATTTTCTCTTACTCGCCATGCCATTTTGGATCAATGGTCCTGTTTTGTTCCAGTGTCCTACAAAAAAAGTATTTAAGTTGTATGGTCAAGATTTAGCCACAAGTGCAGTAATGGTAAACCACCTGTATGCAACCACTTTTATGACTTATTTTCAAGTTTCATTCTTACTTGTGGAAGGATCTCTGGTGTTTATAGTATGAACGATGCTATACATTTCTTAAGACAACTTCTTATTTTTCTAAATATGCCGTAATGTTAGGATGTTGCCATTTTGTTTTCCAGGGTTCTCATTATTCAGTACGTATTTGTATAGGTGACCCCGCACGAGAGAATCGTTGTAACTGCTATCTCTCATTTCGATAGTATTGACACCTGTGTTTGAAGGCCCATAAGTCTAAACCTACTGAACAGAAACAATTTAAAAAAGTGAGTCATAATCCTAAATCATTTCTACATAAAGTGTATGACTGCGAACAAGATTTTGATGGAAGCCGATATCTCAGTAACGAAGGTTAACAGGACAACGCAGTTAGCATGCAAATAATTCTTATTTACTGCGATACACATCCTTGAATTTAATAGCATTCCGACTATTTCTTAATTTTTAAAACCGAAAAAACATGAACAATAAATATTGTTTTGGTAGTTTGGCTTCCTTCGCTTGTAGGTTTTGGTGCGAGGCAGTCGAACGAGATGCGGGTATCATTAATTGTACATCTAAATACATTATCTACTTATATTTACCTAGCACTAACATTCAAAATTCCGCAAATTAAATTGTTCTGGTTGCATCGTACTAACAGTAAATAATCTTCCACTGTCTCAGCTACATTTCCATTTACCGTTACGATTAACGCGCTACACAAAATTTATATCGTTAATATTAAATCGCTTAAAAAATTACTTAATAGTTATTTAACCAACAAGTATATTAAAAAGAGCGATTAATGATCTAGACTGTTTAACGCGCGAGCGAAGCGAGTGCGTTAATTGTCGAGATCATTAATCGCTGTTTAATATTCGAGTTGGTTACAAAATTTTTCCGTCGATCGTATTCTTATAGCGTCTTCTACATAGATTTTTCTTCGCCGATGTGTTTTAGGTTATATGACAATTTATGTAACTTGACACTGACAGTTCTGGAGAGCGGCATGTTTTGATTCGAAGGTTTCATTTCACATATGTTCGATTGGCCAATCAAACGACGTCAATGCGCCTTGTGATTGGCTATAACAAATCATGCATTAATAGAAATCGTGCATTAATGGAGTACTTTAATAAACGATTTCCTATTCACTAAACTGACTCATAAATAAACGATCGACGGAAAAAATTATTATGCAATTCTTTTTCTACAGTCACGTCAAATAAAATATGACAGTTGTTTACGTACCTATCCGTTTCCATGAAAACCTTTATTACACAAAAACTGAAGAAATCTAAAACGCCAATCTATAGAAAAGGCTTTAAATGCAGCATGAACAAAAATTGAAATTTTGCTGTCAAGCGGTTTGCGAGGGAAAAAATTGGAAAGGCGAGCATTAATTTAAAAGTGCAAAAATCGGGTGTCTTTTCTCGCTTTTCACGCGCTCATGTTTACACCGAGGGAAAAAAATGTGACTGTCACAACATATGTACAAATGATTCAGGAGTATGACAAATTTTATTTAAATTTTTAATGTTTAAATTCTTTTTCATTTCTTAAGTTGGTATAGATTGCAAATATTTTCTCTATCAGTTTAGTTGGTACACCATATGGGAAGTTGTTCTAAGTTCACAAAGCAATTAAAACAATAACTTTTTGAGGTTCTATACTTATACGTCAGAATATCACACACACACATTTTATTTTTTATTTATTTTTTAAGCGCGCAAAGTATCAAAATATGAGTAAATCACTAATATAATTTTGAATTTTCGCAATATACATATTACATATTTACCTATATCAAATTGCATGTTCGGCCCTCAATATTAACGCAATCGGCAATCTCTTAATTTAAACATTATTTTCCGGATAAATTTTGATTGCTCACGTACTTATCTTAATGGTAGCACACAAATTTTATATCCTGACAAACGAAAATTTTTGAATAAAAGTCTGTCGAATATTAGGGTAGGTAATACTGTTAGCTTTTGTTTGTGAATGGAAAGTAAATACGCATTTTCAATTGATTTATTTGTTCTAAACAGAAATCCGAGTATGAAAGTTCAATATCTCAGTCGGGTTGTTGCGTTTCTCTTTTATTTTGTTTTTTAGAGGTACTCGCGCACAAGCAAGAATCGCTGTAAATGCTTCAAAAACAATCTTTCAAGATTTCAGGTAATAGTTCAAAGTTTACGGTTTATTATGAGATACTTTTGAGGTTTCTACGATGTTGGGTTCAGCATGAATCAACTTCACTTGCCAAAGCTGTGGTTTTTGTTATTTTGTTTTGACCTCAGTTTTTTCGAAATCTTGTCTTCTGCGCAAATAATTCTGTCTAAAACGCATTTTTATATTTTACGCTGACAGTGTATAAGTAGCTGTTTAAATTAAAACAAAAATCTATTTATTTGCTTCCAACAAGTAATATAGGGTCTCCCACGACGAGCTGCCATTAGAACTATATGGAACACCAAATGAAATGAGACATTGAAAATTTGTGGACTTTATTGTTGGAGACGATGTTCGTAACTAAAATATTTCGAGTTTTCGGTTACTTCCGGTTACACCGGAAATGATGTCAACTTTTATATTTCAAATGGAACTTTAATACTTTCAATTACTTATAAATTATCCCCTGTGACCGTTGGAGAAAAGCTGTCCGGCAAAATTGTTGTCAAGGTAACGTATTATCTACACATCGGTAGAACTCTTCTAAAAGTTATACAGGACGTTCAAATTAAAAAATTCAAAGTGAATTCAAGAATGCTACTAAAAGTCGATTTTTTTAAATGGCAACTCTGAGACCCTGTATATTTACTTTTCTTAAAGAAAATGTGCTTTGAGTCAAATAATCGTTGCTATTAGTTGTAAAATGAATCAAAATTATACTATCTACGTTTAATAGTTATGTGGTAACAACCCCAAGTAGGATAAATTTTAATAAAAATGTGTGGGTGCTAAATTGATAATAGCTTCCGTTCATTTGACAAACAAGAAAGGTGTATTATATTTAAAATACAAAACTGGTAACCGTTTAAATAAATGAAACAAGCTATTTTAATAAAAATGTAATAATATAATAAGTTTAATAATAATTAAAGGTATCACCTCAGTTGGATATATTCTTCATTATCTCAATATAGGTTATGTTTATCGAACAAACGAAAACTGAACGCCTCAATTATTACTACATCGATTATACTCGTGTCTGTATTTAGATATTTCTCCAGGATAATCAATTAAACATTTCAGCGTAAGCTGTTAATTTATCTGTTTACGTCATTCGATTGTAAACCGATACGCATCGCTGCTTTCTCGGCTGTCGAGGTTAATTGTTCCAAAATTAAATTACATATGTTATTTCTATTCCGTTTCCCTTGGAGAGATCTCGAACGGCGCGCCGTCACGCCATCGAATAGTCGAACACGTATTCAATTTGATAACAAAAAATAAAAAAAAAACTCACTGACAAACAAACAAACAAACTCAAACCAAACAAAGCAAACAGCGAAAGCGCAATTCGATATCAAGTTTTATTATACGTTCGAATGATTTCATAAAAGTTCTGCGATACGAAAAACAGGTGGTTTTACGTGTTATATTTAAATTGTGTAGCCGAGTTTCATACACGAAGTTTTGCCGATTGCAAGCTTCGTTAGTGCGCGAAACAAAATTAATATGCGTTATGTTTTCGAACGAAATTAAATTAGTTTCGGTTGCGTAGGTTGATAATTGAAATTTTAATTAATTTTTGTTTCATTTTGTTGCAGTGGCGTACGTCAATTTGGGGGCGGCGTTGATAGCCGCTGGTAGGTGCCAAGAAGCTGTGACCGTACTTCGGCAGGGGGCGACGCTAGACGGTACTGGTCTGAAAAATCGGAAAGAACACGAAACTGCAAGAGTTTCAGCGTTGCTTCAACTAGGTGCTCTTTATTCAGATCAGGGTAGGCTGCAGAGGGCGCTAGCTGCTTACAGAGAGGCAGCATATTCATTACCTGACAATTATCCACCTCAAGTAAGTTTAAACTTTTATTTATATCTTATTTTATTTATTTTTATAACTAGTAAATAAGTAAATAATAATGTGTCTCAATGTTATTCGTGTACATTTTTTTGTAAATTTCATTTTTTTTTCTGCTTTATCACCGTCAGATGATAATTACTCAATTACTCACCATGACCAATGTATTTGTATTTTCAAAATCTATCCCATGTCTAGTAGATTGCATCTTGCCTAGTAGCGACAGTTTTAAATTACAAATTGATGTATGTAATTCGCACTATCCCAAAGTTTATTCATTTGATAATCAAATCAAATCAATTCAAACATTTTATTTCCGAAAATACAACAACAGCATATATAAAGAGAGTCAAAAAAGAAAACCGCATAAGAAAAAAAGATGCATTATTTAAGATAAAATAACCAAAAATCAGCGTACAAAATCAAGAAAATCGCGTACAGAGTAGAAAGCCTTACTCAATAATTTTTTACATTTATTTTAAATTTTCCACAATTTTCCCAGTGATAAACATTGTGCATTTTGTCCAAGTGAATTAAAGAGCTTAACACCCTGATACATAACGGAACGCTGTGAAATGTCCAGTCTATGAAACGGGATCGCCAGACTCTGACTCCCTCTAGTAGGGTATTTGTGAATATCCGCTCTGCGCTGCAAACCGTTCATACTCGATTTTATTAAAACTAAGGTTCTGTATATATATACAAAGAAGGAACCATAAGAATTTTCAATTCCTTGAAGTATGCCTTACAGTGTGCCCTGTAGTCGGCGCCCCCCAGGATACGCACTGCCTTTTTTTGTAAAATAAATATGCGCTGCCAATGTGAACTACTACCCCACAAAGCAATAGAATACACTACAATGCCCTGAAAAGTTGCAAAGTACAATGTTCTGGCTGTTGCACTGTCCCCAATCTCCGCAGTTTTCCTAATCTGATATATACTTGCATTCAATTTATTTGCCAAATAATCTATTTGATCTTTCCACTTTAAAGCTGAGTCAAGGTAAACACCCAGTAGTTTAACAGTTTCAGACTTTGCAGGTTTTGGCGTAAAATTTGTTGTTTGAGTTTTTGCCTGGTTTAGTTTCAGATCATTACAGCTAAACCATTCCTGTGCTTCACGTAAATTTATTTTGTGTTTCTCATTTAAATGTCCTTCATCCGGGTCGCTATTAACAGTTCGTTATATTAGCATTTAAGTCATTCCTGTAAATTAAAAACAAAATGGGACCTAGAATGAAACCCTGGGGAACACCACAATCAACAGACAAAGAACTTGAAAAATCGGTATTGACGGAAACAAATTGTTTTCTGTTGTTAAAATAAGACTGAAAGAACTTCACCGAGTTTCCCCTAATACCGTAATATTCCAGCTTGGTTAACAACTTGTTGTGATTCACACAATCAAACGCTTTACTTAGATCAATAAGTAATGTTGAAGATCTTTCGCCTTTGTCAAAAGATGTTATAATAGTTTCTGTAAGATAGTTACAAGCAGAAAAGACAGCAATTAAAAATTTATTATATTAAAATCCTAAAAAAAAAATCAGCGACTTCCAGCAAAATCACTAAAAGGCACTTTTTTATTGCGTTCCTAATTTTCAGGTAACCACTTACTACCCTGTAGGTATACCTATAATCATAATTTGCGTTTTGATGTTCACAGCACCTACTTAGACTCTTGTCTCTCTGTCTTAATAAGGTGCGTTGTCCACTATCATGTTCATCAGCTTCCGAGATCAGAGTTGTATTTCGATTTTAAGAATAATGTAGTAAAATACAACCGTTCATTCATATCAGTCCACGCATTACGGAATTAAGCGCAATGTGTTGGTGACATCATCATCAATTCTCGAAGAGGAACTTCAATATCATTTCGTTAATGCCCTAAGATACCAAGAAACTACGATTTGCTGAAAGTAACATGCCTTAGCTGAAAGCATCCAATGTTCGTAAAAGAAACAACACCATTTGTGACGAAATCTGAACGTTTCACTTCAATTGTACAAAAAGCTGTCATTGACTTGACACATGCTTGACACATGGAAATTTGTCCTCCAATCAAGTTGCTATTATCAATTGTCAGTTACCCTAGAGGGCTATCCAATTCCATTCGTAGATATGATCCTATACTTGTGAGGACTTTGTGATGACCATTAGAAAATTATTCCCATTTCGGAAAAATTCAAATCCAGATGAATTTTTGCTTGGGCGCTACAAATGGTATCTTGGCTAGATATTTTTCATATTTGAAAATTTCTGGCCTCGTAGTGATTTGAACCGGAAAGTTTATACATACGAACCAACACACAGGTGTGGCAACACACAGGGAATAGTCCCATGCGCTGGTGCCCTTAATGTTCTATGTTAAAATAAAATAAAATAAAATATTCTTTATTTGTGGTTCGATCATTTAAGATATAGACAGTTGCCATAAATACAATCCAGAAAACTATAATACAAACAAACCATTGCACTAACAAACAATAAGAGGTGCAATCCATCCTAAACTACTTACTTGACAAATTAAAACCGTCATACAGATCAACAACGCAAGCAGACACACACAAAAAATATAAGAAGAAAACCAACAAGGTATCTATTCACCGGGTGGAGATATTCTAGATATTCTAGATATTCTCCAATTGCATAGAAAGAATGGGTAATCAGTTCTTTCTTTAACTCTTTCTTAAATAATGTCATGGTTTGTGCAGCCAATACAGTGGGCATTAAAAGTTTTTACAATCATGTATTCCGGCCCTCCCTCAAAAGCTGTTGATGTGTGTCGAGGTACCGCAAGTCGCGAATCGGGTCGAGTTTTCATTTAAGGCGATATGTCCCCGTTCCTCATAAAATCAGTCATGTTTTTTCTATAGTAGCTTAGTAGTCTCTATATACATATAGGCAAGGAAGAGTTAAATGTCTTGCTCTCTAAAATGATCTCTCCAATGATCTCTGAAATCTAAATTAAACATACACCTTATAAATCTGTTTTGCATGCGGAATAACGAAATCATATATGGAGATGAACCCCAGAGAATTATGCCATATGACAAGACTTTATGGCCTCCGATGCCACAATGCCCCTGAGCTTGTACATTGAGTGGTATGTTCTCTTGAGTTTTCCAGCAGTATAAGCTATATGCGCGTCCCATCCAAAATTACTTTGAACATCCACACCAAGGAATTTAGTCGATGACCCCAGCGGTGTCGAACCTACCAACTCTCGTAGACCGATTCGGCACTTCCAATGAGAGATGAAGAACTGCAGTCTTACTATGATTTAACATCATCCCATTCATCCCGCACCAATGGGTTATCTTCCTTACCGCCTCAGTCGCCATGTTTGAGAGGTCAGTCATGTATGGATGCGAAAGGACCAAACTTGTATCGTCCGCAAACTGATACAAATTCCCTGTGTACATGTATTTCTGCAAATCGTTCATGTACATAACGAATAGAAGCGGTCCCAAAATTGATCCCTGTGGGACTCCCGACCTTAACAAGGAAGATCGTGAACTGGTAACACCATCAACGCGCACTGTTTGACTCCTGCAAATAAGACCGAACGAGATCGAGCGCAACTCCCCTAATACCAAGTGATAATGTTAATGTATGTCCTTTATGTTCTTTTAAGCTCCTATATTCTTTTAAACTATGGCATTATATATTGCTTTTTGGTCAACGTGTCACGTTTATTTTCAGACAACTTATGTCTTCCTTATTTCTATTATGTGTGAATTAATTTGTTAGACGTCTCTTCTAAACCTTCTTGTAAATTGAACAGTAGTTGTGAAGCATCATCTTCTTAGCACTTGGTTTGATAACTTAGTCCTGAAGATGCCTCTTGCAACAGAGCGCGAAACGTCGACTGCTTCAAAGTCCTCAACGCGGTTTCCACCCGGAAATCAATATATCAGTAGTTGTGAAGTTTCGTCTACTCAGTTTTTGATTTTACTAAACGTAATATGCCTACTTCATATTCTCTGGGTTCATTTCATCTCGTCGAGGATGTGGTACTATGTATCCAGCCACATTATGTTATACTCTGCAATTAAGCCTCCTCACCAACTACGCAGTATTGCCTGTAATCGGTACACTTAGGGTCCACACTCCACATACAATGCTTTACTATACCGTCAGATAGTAATGCCCATACGTCTCACTAATTTATTACGGATTATAACTTAGCCAATTAAGCACGATTCGATTGTTCCGCTTGAAGTACATTGTAGAATACATGGGGAAAGAGGTTTGGCCACGTTAAGGCGAATTGCTGCTTCAGTTTCAATGTAAATTGTCGCAAAAATATAATTCCGAACCATAATCTACTTTTTGCACACCACCTTTAGTTTTTCTTTTTTCTTTAGTTACCAAATTTGTATTATCTAATTGAATCACTTATTAAAAGGGACTGTCAAAAAATGCGTCTTATGTAGATATATTCAACTGCATTTTATTGCTAGGTGTAACAGATATGCTCATTATTAAAAAACCAAATTAAAACTGAACGTATATTTTTTTTCAATATATTTTTCTACAAACGTGTTAAAACTAAATCAATAAATGGTACTTCGCATGCATTATAAACGCCAACGTATGACACCAGTGCAAAAAGGTACCAGTGGGCCATTATAAGGACTATAGCTTATATGAGGTAGGTATTATAAGATAAATCACTGAACCTAACGAGCACCAAAAATTAGTGAACTTTGATAAAACCTTAGCTATAGCAAAGGAAAAATTGTGGGAGTTATCATTGGATAGCTATGTAAAAATCAGATAAAGAAGTTCGGTGCGAGAGACTCGTAACATCGCAATAGTTTTCCAGTAAAGATTACATGTTAGTGATTACATGCATACCTTAACTGATTAAAGCCAAAACCGGTATTAATGGTAGACAGGACTTTTATCATTGGAAACGTTCATAGTGAAGGTAAAAAAATTAAATGCAGGTCATGGGCTGGTACAGTGTTTATTTGAGGGGTTGAACGCGGGTGCAAAATATATTATTGTGTTTTCCGGCGAAACTTGACGTTTTATTAAAAAAATGTCCAATAAATGTAGATCATAAAAAAATCTACAACATTAATACGGGTCACTTTTTACTTGGACTACGAATTCCAATGCAAAAACGATTTTCCTGTTTTTGTTATTTTTCATTATCGCAACAATAATTGTGATGAATTTTGTGAAAGCGAGCCTTTTGTGTCTTTAATAAGCATACATTTTGTTATCTATATGCAAAAAGTAGGAAGCTTTTGAGATATTTAGTTTTACCAATTAAAAATTCTTTTTTTTTCAAAAATATATTTTATAGTGAAAAATCATCGTACAGTTCTTCTGGTGCTCATTTTTATTGTTTTTACATGTACTTATTAATACAATAATAAAAACAACATCCTAAGAAATTGAAACCACTCAAAAATGAATTTTGCAACTATGATTTTTTCAGTAATTGTACATAATTTGATTAAATTTTAAAAAAATGCAAATTGCATGCTGTTTCAAAATATTTAAAAAAATTTATAAATCTTTACTACTTTCGGAAATAGAACGGGGGTAGGTTTCTTGAGACGCGATTTTGGGAAAATTGCAAAACATATTTAGCGTAAAAGGTTAAGTATTAATTATAGTGTTATTAATTCCTTAAGAAAAGCCCTTTAAAATTATAGGTTCTCAACATTACCGAATTCAAAGATATTCTTGGGGGTTTGTCAACCTATTATCCTTTCAAATTTAGGAGAATAAAAAATGCTTTATATTTTCATAATATTACGGTGTACTATTTTAACCACTATTATTTACAAATTTCGGTGTGTCGGAATTAGGTACAAGTAAATATAGCACGCCCTTAAATCAGACGTGTGTCGGAATTGTGTACATGGTTAGAAGTAATACATATTGCTCAGTTGATGTCTTTACTCAACAAAATAACATATTTACAATTAAGCGTACGCATTTTATCCAAATCCGACGAGTCCCGGAATTACGGACATCAGTAATCCCTAATTATTACACTAGCAGCAGAGAGTAGCGATTTTGACTTTAACATTTCCACCTTTGGAGATATCAATTAAACTCATGCCATTTCCATTAAAACAAACATTATTTTGACCTGAAACACCCAAATAACGTAAAGAGAGACGACTGTTCTTCTGTAACATTATTATCTAATGCTTGGAGAGAATATTTGTTAATAAAAAAGAAGAAAGTACACAAAAAATCATTCTAGAAGAATAAAAAAGTAAGCAAAAAAGACTGTTTACTGTTTAATAACTTAAAACACTTAATATTTAGTTGAATGTTTATATTTTCTGGAATAATGTACCACAAGAGCACTAAAGCATCGGATTTCGAATCAAAATATACGCTTAGTGCCGGAATTAGGAGCACTTGTTAAACTTATAAAATATAATATAAATCACAAAACTATTATCAATATCCTTTCATAATGAATAATATAAATTACATAATTATTATATTAATAGTCATAAAAATTGTCAGTCATTATCACTACATAAATATAAATTCTACAGTTACAAATTTAACAAAACCTTAACCTGTCTGAATGTGGGGCTCTTACCTTATCATATATCACCATCGCTCTTCTCTCCTCGAAAGTCATTTTTATGCAAGCAAAATTTAATGATAGCCAAAAAACTCAAAATGGTCAAAAATGTCAGACAGTCCCGTTTAATAACAGGTTACTGAAATTATCCAATTTGGTCATATGAAACCATCTACATCCATTTTGGTAACTATTTTTATTTGGTCCATTTCACGAAATTTGTTGTATCCGATTGTACCACTCCTGAACTTAGAGATGGGTCCTAAGAAATCTCACATACGCGTTGAACTCCCGTTTCCGCTATCCCGTAATGGCTGAATAAATCTCGTAAGGAGAACGGGTATAGCTTAGGGGTTTTTCATCATCCTGTACACGGGTAATAAAGACATCAGTTAGCCGTCGGCGTGGGTGTCGTTGTAGGTGGCCCATCTGGTTCAAATGCCCGCAAACAGATGGCGGGCGAGCTAGCTGTACGACGACGGTACCGGCCGCCATGCACCCCAGCCGGATGATAATCTAGCTAAGTGCTCGTCCAATACCGGTTTGGCCAACACCTCCTCATATCTCAACAGATGTAATAACCATTACTGTGACCGTGCCGTTGTCTTCTTGCCCCATTTATATTCCGGGCTTGTCGCCATGAGACCCCCGACCTTGTTGCTTGCCGGTTTAGTCTGGCTCGTCTGATGCTCATTTCGGAGATGGTCGTGTTTCCATTGCTATATCAGCAATCTTATTTCGGAGATATGCATTGTCTGGTGTTATTAATATTGAGCGAAACTTTACTAATTGGATTTTAGTTATTATCGGCATGAAAGTCTGTTTTCTCGCATCGTCTACGCTTTCAGTTCAGTTTTGTTCGACCTAACCACAATAGTTTTCATATCGCTCTAGGGCGATATGATACGTTGCTTCGTCTTCCGTAAAGCATATATCGTTATTAAGCGTTTCTTGTCTACTGCCATGGTAAGAATATTGAAGGGACACGTATCTTTAAATACTGTACCCTGAGAGAGATTCATAAGATACCTGGTTTGCAGTTTGTCAATGAGGGAACGTGTTCGCAATGCGTTGTTTTGGTTGGCAGTACTAGAAGTCTACGCATTCGCATGTTTGATTATTTAAAGAGAACTGTTCTAGCAGTTCCTGCTTCTCATCGTGTACCGATGCTGAATTATTAATTCGATCTTGATTAATCCGATGTTATCTTTGTTTACACCACAATAGGATCTGCCTTTCGTGTTCTGAATCGTGTAGTTTTTGGCGGTTTAATTCTGCACAGTTCTAGTACAAATTCAGAACTACGAACCAATAATTTTATTATTGCAAACATATTAGATCAGTTCGCGGTACACGTTCGGAACTAGTTCTCAACCTAAATAATAAATGACTGTATTGCTATGATTTTCCTGCCAACCACCCAATGACACATGTGGTCCTAGAAAATGGGTGATTAGCTAACAGCTTTTATTAAGAAGTTTACTAACTTTATCAAGAAATTTCTCGTTACCTTAATTAAAGACCATTTTCACACAAAAGTCGCAAATGTCATTTTGTTTAACACCTGTGTTAGGCACATCACAGACACATCATATTTTTGCAATCTTTATTAAAAGTTCGGTTTCACATCAGAGATTAATTTACGATTAATAATATAATTGAAGGACCAGTTATTATTTCCAAAATCAGAGGATTGACAACATAAGATTACATCGGCTTTTGTTCTTGCCTCTTCGTACAATATTAGGAGTTTATGAACAACTGTTGGGGTAATAATTATTCCATAATCGATGTCCCACTATTCTGGTAAACGATTTAAACCACTATTTTACTCCATCGAATGCCATCGGCCATCAGTCTCGAAATTTCAATTTGTGGATATAATTACATTGTTCTCATGTGCGTGTGGCATCATGCTACACTGTATTCGCTATAGTTTGACAGGGCCTAGAGTTTTAATACCATGATGTTTTATAACCTCTGTTTGGGCGCAAAAGGACGACTGACCGCAGTGCGGGTACCGTGACAGGGACCACCTCTCTGATAATAATATAACCTCTCTTTTGTAGATATCATTTCCTCCGAGCCCTGAATTACTAATTTTCTGATGTTATTTTTTGTTATTCTTCTTTGTTATTTTCGTGGTGACTTCTATATAATTATGTGTAATATTTTTCAACGTTTCTTGTATGCTTATGGTAATTTGCCTATTTGTCTTTTGCCAACCTTCCTCTGAGAAGGATTAGTATAAGTAGTATTATTTTTAATTTTAAAGGCTGGTATTCTCACTAACCTGTAAAGTCCTCAATTGCTATCTATATAGATAGCGATTGAGGACTATACAGGTCTGTTTTCAGGATCTGTTACATATGTAACAGATCTGTCTGATTTGTTGAGCTATTTTAACGCATTAAATGAAAACAGGTATCGACGTCGGTGCGTGCAAACCGTCTAGTACTCACTACACGTTCGGCTCACCGCCGCCGGCTCATGTTATTATTTAACGGGATTTTTAACGGAGTGTAACAAGGCAACAAATATGACAGATGTGTCACATAGCTATTCAGGACGTATAGATAGGCTAAAATACCGGCCAGACTATAGCCCAGCGGTAGAGTGCCTGGCTATCACTCTAGGGGCCGTCAGTTCGAGTATCCGGACCTGCTTCCAGAGTGAAGGTTTTTCTTTGGTTTTCCTTACTCCACAGCGAATGCTGGAAGCCAAACCACTTAAGACATTGCATACCGCGGGCCGTAATAATGATCATCTGGGGCTGCTGATGCCCCCTATAATAGCGGAAGCTGTTGGGGGATGTTAAGGCGTGGATTATTATTACTAATTATTAATATATCTTTTTATTTGTATGGCTGATTGCACTGCATTGTCCCGTCTGATTATTCATTTCCACTAATTTTGGCGTGGGATCTTATTTGCATCTCATTTGTCTTCTATATTTTCAGCAATTCTACTCATGTTATTTTTTCATCTTTGTGCTTTGGGCAATTTATATCCTTTCACTTTGAATTGAGTCGAACGTCAATTAATTTGATTTTGATGAAATGTGTGGACACTGAGTGTACAGTCTACACTCTACACAATCACTTATATGCAGGCCATTTAAGTACCGAGACGAGCATTTAGGTATTAGCGTCGTCTCTTTCACTTCATTTTAACATTTTTCACTTCTTCCTGCTCGCATACGTGATTTTTCCGGATTCTCGTTTTTTGGTCCAACCCAACTATTGCAGTCTTCTTGTTATTATTACCTCAACTCTCGGTCTCTATAAATTTTTCATTCATTGTGTTCCTCTCAATTTTCTTTAGTCCGCATTCTATTTTACAACCATGGAGACAACCATTCAGGCTGCATTTTGTATGTCTGGATGATAGCTTATACCGGCTTTACCATTTGCATTCAACAAGCCCATTTCTTTCTTCTTCACATGATCTTCACGTGTTTATATTGTCTTAAGTATAGAAACTACTTTACTTGATCCAATTTTGTGGTACCATGCCACTCCCTAATCACCAAACATTTACTCTTTTTATGCTCCCTTGCAATCTTCAGCCTCCCGTCATGTGTAGTCCCATGTTGTTTGCTGCCTTGTATCGCCACATTATTCTCGTTGATTACGGTTTGCCGGAAATTGTGCATTGTGTGGCCCTTAATAATTACCTGGCTATTTCTAATAATCCTTCTTCACTACCATGTACCAGCATTTTCCTGTCAGCTCAACTCCTATCTAAAAATCCTCCGTCATTTTCCTGTGCCAGCACAATAGCTGTGGACTTCTTATATAATCCTATCTATAAAGCTGCCGGGCCTTAGTTTTTGCTTCATCAGGCCAGCGATTATTTAATGTCATTTAACTGAATAACAATTTTAAGGTTGCAAATACACACACACAGACACACACACACACACACACACAAACAAAGTAATAATTTTTAAACCGATCTCACCTTGCTATGCTGGTGTAATTACATCAAAATGTCGTATTCTTCAGCCGACTGGAACTAAGAATTAAACATAGCAAAAGAGAGCAAGTTGTCGTTGCCATTACCCGACGGTAGATGTCGCCCCGGCGAAAGTGTAAGTTATATAACACGGTCTAGTTCATTACGGTAGACGCAATTAAGTTGGAATTTCTCTGAAATAATTCCTCAGCGTAGCCGTTCAGCGCTTACCCTCCGACCTCTTGCGTCGTCTCATAAAACGTAATTATACTTCTCCGTTTTATTGTCCCTTTTCTCCCCTCTGCCATACATCAACACTTGTAATAACCATTATTAACGGTAAACTGAGCTCCGCTTGTTGCTCCCGACCCATGATAATTCCAAATTAAATAACTATACAGGGTGTTCCTAAATATCACGTAAATACGAAAAGGGGTAATTCTTTGGCTTATTTAATGACTAAAAATTCATATAAACGTATATAGGATCTACAGACTGTTGAAATTTCAAGATTTTTTCTGTTTTTTCTTTATAGCTCTTGTAGTTTTTGAGGTATTTAGCTCTAATTTGGAATATGGGTTACGCTGTAGGACTTACATTATTGGGCATACCAAATGGTTTTAAGAATCTACAGGGAGATATTTTTTCAAGAGTCATGCCCCCTTTTCTCCCCATGAACTTTTTTTCGGTGCGCCGCTGGTGGATTCTAAAATACAAAATGCATTTTTTGTTTTGTTCTAAAGCATTTTAATCTCTTGTAGTATTTTCGTATTTACCACCGTTATCGAGAAAAAAAAGCTTTTCTGTTAAAAACTAAAGGTTTAAATTTTAAACTGTAGGGTGTAAAAGTGTTTGGTTAAATATTCGTGTATTCACGTAAGAATGCTAAATACCAATTCTGAAATGGCTGAGGTGCATTTT
Organism: Melinopterus prodromus; assembly: GCA_964023965.1. Lineage (NCBI taxonomy): Eukaryota > Metazoa > Arthropoda > Insecta > Coleoptera > Scarabaeidae > Melinopterus > Melinopterus prodromus. Next base: position 47,877,892 of record OZ030394.1, read on the forward strand.
ATCTATGGCCTTGTGAATGGAAATGTAACAGAAGCTAGACATCTGTACATGGAACGCTATCCCAATAGAATGATACCTGATCATCGAATATTCATAAATATTCACAGGCGTCTTCTGGAAACTGGAACTTTTATTAAGAATACCCATGATGCAGGTTGACCACGTATTGTTAGAACACCACAGATCGCAGAAGCTACTCTAAATGAAATAGAAGAAAATGCAGGTTCTAGCACCAGGAAAATCGGTGAACATATAAATATTAGTCATCAAGTTGTTTGGCGTGTCGTGCGTGTTACTCTGCTATACCCTTATCACATTCAAAGGGTGCAGGCGCTCCTTCCTCGAGATTTTCGTTTAAGGATTAATTTCTGCCAGTGGTACCTTAATATGCTAGCAGTTAACTCCCATTTCGATTGTAAAACACTGTTTACCGACGAAGCCAATTTTTCAAGGAATTCAATTTTAAATGTTCACAACAACCACCTATAAGATGCCACGATCATAATGCTTACCACACCAACAGAAGTTCAGAACTTAATCAAAGACGACATTAATCGGAAAAAAGCCCCAGATTATAACTTGATAATTGGAGAGGTACTTAAAGAACTTCCAAGGAAAGCCATAGTTAAGCTTACGAATCTTATCAATGCTGCCTCCAGACTAAGGTATGTATCCAAACTGTGGAAGGTAGCAGAGGTGATCATGATACTAAAGCCTGGGAAACCTCCACACGAAACAACGTCTTATAGACCTATCTCTTTGCTGCCCATCATGTCAAAAATCTTCGAAAAATTGCTACTCAATAGATTGAAGCCAATAATTGAGAGCAAAAGGCTTGTTCTAGACCATCAGTTCGGATTTCGAAATAAGCACTCTACTATTGACCAGATACACCGAATAACAAACAATCGAAAAAGCATTAGAGGAAAAAAAGGTTTGTTCTGCAGTCTTCCTAGATGTGGCGCAGGCTTTTGATAAAGTCTGGCATGAAGGACTGAACAATAAATTAGGAAGTATCCTCCCGAAACAGTTTGCACAACTATTAAAATCTTACCTGACTGAGAGATACTTTAGAGTCAAACAAGGTGATGCATGCTCTGTCCTTAAGGAAATAAAAGCAGGAGTGCCGCAAGCTAGTGTTTTAGGGCCGGTTCTTTACCTACTCTACACCAGTGACGTCCCAGCATTAGAAACTAATACTGTCGCAACTTTTGTAGACGACACGGCTATCCTAGCTGTTGGGAACAGCAATGAAGAAACGACGAGAAAACTCCAAACAGCTCTTGATCATTTTCAGGTCTGGACAAAGAAAAAAAGAATCAAACTGAACGAACTCAAGTCAGTACATGCTGACTTCACCAACAAGAAGATACAACACATCCCGGTTACTATTAATAACCAAATAGTACCGTACGCAAACACAGCCAAATATATCGGCATGACATTAGACGCCAGGCTCCGCTGGAAAGCCCATGTCAAAAAGAAAAGAGAGGAACTAGGAATCCGCTATAGAGAGATGTACTGGCTGCTAGGAAGAAACTCTATGCTGTCTGTACATAATAAGCTTCTCTTGTACCAGCAAATTCTAAAACCCGTGTGGACGTATGGTGCTCAACTCTGGGGTTGCACCAAAAAAAGCAACATTAAAATTGTCCAGACCTTCCAAAATAAAGTATTGAGATGCATTGTCAATGCGCCTTGGTACATTAGGAATGATGATCTCCACAAGGACCTCAAAATGGAGTTTGTTTGCAAAGAAATCCAAAAGTTAGCTAGAAGTCACGAGGAAAGGCTTCACAATCACGTGAACGTTGAGGCCATCCAGCTCCTCGACAACACCGCATTAGTCAGAAGACTCAAGAGAAAGAAGCCTTTTGAGTTATTGTGAATGTGAGATAGTGATAAAAGCAGAGTAAGTGCTGTTTGTAGGTATTAGTTCCAAAAGCAGAGTCAGTGCTACGTAGTGCGCAAGAAAAGCGTGCCCAGTTTACCAGGACTAACTGAGAGACATCGATGGGTGCCTGTTAGGTTAAGTTACACTAGTAAAATAAGATAGAATTAAGTTACTCATTAGTCAATTATGACTAGATTGTAATGGTCTTATTGAAAAAAAAAAACAAACACCTATGGGCCGAAGAAAATCCACACGGAATCGTTGAAACACATTTCCAAGAGCAGTTCTCGTTAAATGTATGGGGTGGTATTATTGGGGACCATGTGATTGGTCTTTTCTTTTTGCCAGGTCGACTTAATGGTCACTTATACAGGCATTTTTTTGCAACAAGAACTGCATATCCTACTGGAACACTTACCTCTTTTGCTGAGAAATGAAATGTGATATATGCACGATGGCGCCCCAGCACATTTTTCAATTTTGGCTCGGGAGCCTCAGGGCCTCAGGCATGGCCCCTAGATCCCCTGACTTAAATAGTCTAGATATTTTTCCTATGGAGGCACCTCAAAACTCTAGTGTATACAATACCAGTGAATACGGTTGATGATTTACGAAATCGAATATTAGATGGATTTGAAACCATAAGAAATACTCCGGGGGTATGTGAAGAAGTACGGGCATCAATGAGGAGAAGCTGGCGCATGTATACGAGGAGGCGGAGGTCACTTTCAATCATTTTTATAACGTGGTTTCCTTGCTATTGTTATTATTTGATATTTTTGCTATTGTTATTATTTGTATTTTTGTAAATACGAAAAACTACAAGAGATTAAAATGCTTTAGACCAAACAAAAAATGCATGTTGTATTTTAGAATCCACCAGCGGCGCACCGAAAAGGAGGTCATGGGGAGAAAAGGGGGCATGACCCTTGGAAAAATATCTCCCTGTAGATTCTTAAAACCATTTGGTATGCCCAATGATGTAAGTCCTACAGCGTAACCCATATTCCAAATTAGAGCTAAATATAGCAAAAACTACAAGATCTATAAAGAAAAAACTAAAAGATTTTGAAATTTCAACACCCTGTAGATCGACAGCGAAGCGTTTGCGGACCAATGTTTATATGAATTTTTAGTCATTAAATAAGCCAAAGAATTACCCCTTTTCGTATTTACATGATATTTATGAACACAGGGTATTCCGATACTATACGTCCTCTAAGACGCTGTCGATCGATATTCAACCACGAAGCGGTATGGGGGTGGATGTGCCGATAACGCAAAGTAAATACGGTGACGTAATTAAAAATTAATTACTAGGATATTAGGTTCGGGATTGATTCTGGGAAATCCGACGGCAGAACGGGGTCTTAATTTAAACTCGTTTTTTATTGAGTTTCCGAAGGATCTGCCGGCAAGGAAGGACTTGGGGGCTTTTTGTCGTTCCGACCGGTTGTCGTTAATTGAAGAATCGGCCGTTACAATGACATTTTTGTTTCTTTTCAGAGCGTTTTCAACGTCCTTGGGGAAACTCTGGCGAGGTTACAGCAGGACGAAGAGGCCGAGAGGTGGTACCAGGCAGCCTTAAACGCACAACCTGACCACATACCTGCGCACATCACCTACGGGAAGCTACTAGCAAAAAATGTAAGTTGCAACTAACCAAATCTTGCAATGTTCAATGTGAAAATCTATCTGAAGTCAGCGCGCGCCATCTCTGAATACGTATTTGCTTCATGGTAAAAAATACATTTATGTAGGTAAATGCCCCAAATTCAGACAGGATAAGGGCTTTTTGTTAGATTTGTAACTGTAAAATTTATATTTATGTGGTGATAATGACTATGTCAAGTTTTTTAAACAAATATTTCTTTCTAAAAATATCAGGCTATTCATTACTAAAGGATATTGGTAATAGTTATGTGATTTACATTATATTTTATAAGTTTAACAATTGCCCCTAATTCCAACACTAAGCGTATATTTTGATTCAAAATCAGACTCATTAAACCTAATTCACAATCTTCAAGCAAATATTAAGTGTTTTAAATATTATTAAATAAGATTTATTATTAAGGAATGTTAAACATTTATGTTTTATTACTAACAAAATTCTCTCCAAGCAGTAGATAATAATGTTACAGAAGAACAGTTTCTTTTTACTTTATTTGGCAGTTTCAGACCAGAATACTGATTTTTTTAAGGGAGATGGCATGAGTTCAACTGTTATCTCCAAACCTGGTATATTGGTTTATCAGGTACCTCACTGGAGCTTGGTTACAGACCGCTGGAGAGACCAAAAGTGCTTTGGATTAACAACATTCAGATTGTAAAAGAAGCAAGTTTATACAACAAAAAGGTTATTTTTTAAGTCAATGTTCAAATATATCGCCTATTTTCTTGAAGGTATATAACCGCGCCCGCTTTTCTATATGTTGTAATGCTCTTCTAACTGTTCTTCCCGGAATAGCATTGACCGTAGTTCTTCGATATTTCTGCGAGCATCCTGATAGATTTCGTCGTTTAAAGTTCCCCATAGAAAATAGTCCAGAGTAATTAAATGAGGGCATCTAGCAAGACGTTCCACCACTCCACCATTACAACCCAGCGATTTAGAAATTGTTGATTCAAATAATTTCGACGAACTGTCGCATTGTGAGACGGTGCTCCATCTGCTGCCACCACTTTATTCACATTATCCACATTATTCTCCTTTGATCCAACGCAACATCGTCACAATAGTTTGCCACTTCGGTGCGCAGAAGATTTAAATATCGTTCTCATTTCAAATTTTCCTGGAACATGAAAGGCTCAGTTAAATGGTTCTGGTACATCCCCATCCAAACATTAATTCCAAAACGTTGCAGTGGCCTCATTGGCCTGGTGTGCCTAGGATTTCTGTCACTCAATAATGATAATTGTTTTGAATAAACATTCTAAAAATTGTAAATTTCGACTCATTCGACCGAATGATGTGAGGATTATAAGAATTCCGGGGTTTACTAAACGATCCACGCTCCGCTAAATTTCCGTCCAATGTTAGGAATATTGTACGATAAGGCATTTCTACGAAAACAATAATAAACCCTTATCATGTAACGGTTTTCGTTGTTGGTAAACGGCATTTCACATCCATAATCAACCAAATATTTCTTCTTGATCAAAGTGCATTTTGTTGACGTTGCTTGGCAACGAGTCCGGCGCTCTGTAACCATGCTCCCGTTGGGCACCTGAACGTTTTCGATTATTACACCATTGTTTTATAAAAAATTATGGTGCCCATAAGAAAAACACAAGTTGGCCATGGTTATGCCGCCATCTTTGATGACATTTCAAATTAAAAAATGACACTTGTTAAAAAGTAGCTGTAGAATGTTTCGTTTCAAATATCTAGGTACATTTGGTTTTGAATTAAAAATGAAGAACGTTATCTTAATATTTCAGTTTTTTGCGGATATCTTCAAAATGAAAAATTTTTTTCAGATAATTGATCGACACAAAAAAGCGAAACTTTGGCAAATCTAAACATAGGCTCTATCTCCACTAATAAGCGAGATCTCCATGGGGAGCATCGAAATTGAATCACCCGGTATATTATACGCGAAATTATGAATTTTTAATGGCATGATAATCCTGACGAATTTTAATATTAGGAAGGATACCAATCTTGTAAGGGCGTGTGGTAGATAATGTTGATAAATTTGTTTACAATTTCCTGAAAATCTAAATTGTTGCAAAATATCCTTTTTTGCTACACTTTCCGAGAAAACTGCTGCGTCTAATGGAATAAATATTTGTGCACAGTTTCTAGCAGACTTCGTACGAATTGATTAACTTTTGGCTGAAATCAGTTATCTTAAATGGACAATGAGCAAAAGTATGCGCAAAATAATGCACTTATTAGTTGCTCTTTGCCGGCAAAAGTCCACATCAACCAATCAAATGAAATGAACAACTTTTTCTTTGTAATCTTTTCCAAAGCCAATATTTACTACTTATTTGTATGTGTTGAGAGTGTGACTTAATATGAATAATGAAATTAATCAAAAAAAATCTTCAGAATATGTTACGGTTATATTACATTTTTGTATTAGATCCCATCGTTTCACTAAAACGTTATTTTTCGCTAACTTAACCTTTCGCCTTGTTTGCGAAAATATTATGTAAAATAATGGAATTTGATAAAAACGCAACCCACCACCAAATTTGTGTGTGTATGTGTGTGTGAATATTAAATATTATGCATATATTACCGGGCAAACTCATTTTCAGGACGAACTCTATGCTGTCCTTAGCCAAAGTAGTTCGGCCGGAGAGCGTTAGGCCTAACTAGTTTATCCTAGGCAAATTTAGATTCATATGTAAACGCTTGAAGTATGCGCAAATCTATAAAATATCGCTAGCAAAGTATAGCGTGCAGTTTAAAATGTCAAAGACGACGTTATTTTCGGGTAAACCGAAAGCCGAACAAATTGACAATCGATATGATTTATGTTATGATAATAATCTCGATTGAAATTATCGCATGAAAAGTATAGCGTGCAGCTTACAATTTTATCGATAGCGTCATTACCGGAAAAAGCTAAAGTCATACTAACATGATTGGAATTTTAGTCAATTATTCATTCGACGAATGCAATCAATCTAAATTGAATTTGTTTGGTCCTTCAAATAACGTGTATCACATAGTATTATAATACATTTTAAAAAAGTTAGTCGAAGTCAGTTTGCCCTGAAGTATGCGTTTGCATACCAGGATTAACGTTCGGGAAAACTAATTTGGCCTCGGTCCTGAAAACACGTTTGGCCGGTAATAGATAAAGTAAACCCGTAGTCTGGAAACATGAAAACATATCTGAGAAGGTTTGTTTTCCTGTAAAAAAAACTTTAAGTTTCAAGGCAATATTTGCAAAATGAGCCAAGTTATAACCAATTGGATAACGGCGTGCAGATGCAAAAAATACGGAGCGCGCGGATCGGTCGGATCCCGCGCTCAATATTTTTTCCGCTCGAGTTAAAATTTTTTCAAGCCAAGAGATCTTGCAGTGTGTCGTTTATTATTCTGTAAAAATCTCTCGGGAACTGTGATGGATAAGAAACACTCAAGAAAAAACGACTTCACACTCGTGAAAGAAAAGCATTTGCTAGTACGTCTGCCGATATATTGTTGACAGCAGAAGACAAAGAAATTATAATGCATGGGTTTGGAGACGGGATATAGAAGAAGACAGATTACATTTTCGTTGTATGGGATCACAATATCTACTATAACGTCCCCAGCATATGTACCTACTGCGCTGCGGGATGACCGTGTTGATACAAATGCGAAAAACCGATGCCGAGAAAACTCTAGATGAATTCAATAACACTTGATAAAAACGTCGATAATGCCACCAAGCCGATTTACAACAAGTTCACGTCGAGAGAGTTGCTAGAACGGTGTTTGGGGAGGAGAAACTCAGAACAACAACCTAAGCTTCTATTCTACTGACTGGCACCTCGCGCCCAAACATCTTTACCGTGGCTCAAAACCCATTAAAATTGCGGCTTATGCAGCAGCAAGAATTTATAAAAAGGGCTTTTCTGCTGCCGTTAAAACTATGACAACAATAGAAATCGTTATTGGCACGGAAACGAGGATATTTGCTAATGTGCGCGAAAAGCAGCGTCTGGTGAGGTCGTCGAGACGTGGACTCGAGGCTGCAAAATAAGCTTAAACAAGGCAGAGAAATGAGCAAATATGTCAAAATAAATTCTCTGAAGTGGAGGAAGGAATAAAGTATGGCCCTGCTGTAACATATTAGCAGAAAAATACTGCAAATACTCGATGTCACGTTATAAACTGTACTTGAAAGTTTAAACGTGTTTTTCTCGAAACCGTTTTTCGCGAACGGTTGGCATGATATTTCAAAAACTATTTGACCGATTGACTTCAAATTTTAACTGGATGTTAAGTAAATACCCCTTATCGTTTGATGAACCAGAAATGCAATATGTGTTATGCTTTTCTTTTCATAGAAAAAACATTGTCAATTTTTATGAGAAAAATCGATATTTTCACGATTTCCTCAAATATAAATATTTTTATTTTCTGGTTCATCAAACGATAACTACTTATCTATAAAGTAGGCCGCTATTCGATATTTTTATTTCAGATCACCTGGAGTGGCCCAATCATGCCAACCAGTAACCGCAGTGTCATGGTCGCGGGTGGCTAGTGATTCATAATATTTCTTTATTTCTTGTTTTTTGTGGATACCTGAAAAGATAATAAATATTTCGGCCAAATTGCGATTTGGTTTCGCAGGTCTCGCTAATAAAAAAAATCTAAAAAAGCGATAATTTTAGAGGAAAATACCAGAATCCCCCCTTAAAGTACACATTTCTGTGCATCGTTTGATTTCCGACCATTAATTGTTTCGTTACAAACAAAGTTGTGACGGCATCAGCGGACTGAAATTGTCGTTTTGTGTTTGTAAAATTGTAGGTAGAGCATGTATTATATTGTAGGTAGAGCATGGTTTATATTATTTTCATTTTACACATATATTTCTTTTTTTTTGTTTATTTCCTATTGAGATATATTTTTTAAAATTTAATTTAGGCTTAAGTGGAATAGCTGTGTTGCTAAACTTCGCCCCATAAAGACCGTTTATTATTATTATTATTATCAATACTTGTTTTAAATAGGAACCGTATATTTTCTTAAGTAATTTTGGGAGATCATTTCATTGTCTAACTGGCATCGGAAATATTTTAATTTTCAGAAAAAAGACAAAAATTGTAATAGATTGATCATTTTGGGGATAGTAACTTTTGTGAATTTAATACATATGAAATTGCGTTCTGGGTGAAAACTAATTGTTCTTTCTGAAAACGAATCTGGACTTCTATTGCGAAAGGTTTTCAAAAGAAGTGGCGTAAAAGTGTCAAAAACGTTATTTTGGTAATTTCTAAAATTTATACCACCTGAACACATTATCCTAGACCTCAAAATGGTCTCACAGTAAACCTGAAACTTTTCACGTTTACCTGAAATATCACAAATTTGTTCGCAAATATATTTAAAGCATTTACATCGATTTTTCATGTGGGGTGCGGCCGGAAATTAAATATGGTGTAAATATGGATATTTTAATAATAAAAATGTCCGAGGAGTTTTTCAATAACTAACCGCTTCAGAGATTTTTCATGTCTCCATAATTGATGTGCTCATTGTATACAATAAATGCGGTCGTATATCCTGTGGTGGGCACAGAAGTTTATTAATCTTTGTAAATGGCAAAATAAACAAAGTTAGCAACAATGCCATCAGTTTGTTATTATTACCAAAGCATCTCTTCCGGATTCAGTAACTGAATGGCCTACCATTATGCGAAATTACACAAAATATTAACTTATGGAACGACTCTCATGCAAATGTTATCTTAATTGCTTTACGACACAACTTCCAAAATTACATAAACCCAAACATCCCAAAGCGGTATCCGGGTATATTTAGTTTCCCATTACTAACATCCTATGCTATGAGTAGGTGCCCAGTAATTTAAATTATAAACAGCTCCAAAATTTCAAACTGGGATATTATATGTATTATATGGAAACATTTTGGTCTTTTCGTCTAGATATTTAAATAACTGTTTCCAGTTTGATTCCATAAATACAGTCTGACCACCTATTTCTCAGAAAATGGTATTCTTTATAAAAGTTGGCAGCTTGTATCAAACCAATACGGCAACAATCAAATATGTAAATTTCCGTACCATATACCAAGCGATTCAGAATATATGAACTTGTGTTTAGAGTAAAGTACCTTTATTTTTATTAATATCGATAAACATTATTTGGAAATGTTGTTTAGAAGTAAAAATTATATTCAAAAGTGAAGTCACAACCACCAATCTTGAAATCTTAATTTTTTATTTTTATTCTTACTCTTATGACAAATATTAGTCAATGCCACTAAAAGGTTCGTTTTAATCTATTTTTATAAATATGAATAATTTTTTTCCAATTATATTATTTTGGTATAATAATTAAGGTTTATTTAGAACTAGCGCAAAATTACTCGTTTTCTTGATGGAAAGTTGATGTTTCACCCTGTAGATAATAATAGTTCATACAACAATTAATACACGAGGGTGACATCTACGGCAAGCGATTAGTCGATGTTGTTGATATTTTCAATGAAAGACACCCGGACAACCAAATTACACATTCCACTATTTCTAGGATAATCAGAAAATTCAAACAGATTGGGTCTGTTGAAAATCTCTTTAAGAAACACCACAAAAAATAGATTGCCGAAAATAATAAATCGTGCATAGAACGACTTCGGCTCGACAAATTGCTTCTAACCCCCAATGGGGTAAATCAGCATCACATAACATACAAAAACTGAACAAATATCACCTTTATAAACCAAAATAACTACTAAACTAAAGGCAAGAGACTATGGTATCTGGTATGACTTTCTTATTATCGATAAACTACTTGAAGATGTTGTTTAGAAGTAAAATTTAATAATTTCTAACCTAATTTCTGGTTTAAAAAGTTCTTGACGATGTTTAAAAAAAGGCGCTAACACGCTGTTCAATCCATAGAATATTAACAAAAATCAATCTATCCTCTTCCATTTCCCCCCTTCAACCAGATGACGAAGTCATACCTATGGCATCAGGTCTGAAGTCATGGGTATGGTACTGATGCCATAGTCTTTCCTTTAGTGTACCAATTTCAAATGTTTTTTAAAGGTGATATTTGTTCGGTTTTAGTATGTTTGTTATGTGCTGTTGATTTACTGGATTGGGTGTGAGAAGTAATTTGTCGAGCCGAAGTCGTTCTATTACCGCTTGCAACACTGGTAAACTTGCGTCCTTATTTTCCGCAATCTATTTTTTTGTGGTGTTTCTTCAAGAGATTTTCAACAGACACAGTCTGCTTGAATTTTCTGATTATCCTAGAAATGGTTGAACTGGCAATTTGGTTGTCCGGGTGGTTACATTGAAAATATCAGCAACTATTCTAAACATATCTAAAGTCATTAATATTAATTGAACTAAATGTAAGACACGCTCATGTATTAGTTATTGTATGAACTATTATTATCTATAGTATCACTGGCATTGACTAATATTAGTCACAAAAGCAAGAATTAAAAAAAGAAAAAAAAAGAAAATTTTATGATAGGAGGCTGTGACTCATGTTTGAATATAATTTTTACTTCTAAACACCATTTCCAAATAAGTTTATCGATAATAAAAATAAGGGTACTTTACTCTTATCACAAATTCATATATTCTGAATCGCTCGGTATATGGTACCGAAATTTACATATTTGACTATTGCCGTATTGGTTTCATACAAGCCGCCAACTTTTATAAAGAATAACATTTTCTGAGAAATGGATAATAAAAAAATCGCAGTATCGTATTATAAACAAATACAAGTAATGAATAACCACAAACACATGGAACCGTAATCGTGATATTGGATTTGCGAAAACAGATTTAGCGTAATTCCCAATTGTGCCAGTGTTTATTTTTTCACCCTCTCTAAACCTTCGCGGAAAAGCAATTCCATCTAAATCTCCTTTGTTGGATCTCTCGGAAGCAAAAAAAGAACTAATTCCATCCATCCCTTTTATCAATTCGCTTTAACACTGAATTGAATTACAAGTACCTGGAAAACAATTAGGACCCTTTAATCTGCTAATGGAGAGGCGATTTTTTTCGTCGGCTGGCGGCGTCCACGTCAGCTAATGATAAATGTTCTTTTGTTTTCAGGTGAGCCGCGTTGCGGAAGCAGAGCAGTGGTTTAGGAGGGCACAGAAACTCGCACCGGAGGACGCCACCGTCTACCATCATTACGGTAAGCTGAAAAAATCTGATGTGGCCAGGCACATGACTTTATCATACAATATATAAAATTAATAGTTTAGCTGCATGAGAATCACTACGTCATTAGAATAATAGTTATTTATGTCACAAATGCCGAAAGTACGGAGTAGCGCGACGAGCGGTGATGCGGCGCGTCACCGAAGGCGGAGTGTCCCCGTCGCATATGAGCGAGTCGGCTATCTAGTTTAGATATATCTATTTAGAAATAAGTAACTAAAAAAAGTGATTTCTGTATAGTAAATTGCTGAGTTGGTACCACTTTGACGAAACGTCAAGTTTAAAGGTGCGTTCCGATTGGTAGGATTACCACCGCCATTAGCTACCATTAGGTAGCTAATGGCGGTGGTACAATACGAAATTATAGTATTTCTTACATATCGTGATAGTGACACATATTAGTTTGCATGCACATAAACATGAGTCACTAGCAATGTTCTATTGGAAATACTATAACGGCGTCTGCTCCCACTGCCATTATCACTAATGAAAACGCACCTTAAAAAGGTAATTCAAATTCTGACAGATTTATATTTGTTCATGACACATCCCTACCAACATACTAAAATAAAACTACACTCATCGCTATATTTATAATTTTCTCAATGTATCGTTTTTAGAATTAGATATAAAGACGGGTTGATATTTCTTATCAACAAACAATCAAATTGGTGATCTTACTTTATTTGAAATTTGTATTTTATAATTTGCCGCACTACAGCGGCAACGTTCCATAGAGGTTCTCCAACCTCTGATGAGATCAGCTGTTTTCGAATGTGACAACACAAAAAAATATTTGTCAAAATCCTGGCTACTATGTAATTTCATATCAATGCAGATGCGACCGATCTCGATCAAATAGAATTTGCTCTTGAAGCTAAACTATTAATTTTGCCAAAAAATTTCATAGGCATAAATTATTCAAAATTTCCTCTACTTTAATTTATTAATTAACTATTTTGTCGAAATTACAGAAATGGCGGCTCATTTCCAAAATCCTTCAAAACGGCTTAGAATAAACTAAAAAGCTAAATTATTAATTTTACCAAAAAATGTCATAGGCATAAATTATTCAGAATTTCCTCTACTTTAATTTATTATTTAACTATTTTGACGAAATTAGAGAAATGGCGGCTCATTTGCAAAATCCTTGAAAAAGGCTTAGAATAAACTACCAGTTCCTTTGGACCTTTTTTAACCAAAAGCTTTTCAGCTCTAAGTTAGGTCATGAAACTTCTAATTATGAACTTTCGTCCCGATACCTTTAGTAGTTTTTCCGGAATCATCGCCACAAAAATCGTTTACACACGCACACACACACACACACACAGACATTTTTTTGTACCTTGGTCAAAAATGGTCAGGGGACCCAAAAAGACCTATTTCCGCTAAAATCTCAATTTTTTTTTTCGGCACGATTACAATACTTTACATACTGCGTATGATAAAGTAAAAAGTGTCCATTAGATATAAAAACGATGAATTATGAATCGTGTGTTACTGTAGCCGCTATTCGTGTCTGTTGTGTTGTTTTATATGTATTGAGCGGTGTATTATTAGATGGTTTGGATAGTAAGGGATTACCTAAAAAAAAAAAATTGTCCTCGGCCACACTGCATGATTTAGTTTGTTTTTCTAAACTTGTGGTGAGAAAAAATTAGCCACACCTTTTTCGAATAATACGAAGATATTTACAAAAAAAAATGTCTAATGTTTAACTAGAAGCTATCGTTTGCTTTTAACTGATAAACCTATATTCTGAGGTTGAAAAGGTTCGTTAAATTAAGTAAATTAACAAATATTGTACTACATGCGCTTGCCAAATCCTTCATATTCAAAAAGTATTCTTATAATAGTTTAGTGTTATACATGTTATAGAGAAGGTTAACTCTGTTACAACTATTTTAGTCGAATACTCAATCAATGCGAGTAGGTATGTAAATTCTCAAGATACCACTGGAGGTACAGGTATGTCAGTTATCAGCACTGTGAAGCTTCTGGTAATGCCATCTATTATGAACAAAGGAGGTGGAGTAAATTACGAGCGCATGATGTACGTTGTACAGTCATGGAAAGGTGTATATTCATATCGCTATTGTAGAATTAGAAACGAGGCATGCCTGTGTATATTCATGTAATGGTCTCACCTCGGCCGCTTTGCAAAAAGTAGCCTGTCCCGATGGATATAATATAATGGGCGTTTTAGTTTATTTTTACTACTTTTCTAGTTTGTGTACAATGAACAGAGCCCGAACAGTTTAGGAAACGAACGCCCCACCACACGACGCAACTGGTGCGACAGTGGCGTGCTGTTACTGCTCTCGATTAATATAAATGCGTTTGGCATTTGTCTTTCGAATAACGCACCGCAGCGAAGTGCTTGCTGTAAAAGATCTTTAATATTAACGAATTAATACAAAAAGACCAAAATAACGTATATTGATTTCCGGGTGAAAACCGCGTCGACGTTTCGCGCTCTCTTGTAAGGGGCATCTTCAGGACTAAGTTATCAAACCAAGTGCTGAAGATGCCTCTTGCAACAGAGCGCGAAACTTCGACTGATTCGAAGTCCTCAACACGGTTTCCACCCGAAAATCAATATATCATGGACTCAGAGCGCGGAAGTCTACAAACTAGAGATAAAAATAGGGCTTATAGTATTGGTAATTTTCGAATTGATCAGTACGTTTACAGCAAGTAAAACAACCATTTCTAAATTTGCTTCTGTAAATGACGTCCGTCCAAAAGTAAAAATACTGCTCATTTTTTAACATAGTTCCACAGCGCAACTGGCCAGTAAAGCATCATTAAAATATGGACGTAAAGTTGCATACCTATCCTTCAGTCCTTTATTCATATTTTTATTTCCTAATTGCTGTATAATATTAAAATCTGGATTCCTTTTATGGACATTCCAAATTATATTACTAAATAAAGCACATAATTCCCCTGGAAGTTCTTTAAATTCCTCCACAGTGAAAGATAAAGTATCAACCGACTCTTTAATCGAAAGGCCTTGTTGTTGAAAGTGCTTTATATTCTCCGTTAATTTAGAAAAGTGTTCTTTTACATATTTAAAGTGCATAAATTAGGTATTTCAATAATTTTTCGCACCATACAATGCTTGCCGCATCATTCTTTAGGTGTAAAATGGAGCTTTAAATTCTTTCAAAATGGTTAGCATATTCCCTATCGCGTGATCACTGGTGAAGGAGGACGAGGTAAATGTTCACACAACTCTCTATATATCGAAACTCGTAGACGAGCTTTTAAAAATATTTTTTACATAAACTAATTTGTCAAGATAAATGGTCTCTGATGAACTCACATAGTCTATGAAGATCGTGAACAATGCCTGTTATGCGCAGCCTATTTGGATACATTGTCTTTAACAATTCACATGCTTTCAACGTATATTCTGCTGCATCTGTTACAAACAAGAGGACTTTACCAAAATTTTCTTTTAGGATAGGCTTAGGCCTATCCGATAGCATGACAGCGTGCTATCGCAGACAACTCTTACTATTGTCTCTGCGTTAACTTAATGAAATAATGAATCTGACGCTGTATTTTCTATAGATTCCATCACTTTAGTATTTAGTTTTTGTAGTGGAATATCAGATCTCAGAAATGCCTCGCACAAATCTTCAGCAAACGCCGCTTTTAATGGATCGCTATTTTTCACATGTTTACCAGATTTTATGTGCTGCAACACATGGCACTTTTTCCTGCAAACTACGGCAGTGGAACAAACATCACAAAGTATTTCATTTTCGTGTAAAACAGAAAACCTATCGTAACCGCGTATCCATTCCTCCAATATTTGCAGCTGCGAGCTCATTGTAAAAATGAAATTAAAAACTAAAGTTCTCCTAGCCCAATAAGAAGAAAAATTACTTCAAAAGTAAAAATACAATTCAATCAAAAGATGTCCACGGACTAAAATCAATTCAAACTAAAGAGAAATGCGGAAAATAAAATTAAATGCTGAAATGAATGAAATTGAGATATAATATGCGTAAGGAACATGTAAATCGGCGAAAACACCAGCGATTGATCTCGTCCAACCAAACACAATACTAAAAATCTCGTGCGATATATGCGAAAACATAACTATTTCTCTATCATGAAAATATTGAGTTTGGGCTGAAAGACGGTCCAAGACGGTCCATGGCCATTTCCAGGCGAGAAGAACACTTAATTACATATATTCGATTTTGTAACATGTATTGTCATTGTATATATAGTTTGCTGGAAATAAATGTATTCTATCTATCTATTGAGTTTTTCCTGAAAACATGAATGACGTCTATAGCTTTTTTAAATTAGAATGAAACCTGTTTTTGAAGGTCTGTCATGATGAAGGCGCCTCTCAGAAATGCAAATATAGAAGTTTTACATAAGTTAAGCTACTAATAAACAAATATTTATTTTAAACCACCTGAAAGTGAGTTTTCTTAAATATTCACAATGAACTACAATAATATTTATAACAATGTTTTGAACAACTTGCAACCGGCGACTATATATTCAGTCAACAGATGGCGTTGTAAATGTATTACGCGAAATAACCTCGAAGAGGCGCCAAACAACTACACTAGACTACCGTTATCCTGTACGTTATCTTTTTTTATTCGTTAATTTGTGTACCCTAGACGCAGTGCGAGCTGCCGCAGTAACAAAAATGTTTAATTTGGGGGGCAGCGCGCTGGTCGGGCGAAATTAAATGAGGCGGCAACTGGAAAATAAACAACAGAAGAACGGGGCAGTGTTTCATTCCGTTTTATGGACGCCTGAGCGTCGGTCCGGGCGCGTAGCGTCGGCGTCGGCCAATTGTTCAAATATAATTGCGTCAAGCATCCAATTCGTTGCACTAACACAATTGTGCCGCGTGGGCGCGTTTATTTTTCCGAAAAACGTCCCGGATATTTATTGCAGCGCGAGGGCCGATATAATATTTTCGTTGCGCGCCGTATACATTTTTTATAATAATGATCGGATAAAATTGCATAGGCAACATGTTTTTGTTAGACCTCAACTGACCGTAATTTTATAGTTGACACGGGTGCTGAATAACGATTTTTATGTCATCGGCAAAAAAGCAGGGGAAAAAATGTCCAATAAATATAATATTGTAACAAAAATTATTCAACAACAAAAGTTATTAAACTTTATTAACATCTCTTTCATTTAGAAAAGATTTTTCTAGTTTAACACGAAGAAAATATAAAATGATTTAATTTTCATCTTAACGGTCGTGTAGTAGGCATGTGCCACTACGATAGTGGTTTTTTAATATACTGTGTGCCACACTACGTTGGATTAGCTAAAAAGTCAGTTATATACACATCGTAGGGCAGATGTTCGTAGAAATCCACTGAAAACAGTTGAATTCGTTATCGTGCAGCGATATTTTGAAAAAAAAAAAAATAGAAAATCACATGGTGCCATAGAAAATACAATATGTAAAACATTGTAATATGTACCCATATGTCAACTATCAATTTTTCGGAACTTCATTATTTATGGCCGTGTTAAGAAATCTAATTTTTACCACACTTTTTTATGTAGAAACGAATTTGATTCAATTCACTGAAAAATCCAACTTACCGTTTTATCATGATAGCAGTTTTAGAATTGCAGATATTTGTATATCTAAACCAGAGTTGCTTTTTGTATAATTCATATGCCACATTGCGAAATGTCTTAAATAAAATAAGGCAATTGATTTTGTTGCAGTCTATGTTTGTAATAATCCCTGGCGATCTTAGGGTACCATGAAGTAAATGTAAAATAACACAAACGCTCTTTTACTTGAATTTTGATATTTACACTGAATGTGTATTAGGTGTATCAAAACTGACACAAGTATGTCAGAGCACTAAGAAAAATTGTCTTCTTAGCATTGTTTCGACTTCCTTTTCCTTTTTTGTGTCTTGTTAATATCTATTTTTTTCCTGTTAGTTGTATTGTGTTGAAATAAAATCGACTTCATTGAACGCAATCATAAATTTCACCCAAAAAAAAGCTTGTCACGACTACAATTAATGTAGTTCTTAAAATATACCTTCACTTGACATATGAGTAGATAGCACATACAGTATTTTGTATTTCCTATGACATCATGCGATTTACTAAAATTCAATTTTTAAGTTTTAAGTTCTGCTTGTATTATATCGTCTTATGTAAAATTACGTCACACCAATAACAAACGCATAAATCTCATTTGCTTCCAGCGAATTTGTCGACGAAAAAAAAATAAACTCGCGTTATGCAATTGAAAATTAAAAATTCTCGTAAGATGCCAAGAACGGCATCTGAATGAAGCCACAAATAAAAAAAATCTGATGTGGTCAGGCACATGACTTTATCATACCATATATAAAATTAATAGTTTAGCTGCATGAGATTCTATTTGATCCAGATGGGCCATGTCTGCACTAAACTCAAACTACTAGAACTAGACAGATATTTTGATTATATTGACAGTAGGTATTGTCAAAACATCAGCGTTTGACACTAAAAAAATCTTTAAATTTCTAGATTGCTAAAATATGACTACAAAATCGGCCAGTCAATAATATTTAGTTTTCTCAGTCAATATAAATGGAGGTGTGCAACTGCAATCAAAATGAAAGAATTCCGATATTCATCGGTGCTTTATCTCAGCGGCCAATTATGCGGCCCACACAGAAATCTTGTAAATTAAAAATGTATAAATTTATATAAATATATTATACATATATTTTTGAACATCAAATAATCACAGAAAATAGATACAAAAGAGGTTGAATTTAGATAGAACCTTTCACAGACTTTCAATTACTTAACTTATTATTTATTATTATATTAATATATTTATATTTATATTTATTTTATTATGACATTTTCAAGGAACTTACGTGGCTATTTTGACATAAAATGAAATGATTTCAAAAGTAAAAAAATTCTTTGTGTTCCATTAGAATTAAGAAAGACTATCTCCGGGATAAACTAAAACAATAAAAACCTTAAATATTATAGTTACTACCTTGGTGTGACTATTGTGTAATCGCTTATCTAAACAAAGTAATTTCGGTTTGGGCCGTCAAACTAGTTAGTTACTCCGTGAAAGGAAGTGCAAAAAATCATCAATTCAACTTGATCGCAAACGTTTTGATGCGCCGACTTTACGTCGACGATTTATTAGAACAACCCGGAGAAAGAGCAGTAAATCCCATTTTCTTTCAGTCGGCACCCCCATTCCTGAAGGTTATTATATTTTCCCGCCTTTGACTTTTCGAGGTGTCGACCGCGATTATCTCGAAACTTTTTCACGGCTCGGGAATTCGACTTTTAAAGAACCGCTCCTGCCACTGCCGCCACGAATTTTTATTGTCCTCACGTTATAGTCCCTGCTTTACGATTATTGCATCCCCCGGTCGACGCATGAAGAAGAAGAAGAAGGGACAAAAAGCAGAGAAAACAGTTATAACGTTTCAAAAAGCAATTCGTCCGCGACGTCTGAACAAATTTCCCATCGGTCCGTCTTCGGCACATCAAAGGTCCGAGGCAAGTTTGCGGGTAGTCCGGGACGACGGCGCAAGTGGGAGGGGGTGTGGGTTGTGGCGCCCTCTTACGGCGGATGCTTCGAACGTGTTAAAATGTATTGCGGGGTCGACCGGAGTCAGTCACGCGAGGTATTTCTCCCTCCTGACCCTAGGGGTTAATATATTTTTAATATGTCTGCCGTACCTTTCTTATTCCAAGTCGATCTGTCCTCTGACTGACAGCAGACGTATCAATTTCGTGGACGATTTTTTGCCCTTTGACGTCCGTCCTTTTTTTCGTGCTTCGCTATATTGAAAGCTGGCTTTATTTTTTCATGGACAAGCTTCGATTGGCGAGTAAATCATGTCGTTTTTTATTCGATTTTTATTTGCTGATATTTACTTATTTGTGCAAAAATGATGATATAATACACATCGATTTATTGCGCTCTGTTCTTTCTAGAAATCTGTACAATTTACTCATTCATTTGAACTTAAAATGATGTGCTGTATTTGGGATTTGAGTTTTTAACACTAGTTTTAATTACTAACTGCTTCACATCGATGTCCTCAAAACGCAATAGTTATAAATAATCGTAACCTTTTGTTACGATTTTGTTGTTTTGCTAACCAAATTGAATTTTCTTTTTAAATAATATATTGATTTTGACGATTTCGGCTTTTTATGTGAGCAAATAAAGCTAAAAGCACTATAACTAACTTGGAATCTCATGACCTCTACTAGAATTTTTAAACGCTTTTATAAATTAAAGACCAATTTTGGATATTGGAATAAATAGGTAGAAATTATTAGTTATTTGATTAAAAACATTACTTACCATTTTGCGTTGAAATATGTAGGTATATTATTGACTAATCTACAAACTTATATTGTTAATTTACGCTGTAGAATACTGGACATATCATTCACTTGGTTGTATGAAAACTGATCGGAATGAATATTTTTCATACATGTGCTGCTTCGGCGTGTGTCAGAACACAGAAGAGACGTGCCTTTTAGGTTTCAGACCCTGGTCTTCAACTTCGAAGGCTCTCAAGGACTTGGGTCCACGTTTTGAAGGCCCCAGTCAAAAACTCTTGTGATTTAGTTTGTTAAGTATTGAAGATTTTGAAGGCTCATAACTCTAAAACTACACGACAATAAAATCGAAATGAATTGTTATAATCCTGTGATTTCTGTACACAGATATAAATTTTTATTTAACTCAAATAAATACGTGGGTGAATTGAGGTAAAAATATATTTATTTGCTACAAAGAATGTTTATTTGAGTCAAAACAATATCACTTTACTCCAAACAAATGGCGTTTGAGTCAAATAAACCTTCTTTGTAGAAAATTAATATATTTTTGCCTACTTCTAATTCACACACGCATTTATTTGAGTTAAACAATAATTTCTATCTATCTGTGTATAAAGATTTTCTGACCTTCGGTTTACATATGAGCGCGAGTAAAGTGAAAAAAATACCCAATTTTTGCTGTTGTATAATTCGTTACCGGAATTGAAGTGAGAATGTATGTTATCGTAGCTTAAACGTGAGTCGTATGTACTAATATTTTTGCTTTTAACCCAATATTTAATTTTCTTTGTTTGTATCATTTGTAGTTTAACGCCTGGTGAAGTAATAAAGTAGCTATTCCGAAATAATGCGATTTGAAGACAAAAGGGAAAATCTTCTATAGGTAAAGCGGCTTCTACGTTAAAAAACTCTACTGACTGACAATTTTTATTTCTTTAAGTCTTTATTTAATAAAGGTTGTATATAAGGTGTGTATCGAAGTAAATACTTCTCTAACAATTGTTAATGAGCCATTAGCAGACAAACAATCCTTATTTAGCGTGATATAAAGTCATCCGTCATGTCTGTCCGTCTGCCCGTCTGTCCGTCTGTCCGTCGGTCCGTCTGTCCGTCTGACCGTCTATGTACATGATAACTGCCGTAATTTTAAAGTAATTGATCTGAAATTTGGTATGCAAGCTTATCTCTAGAAAAGGTAAGGACAAGTTCGTGAATGGGATTAATCGGTTCACTTGTTTTTTGTTTATTTTTTGTTGTTTGGGGAAATTGAAATCGGAAAGACTTAATTCAAAGCTGCAAAAGCATTTTCAATTCTCTCGCGCTCATGTTTAGACAGACGTTCTTGCTTTAGGAGTAGCTATAACAGACAATTTTTGTTCAGTTTCAAGTTATGACCGTTTGAAATTATGTCCCAATGATATATTGATTTCCTGGTGGAAACCGCGTTGAGGACTTTGAAGCAGTTACTTTTAAGCAGTTGACTGCTTCAAAGTCCTCAACGCGGTTTTCACCCTGAAATCAATATATCATTGACTCAGACCGCGGAAGTCTACAATCTAGATATGTCCCAATACTAGGCAATATGACCCACTGCATTAGAAGAACACTACGACAAGAGTAACCCAATTTTCCAGTAACAGTTTTTGAACACTTTTGTGAAATTTGTTCGCTATTTTTTTGCTATTTTTGCGATGTTGATTTGTACTATTTCTGCTCTAAATAGAAGCATATTCCTTGTCCCGGATTATTTATTTGTTACTAAATGTTTGTATTTTTTTTTAATCGTATAGCCGATAATGATGGTTATTAATCATATAAGAAATTCCAAAATTGAAGCCATAGATAGATCCTATTTCACACACGGATAGAATTGCATGATATTTTAATTGTTCAGAAAATTTCTGTGTTCCAAAGTTGCGTTTTTGAATTTATGTCTTATTTCTTAGTTATTATTTCTTAGTCATGCTGAGTAAATCGTTTTATTTAGACTTTTTCAATTCAAGAAGTTAGAGCTGTTTAAAATACGGTTCCGTTAATATTTTAAATGGTTGAAACTTTTAAGGAATGTTGTGTTTTTTGGATAACTTATGTTTTATGTTGTTTAGAGTAATTAAAAAGTACACTTAAACCCATTTTGTAAAGTTGGAACTGCTTTATCCTATTTGTGCGAGTTTATATGATAAATTTTGATTCGTTTTACGGCATATCGCCTTACAGCCAAGTTTCCAGGAACCATCTAGTCCGTATAGCGAGGTATAGGTTTATTCAGTAACACCATATTTCATGTATAAAACTGAAGCAACTAAACAAGGTTGTGCTCTATAGAATTGCACTACTGTGAAACTCTACCCTGTACCCAATGTTTATTTGTTGACATAAATAGATAATTAGTGTATAGGTTGCGCAACTGTGTGCATCGCGTAAATTAGCGAAGGGCCAATCCGGTGTCACGGGGTCCAATTAAAACTTGTCAGAGCGCGGGAAAACAACAGCGAATGTTCAGCAGGAATAAGCCGTCTCTTTCCTCATTAAAACTAGGAACAAAGCTCCGGCCAGTTCATTAAGGGTACGCTAAATTTCTATCCAGTTATCTAGTTTTGGCGCCACCACGAACATGGATCGCATTACACTATCTAGTTTTTTTTATAAAGTTAAAACAATCCGTATTGTTACACGCAGTTACGAAATAACATTAAATTTGTATATAAATTTGTATATTCGGTGTATAGGTATAAACTTGTACAACATGTTGGATATTTTAATGATTTATTTCTTTCTTTGCTAAAATATTAACTCTGATACAATCTTTCCAATTCATATATTCATTTTCTTGCCTCTAGTTTTATTGTTTGCTGAATTCACCTACTTACGATTGGCTTCTCCTTTCCTAAATTTGTATATTCGGTGTATAGGTATAAATAATTTGTTTATTCGGTACCTATAGAGTATAGATATTCCAAAAAATGGATATTTTAATGATTTATTTCTTTCTTTGCTAAAATATTGACTCTGATACAATCTTTCCAATTCATATATTCATTTTCTTGCCTCTAGTTTTATTGTTTGCTGAATCCACCTACTTACGATTGGGTTCTCTTTTCTTAAATTTGTGAATTCGGTGTATAGGTATAAATTTGTTTATTCGGTACCTATAGAGTATAGATATTCCAAAAAATGTTGCATATTTTAATGACATTTCTTTCTTTGCTAAATTATTGACTCTGATACAATCTTTCCAATTCATATATTCATTGTTAAGTGGAAGAGCAGATTCCAGTTTATTAACAAGGAATCTGAACTCCGCCTTGAAATGAATATAATATTGAAACTTGTAAACAGGAATAATGTTTAATAAAGCCATTTATTATTTTCTTGCCTCTAGTTTTATTGTTTACTGAATCCACCTACTTACGATTTCAAAGCAAAATTCACGATCACAAGCAAAATTTGAAAACAAAATTCAGTTTGATATAAATATATTTAATTCAATAAAATAAATGTCCCAAAAAATTTCTTAAAACAACAAACGGTATTGATTTTAATGCATTTGTTAGTAATAAGCATTTATTTTATGTAATCGAAGCTAGAAGTGATAGAAGCAAACGGTTAACTTTGTGGTTATAAGTGACCACCATGTGTCCACACAGCAATAGAAATATATAAGTTAGGTTATGGTATAATAGTATGTAGTTATTCAACGAGCGCATAATTGAGGATCTAAATCGCGAGCGTGTAAACATTCGAGCGATTTATATCCGTTGTGTGCGAGTCGAATACCACGTTTTATGTACGACTCATAAATTCCATTTTATATTAAATCTTTTAAATGTATTTGTCAATGATGGAGAGGCGAATTGTCAAATAACTGTCATCCACGTAGGTTTAGACACACTGACGTTACGTTGACAGTACGTTCGTATAATGATGACAGTTCGTTCGAATAATGAAGCCATTATTTGAACGAACTGTTATTATTATACAAAGCAACTGCCATTATAATTATCGGTGTGTATCATGGTGGGGATTATATAGTCATAGATACCTATGCAATGAACTTATTATATGTGAGTCGTAGATAAAAGTTCATTAAGTCTTCCACATTGCTTCGATATACCTAAAGCATTTGAATTTCTATCGATGTAATAATATGCTTATGTTGCTCTTGCAAATCCTACAAAAAAAAACGTTCGATTTGAGAAGTGTGCGTTGAAGCCATTCCATTCGAGAGGGGTCGTCGGTGGAGGATGAGGGCGTAGAGTTAGGACGGGCTGGTGAATTCCATTTGCATTCAAAATTCGACATATTCCCAGTCGCGCATTGTTCGGCATTATTGCGTCCTGTATTTGTATAGGTAAATTTCCCAAGCCGATGAGAAGAGCCTAGCCAGCCTTCGAACAATGGCGACGGTACCGATCGAACGCATTGTTCACTTGAAAATTTCTGCGAACGCCGCATACGAATGCCGGAGAAAAACGACGCACAAAAAACCGACGAGATGTGAACGAAGATTTCCTGAAAATAGGCATGTTGGAGTCCACAGGCGATGTCATATTTCGTACCTTTCTCGTCGGCTTAGAGGCCAATAACTGTCCAGTTAGTACCCAACGTTTAATATGAAGTTGTTTTGTTGAATAATAATAATGCTATATTACATAATGGGCCCTTTAAAATATAATTCAGCTTAACTTTGAAAGCAGTCTGCGCTCAGGCAAAACGCAGCCAGGCCTATAACACGTGGTGTCACCTATTGGCACCGTGCATGCCCCGTGGAAGGGAGACGAAAATCGGTTTAGGCGCCCGTGGCGGAGAAACGGTGAAATATCGGCCTACAGATATGCAGTAGTTTCAAGGTTCAGTAGTTTGCGGCGCATTATGTTGATGCCTAGCTGTTATAACTCATAAGTATACAATTCTGTGGTTCACAGCAACAGATCGTTCATCGATAACTTCGTAATGGGGGGACACTATAAGTGTTGTATTGACAAATGTACGCATAATAGGAGAAAGAACAAGAAATGCAAATTTTATAGATTTCCAGATTATTACACTCATGTTGAGCTAAAAAAGAAATTTATTTTCAAATTACATTCAGAATTCAGCAATATAATCTTATTATTAAGTTTGAGTAAAAGGGTTTGTCTAATTCGATTGCTTGTTTTATAAGAAAGTTACAATATAATCTAAAAAACCCAAAACATAAAGTACACTCATTTTGTGTTGTGCACGCGTTCTACATAATTACAATATAACCTAAAAGTCTCAAAACATAAACTAACCTCATTTTGTTTTGTGCACGTGTTTTGCCGGCTAATTGAAAGTGACTGTGCGAATATGAGCTAGATCTCGGACCCTACAGCACAGCCTTGCTAGTTTATTAATCAAAAAACAATAACTTAACCTGAACTAATTGTACATGAAACATAACCTTACCTAATAGTTGTTTATAATTATATTTTATAATATATTGTAAATTAAATTAAGTTCAATGAAATTAAGTTAATGAAGTTCACTATTAACAGTCATTTTCCAAAAACAATATAATAATACAAGTTTGATTGGACCACTAAAACACTACAGATAACTGTAACATATAGTTGCGAACTGCTCCATTTACGCCTCGTGGACATAGTACTCGCCTACACTGGGAGAGGCGCTTGCATCACGCACCCTCCCAATAGACTCATGGCAAGTCGCCCAACGGAGGTCATTGCGTTGTGTATTGTCTCTTTAAGTGGATATGTTGTGTAACGTCGGAGGAGATTAGCAATTCGAAATTCAAAGAGATGCTGTTTTAACAGAACAACCCAGGTGTGATCTGAGATCCACTATTTTAGGTAGTTCATCTTTAAGTCTCACTTAATGATTTATTATATAATTTTTTTAATCGTATGGAGTTTTTTATGCAATAATTTTTCATACATTTATACAAAAAGAAACGTGAAGTTCTTACCAAAATTCCGATCGGTCATCTTTCTTGATTCAAATGTTCAATAATTGGAGAGATAGCAATCTGATAAAAACAGCACCTTATTTAAAAAATATTTATTAAAACCTTTACTAATTAACAAGATTTGATTTCTCGGGCGGAGGTTAATGGTAAGGAAATTCCGCTGTTCTTCGGTGAAGCAACATATGCGCATTACAGCGTATCGAAAAAAGATTTTGTTGATAAAAACACATCCCCATGGACCAGCATATACGACTATTAAAATTTAACAGGAGGCCTAAATGTTATATCCTTTAGAAATTTGATTTTTCCTTTTTTTTTTTTAATAAAAGATGAAGTGGTTTTTCTTTTTCTAACTTTAACAATATGGTGTGAAAAAACAGATAAAAAAATATACTACTCTAATGCAACATTTAGATCGCCCGAAGTTTATTTAAATTTATAGAATTTTTAGAATAATTACCACATTCGATTTTAAAAGTGTGTTTAAATGTTGATAAACGTTTATTTGTGATAGAATATTTTCTTGACCGTACATGTGATCTGTTTTTTAAATGCAACTTGTTAGCATTAGTTTTTGCACTATTAGATAATAATAATAATTTGTTATGTTATTAATTTGGAAAAATACCAGTTATTGTGTTTTTTTACATAAAAATGTATAAGGAAATGCTAATGTAGTAATTGTATTAGGTAACCAAATAATAAATATATCAATTTAGAAATTCAACAACCTACAAATTAACGAACTGCGACAGCATGAAGTGTATTAAACAGTAGCTAAAACAGAACAAAATTAGTGTATTTTTTTATGAATGCACATTTATATGCAGTGTTAAGCATAATTTGTGTAGAGTTTTCCGGTAGTGGAGACAACGCAAAGTTTTACTTAAAACTGTGTATTATCCAAAAATTTTAACCAAAAATCAAACGTTTAGGATAAATGAAGCTTTCTAACACACAACTGGTGCCTGGAACTTAGACCAACAAAACAACATTTTGGATATCACTGGATAATAGCTGTAATACTTTCCATCAAAATTGTAATGACATGACAAGAATCAAAACCATGACAAAATTAGTGATGTTCTTGAGGATCAAAAATTGTTCAGCAACATTAGGTTAGGTTCTTCTGCTGGCGAGAGTTTTTTTCTTTGCATTAGTGTGCAATATTACATAAACATATATCCCTTTGTTGACAGTTTGGTAATGTGGTAAAACAGTACATATTTTAAGGAATTAAGAAAAGAAGATATTAATTAGGATGATATTATTTTTTTATACAAGTAATTATTTATTGAACAAGAAAAAGATACAATACATAATAAATATAGTAAATACGTATATGTCAAGTTTACAATTTCTTTGAAAACAGAAAATGCATCCTGTTGCTGTTTCTCCCTCTGTCCTCGCTCGGGATGTGTCCTGCTGGCCTCATCTCGGGCTAACGGTGGCACTATAGTCGCGGTGGCGAGGGTGTTTGTTCGTCCGGTTAGTGGCTTGGAGCCAATGTTGTTCTTTTTTTGTTGCCTCTGAATTATCTTTACTTTGTCTTTGAAGATGTTATACTTCAGTGTTTTTATGTATGCTGGTAATGAGTTATAGAATTTTAGTCCAGGTGTTCTTAATGTGGGTGCATATCGCTGTCTCTTATATTTCTGTGGTCGTATATGTGATATTGTCCTTGTTCGGTAGTTGCGGATATATTTTGTTAAACAACAGGGTTTATATGTAGATTTATGGTATGGAGTCGTACCCTGTGATTTTTGATACACAATTTTCTCTCACTGTAGAATAACTGAGAAAATATGATAAATATATGTGGAAATAGGAAATGAAACGACTATGACCTGAGATTGAAAATGTTATTCAAACGTTAATGTAATTCATTCCACTCTATATTTTGTATTAAGTTCATAGCTGTATCATCTTTGTTATATTTGCCATTGGAATTAGTGAAACAAAGTAAAATGCTGAACAGCAAAACATGACAACTAAATTTAATTTAAAATGCCTGCATTCCACAAGTAATAATTAATTATCGGCCCTGGATCAAATCAGATATGTAAAATGAACCCACATGTTTAATAAAACATTTAAATATCCACATGAATTGATTATATTATTAATTTTAGGGAACGCGTTCGAAAAATGGCTTTCATTAGCACCACAAATATTTAAACAATCACAATATTACAACAGATTTTATTTACAATACCGTTTCTAGAATAATGCGGATGGGCGCGGTCAACAGTTAATATGAACACGAAATACAGCACAATTATGCCAGCAGGCATAATCAGCCAGCTCCAAAATATATATTCAACAATAAAAATAATCCATCACTCGGAAACAATGCCCAGTCGACAGGACAAATACAAATATTTTACATGCGAAAGCACTGCTAGGAAATACCTCACAGTTCGACCTCGATACAAATTGGCTACCAGCAGAGTCGAAGAAAATATGTAAGTGGTTATTTTTGTGTTTGTGCGCGCTTTGTACGGCAGAAACAAATGACCATCGGCATCGCGACGGTCAACGGGCACGTCACATTAACGTTACAACAAAGAACGCGCTTTTTATTCGATGCGGCGGCGTTTGAAATGACCCTCCGAATTGCGACTGTGACTATTATTACCGTTGTCAAATAATAGGGTATTTTGCTGCATGGTGGCAATGAACGGAAACTGGGGTTCATGTGACGTGTGACAATTGATGAGTATTATTTAGGGATTCATTAATCATAATATATGCATTAGACTTCCCACGATTCTCCTGTCTGAATCTACTTATTACCTACCACCTTCAGTTGATCGAATGGATGACGATATACAGGGTTTGTAAAGTTTGTACCTACTGAGTGCCTCAAGAAGCTATAACTCATTAACAAATCGTTGTAGACACATATTTTAATTGCTAGTTGCAAAACTATTTCATATAGTTTTGATGAAATTTAACCATTTGGTGTGGCATCTTGTATATTGCATTCGCCACCAAGAGGAATTTGCATATTTCTGTTGTGTGCAGACAGAAATAATGTAAAAATCACGTTTCTTTTATTCTGTGAAACAATGATACGACATAGAATTCGTCGAGATAGAATTATCTAAGTAGGCCGAAATAAGAATCTGCAATAAAATCATTGGACAACGATTGAGAATCAGCGAGGACCTTGTTTGACAGAAATAAAATACCAGGACAGCACAAACTTGTTAATGTATTTTGTTTTTATTATAGCTTTGAAGGTAATCTATGAATACTACCGACATTTATTTCGCGTTTTTTCTTAAGTATCAAAGAGTGATTTTCTGACCTGATATAATTCTTTAAATATGCTCAAATGATTGCCGCCATTTCTGCGGTTTTGTCAAAATAGTTAAAAAATAAATTAAAGTATACAAAACTCTGAATAATTCATTCTATGACGTTTTTTTGTAAACTTAATAGTTTAGCTGCATCAGCAAATTTTATTTCATCCAGATCGCTCGTACTGCATCAAAAATAGTTAGCCAGGATTTGACAGATATTTTGATTCCATTGGCAGTATTGTCAAAACACCAAAGTTTGAAATAGTTTGCCGCTGCTGTACAGTATGATAAAGTCATGTACCTGGCTGCATCAGATTTTTATTATTGTAAATAAAATTTGTTCTGAACTTAATTTAAAATTACTTATATTAGGTACTTACATACCGCAATAATTATAATTTATAATAATAAGTTAATATTAAAAATAATAATAATAAGTTAGTATTGCTTACTTTGTCAATAGTTAAATAAAATACCCTTCTGAATGTATGCTGAGTTCCAGTGCCATTTGCACGCGAAGATGATTTGGTAGAAAAGCCAGACAGGCATATATACATCGTTAATCATTATACAATGATACCTCGCAGCTGCATAGAGTTTTTTTGTTACTTTCACTACAATATGGTTTTAGTTTAAATAAAGTCCAATTAGCAAAAATAACTAAACGAATCCGTAATAACATACATACAGTGTTCCAAGAGTATGGTTTCTATATAATATACAGGGTGTCTCAACAGTGCGATCTCGGAAGATTGTACCTCTGTTAATGAAGATAGTTTAAAACTGATTTCACTCATATATACAGAACTCCGAGGCGCACATTTTAAAATTATTAGCGTGTATACAAGGTATTCCATAAGGTAGTACCAACTCAAACTTATGTTTTTTTTTTTCAAATGGAACAACCTATATTTTGGCACAATTTTGAATTCCTCGCAAAATTTTACGACAATGAAAAATAACTTTACCTACCCTAACCCTTTTACTTTTTGATTTATTGGCATTTTTATGGAAAAACAGCAGTCTAAGAAAAGCGGCATATCACAAAACCTGTTTTTAATTTTATTGCACACGCTTTGATTATGATTAAGTAAGAAGCGTTCTATTAGCGTGATTACCTACCATATCCAAATTGTGTACAGGGTGGTCATAATCTGCAACAAAATATAGCAAACAGTTTTTCCTAAGAAAGTAATTTCTTTAAATGGAAGACTCTATAACTAATTAATTTTTTGGATTCTACGCATCGTCCTGCACAAAAAAGTACAAGTATTCACTAGTGCTGAAATAAATAATTGCAGAGATAACTAGCCTTCATCATAAAAAAAAACGATTTTTCTGTCATTAAGTGCTTCTACACCTACATTAACTATTACGCTAGCTAAGTATTTACCTAAAGTCCTGTTTTCTCGAATGATTTCATCTTTCTTTTTAATAAACTAAAACATTTTAGCATATCTGCCATTTAATATTATAATATGAAATAATTTTACGTATACCATGTACGCTGTGAAAAGCTGTGCTAAACAAGTTAGTCAGTGGTGGTGATATTGTTAGGGTTGTTAAGTACGATTTGCATAAATTTGGGAAATATGGCGAATTTTCCCTGGAGAAACTAATTGATGGTGTGGGTTTTTCGCGAATGCAACAAAAACCCTTTATTGGGAAGTAAAGTTGACAGATACCATTGACAGATACATTAATAACTTCTTTAGCACAGTTTTTCACAGCCTCCAAGGTATAAGTAAAATTTTATTTCAAATTATAGTATAAAATGGCAGATGTCATAAAATGTTTTGTTTTAAAAAAAAGATGAAATTATTTGAGAAAACTGTACTTTAGGTAAATACTTAACAGGTTTAATTGTTAATGTAAGTGTAGAAGCACTTATTGATAGAAAAATCGATTTTTTTGTGTTCCATTTAAAAAAATTTACTTTCCTAGGAAAAGCTGTTTGCTTTATTTTGCTGCAGATTATGACCAGCCTGTACACAATTTGGATATGGTAGGTAATCATGATAACAGAACGCTTCTTACTTAATTATAATCTAAGCGTGCAAAATAAAATTATAAGGAGGTATTGAGCTATACACTTTTTCTTAGACTACTGTTTTTCCATAAAAATGCAAATACAGCAAACAGTATAAAGTTTAGTGTATGTAATGTTATGTTTATTATAATATTATGTTTCAATGGCGTAAAATTTAGCGAGGAATTCAAAAGTGTGCCGAAATATAGGCACACATTAAAAAAACATAAGTTTGGGTTGGTACTACCTTATGGAACATCGTGTATACACGCTAATAATTTTAAAATGTGCGCCTCGGCATTCTGTATTTATGAGTGAAATCAGTTTTAAAATAACTAAAATAATTAACAGAGGCACAATCTTCCGAGATAGCATTGTTGAGACACCCTGTATAATTTTTAATTGTATGTTACAATTCGTACAACATAGCAGGTTCTAGTACCTAGCTAGGTACTAACACAGGTAAACAATTATATATTACATAATTATATATGACATATTAGTCTTTCTAGCATAATTTTTGTGCCAATCTTGTTGATATATTAATTTAAACAATATCTGCGGTTGTAATAATGTACCTATGAAGAAAAGGTGTATTGATTTATTTTTATTGCTTTCCTCGTCATACATCGTTAATCTTAAAACTAAATTAAAATTGCAGCGATAAGTAGAATTTTTTAATAAATTATTTAGCCTTTTTTAAAATATGTATTGAAATCTGATCAAAGAATATGCTCTGTTTTTGTTTTAAACCGTACCGCTCAAGTTATTATTGGCATATTTTGTTGTATTATTCATAGCCAGTGAATTAGAACATTTGTTTACCATCTTTTTGGAACTTACAATATTTATTAGTCTTTCATCCAGAATTTTAGCGTTTAGGTGTTTCTTATTATAGGTATTTTGTATAATACAAATATAAGTTACTTCATTAGAGGCAATAATATATTTATTTCTTGACAAAAAAAAAAAACGTGTATTTGAAGAAATTATGATGAAAGAGGGTTAAATTTTACAACGTGGTATATTTTAAAGTGAGCATAAAGCTATGTCATTACTGAATTAACCATTGTTTTTTTTTAATAAGCATTTATAGAGTTGATGATTGATGAAGTATGAAATTGAGTTTTTTTCTATCATATATTATTTATCAAAAAGTTGAAAAATGTTGTCTTTATAGACGTAATATATCCACAAAATTATTTACCCAATCGAAAAAGAATAGATCTACCGCCAGGCGCCCAAAGTTTATAATGTTCTTTAAAAAACACATTCGAAATATTCCTCTAATTGAAATAAATATGGTAAAAACAAAGATTTTCTACAATGCTTGGTGAAACAATATGTTTTGATTACTTAAAATATTCAGTATTCTTACGGCCAAATCATGGCCAAATATGGTCAGAGTTCGATTCGTATTTTTTCATCAAATAGTCAATTGATTGATTTTTTATCCACTTACATATTTATAGTGTTTGAAACGAATGGTGAATTACCACAGCGCATTAAACTTGCCAAACCGGTTTTTCCTACATTGTTGGTCGGAGTACTGGATTCGATTTCCAGTTAGGAATTTTCACCTGTAGGCCGCCGTGCTTTAGCAGGCACGCAAATCCGGTGGATTCTGCTTGCCGGCTTAAATTTTCCACTGGCGGCTAACTTGCATATGCGCAGATGCAACACGGGGTAGATATCCCACCCGATCCGCTTCCAACCATGCTGTGCGCTAGTGAACAATCTAATATACAGGGTGTTTCAGAAATAACGGCTAACCTTGAAGGAGCATATTCACCAAGGACAGAGAAGCAATTTTGGTCAAATAACCTATAGTCTATTTCAAAGTTTTCAGTACTAACAAAATTGTATTGAAGAATTCGTGTAAGGCCGGCCCTGGCAAATAGCCGAACGCGCATGACCCGTCTACGGTTACAAAAGTCCGTACAAAGAATTAAAAATAGGGAGATTAGTACGTACCTAATCCAGAAATGTGATGCGAATTTACAAACATTGTGATTATTAAGCGTTATCGTCGAACAAAACAAACCGATTTAACACAGCAACTACGCGTCTCGACCGATCAATGTTATGTCGCATTCTAGTCATAGAATTGCTATTCATCCGTCTCTGGTACTACACAATCACTACACAAATAAACCGACATTAAGATTCCACAATCCAAATGATTTTTATTGTTGATAAACCAACAAACAGCTGATCGACCGTGACCACGCTTAACTTTCATATCAACCTGGCGAAAGTAGGTCATTGTCACGCTCAGCGAGAAAGTGGTGGGAGCCGATATGTTCTCGGCGACGTTGAATTGTCACCAGTTGCAACACAACTGTAGTGGTGTGTTGTCGATTGTCTTCCGCTGGTCAGGGACGGACTCCGTCTTTCTTCATTAATTTTCTCAATAATGCGTTAAGTTAGACCATACGTTATTTGACAAAATATGCTTATTACGTCCTTGGGCATATACTCCTTCAAGGTTAGCCGTTATTTCTGAAACACCCTGTATTACTCTCAAATTTGATATTCTGGAAAAAGTTAAGAGTATGGTATAAACTATAAGCACTTCAAAAATCATGTTCGATATGAAATAACATAGACTTTTCTTCTCATAGTAATCTACATAATTCTCCAATGTTCCTCTACAGTGCGATAATTATGTGTATGTTTTTATTACAGGAGAATTTCTAGCATCACGTGGAAGATACAAGGAAGCTGCTGGCCTATACGAGAAAGCTGCAGAGTTAAGGCCAAACGACTACGAACTGGCAGTAGCAGCAGCCACAGCTATGAGACAAGCTGGCAGGCACATTGACGCAGAGCGTTGGTATAGAAGAGCGGTTCACCTTAAACCCACGGTAAGTCCTAATGAATTAAAATTCATTTTATGTGTTATATGGACCGAAAACAAAGGAACTATTACGATTTTTCATTGCTTCATTGATCTATTCACACAAGATTTTGACAATCAGTATCACTGTAGTAAATTGTTGGCAATAGTATACAGAATTGCGATAAGAATATCACATATTATATCACGATAAATTATATTAGAAATAATAGCATGTTAGCACCCACAAACAGTACAATTTTCAATTTCCGCAGTCCTTGAAAACTATCAAGATAGCGGAAATAAATGATTCTGAGAAAATTGCGTTGTGTAGTTAAAAACACACTTGCCAACGCGGTGGGAAAGCAATTTCTGAGTGATTTTCCGACGTATGACCCAATTAGGTTATATTCAGCAACATGTTGAATACTGGTAAATGAAGGCGAATGATATTAAAAAGAGTGACAAATGACTTGTTTCATTTGGCGCTTTGTTGAGAGCCTCGTGTCGCGCTGTTTTTTTAGCTGTCAGCACGCAATCCTGAAATGGACGAGCGGATACGTATACTGTGCGCTTGACCGTTTAATTTGAACTAAAGTAATTAAATGAATGGCAAATAAATCAATAGAAACAGGGTCATTGTAAGTGTAATCAAGCAGAAAGAATAGGGTTGAGTAAGTGTGGATAATCGTCATGTTTCTTGGATATTTTAACAAATATTATATTTCGTGATTGTGATGAGATGAAATATCGCAAAAAAACAGTAACATTTAATTATTTTTTACTACAATCTTGTATTTCACATATTTTCGAGTACACAATTTATCGAAAATAATCTACGTGACAATTCTGAGCGCCTATGTATTTGGTTGCGCATTTGTTTTCAAATTCCACCTTAAATGATACGTAGAAACAAAAGTGACTTTTTTGTGGGTGCATTTTTTTTTATTCTGAAAAGTAATTAATGCTTCACTATGAATATTTGGCTCTAGATTTGAGGATTTGTTGAAATTTTTTGCATATTTTGAAACAAATCAACGTTTCTGTGATCTATTTTTCAAAAATATCTACCTAATTTATCAACGTAAAATTTGTTTTCAAGGTTGTCAATAAACTTCCAATTAGACAAGAGACATCCTAGGAATTGTTAACTAAGAAGTTAGGACCAGTAATGATTTCTGGTATTCCTTCAGAATTATCCTCATCATTTATTTATCTATTTATTTATTTATTATACGAAATGAGTACAGTACAGGACGAACCCAGATACACTGTACTACCAATTATATAAAACAGTGCAATTAAAACAATACCAATACAAAATTCAATAACTAAGTAACAACCATTACAGTTGCAGCAGAATCGTTGCAATCTAATAATCATGAACTTAAAGTAACAACAATCAATGAAAAAAGAAAATAACATGTAATAATTTTACGAAAAGAAATGTGGCAATTCGAGAGTAGCGGTAAAAACACTACGCCGGAAAACTCGAAAATTAAATCGGAATGCGTCCACATCAATACGATCCGAGGCGCGAGCCATCCGCAGCATTGGCGAATTTTGAAAGGCGTCCGTGCGAGGTGTCGGCGTGTAAAACAAAAAATCAAAGCGAAGTGGGCTAGGAATAACATAAATGCCAATCATATTAACTAACACAGGAGAGTCGTATCTATTATTAAGTCTTAAAGATATCATTGAGGTATAAATTGAATAATAAAGGACCGAAGGGACGTCCCTGGGGAACACCCGAGGAGACAAGTGTTACGTCTGACTGGAAACCATTAATTGACACAACCTGTGTTCTCCCGCGCAAGTAGGACTCCAGCCACTGAAGCAGATTGCCACAAATATCGAACCGATATAATTTACGAAGCATTATGTTATGATGTACCCTACCGAATGCCTTGCTGAAGTCGGTGTATATTGCATCGACTTGATGATGTTGATCAAGAGAATGTTGTATGTACGCCAGCAAGTTACCCTCGACCGAGCGACCAGCATGGAATCCATGTTACCTTGGATCAATTTTGTCTTTAATGGCAAAGAATTGGCGCCAGCACACCAATTTTACAAAAAGTTTGCCTAATATGGGTGAGAGCGATATAGGGCGATAATTAGAAACAACACTACGGTCGCCCGACTTAAATATAGGGAGAACACAGGCTCGCTTCCACATGGATGGAAAGACCCTCCCTCAGAGATATATTAAATAATAAGTGAAGTGGCTATGAAAATGCTTTCTAACCCTCAGCAACACCCACCTCACCAAGCGCCTCCTCAATTTCCGACCGCCCATGACTCAACGTTCCCATCAATCCGACCTCGGTCACGTCATCAACGACCGCAGCACCCGCAATAGGAGCAGCAAAAACTGACCAAAAAACTTTGCAAACAATGAGCAAATACCATCACCCTCAGCGGCAACAGCGCCCTCCAACGTAACAACCGATGGAATATCATTCGCGCCCCTCCTTCGCCTCACAAACGACCAGAATTGTTTGGGGTTGGCCGCTATACCAGACTCTGCACGTTGAACGTAGCTCCTATAATCGCAATCAATTAAGTATTTCGAACGACCCCTTAACATTGAAAATGTGAGATAGTCTATTTGACTTCCAAACTGCTTCCATAATTTTATCATAAATGCAAACGCAATGAATTCATTCTTGAAATTACTATTCGTTCAATTGCAAAAATATGTGGATACTAAGGGTGGCCCAAAAAGCGGAGTAGAAAGAAAAAGAAATCCCTCCAAATTTAAGAAAAGCTGGAAATTGCATTTTTTCATTTTTTCAGGTCTCGGATTTAGAAGGAAAGTTACGGGAGATTATCGGAAATTGTTTAAAACACCCCACGGAACAAATCTACAACCACTACTTTTTGTTTCATTACCCTTACCCTTACCCTCCCATGCAGTAGGTACCCTAATTGAGGCAAATCTTTCCCTAAATTTACAATTTTCTGAATGCAAGACGCCAAAAAAGGAAAAAAATCAATGTATTTAAATACGAACTTTAAGGTGCGTTGGTAGCACGGGGTAACGTTATCAGATTTTACTTAAATTTAAGGATTTTTTTAAAATAAAGTAACATCAACTGTTATAATCTGTTAAAATTTAATTAACAGTCAAATGCGGGTACATAAATTTATACATGACGTATATGCGATTAAACGATTTCAGAGATGGACATTACAAACTGAAAAACTTCCTAACACAAAACGGACAATGTTTCTATAGAATTTTGTACAGCTTTTGATGTCACTGGTTCACTTTGATGATATTTAAAACTCGCCATTTAGAAACTACTCCGATCCCCAACTGTATTTAAAAGCCGTAATCTAGTTACACTGCCGATCGGCTGTAGCGTTAAAAAAAGTTTTAAACCTAAATCCTTTTGTCAATTGAGCGAATCGCCGCGAATTGGGTTTCCAATCCACATCGGGACGCAGTCCAAATTGAACAAGTTTATAATAGGATTCCCTATCCTGCGTCGGCTTGAAAAAAAGTGATCACATTAACTGGTCTGTCACCTAATAAAGTTGGACAGGGGCGTCGCACGCTCCAGGCAGTTCACTAATTTTAAGTTTATTGGCAAAATTGAAAGCCACATTTTGCGTTAATAAATTTGGTAAGTATTTAAGAAAAATAGAACACAAAAACGGTGATTAGCGTTTGAAAATGTGCAGAAAAATATGAAAAATCCTGAAATCTAACGAAAGTTCATTATGGTTTCTACGTCACATTTACGGTGGGATTTGTAATCAAATATGTAGGCGACTTAAAAAATGCCTACCTGCAGTTCAGGTTCAGAACATCTAATAGAAATCTTCCAGCCCGACAACAACGAATCAGAGCCAATCACGAATGAAGATGTAACCTTTGAAGAAGAAGCCATACAGCTAGTTACTCCAAAGGAAGCTGCCAGAGAAATAAAGACAATCCTGAATCCAAAAAACTCAACAAAAGGAAAAATTCATCAGTTATTCTCCACAGATGATTATTATACCTTCTTGTACATTTACAAAATGGTTAAGTTTTTTTAACGTTGTATAAAATGTTCTTTTTTATGTTTTCGTCATTGAGCTGTCTTTGGGTGTATACCAAATATCATTACCAATTTTATCCAGTAGTTTCTAAAGTACAATGGAGACAAAAGAAAACATTGTGGATTATCAATGTTTTGTATTATTCGTAATTTTGGTCAATGGGCTAGCCGTACTGATGATTTGCGTCGAGTAAATAAATATAATAGCTTACATAGTAATCAAAATAACTTAGCTAACTTCTTTGAAGACTGTATACAAAAGATCTTTTGTAAAACTAACGTGTTTATCACTTTTACCGTGCCCGTTAGGAAATTATTAATAATGGCCGGTCCATGTGATTATTTAAGTGTTTCATATCACATCGACCAAATGATGCGGTTATTATCAATAATAGCCGGTAATTATTAATACCCAGCACTTTTATCACTTTAACCGTAACATATATATTGTCGAGTAATCAAGTTGAAATCTTCAAGTTTGAACATGTTTCTTCAAGATTTTTAATAGACTTGTCTTACACTCTTAATCGCATGTGGCGTTAAAAAAGTATAAACCCTAAGGGCCTTTTCACACGGGACACGGCGTCCGTGCGTTTTTATACCTGTACGGTTCGAAATGTATGAGATTAAATAATAGCTTTCACACGTACCGTGCCGTCGCCGTCCACCAGGAAGGCACGGATTCCGTGCCGACCTTTTCACACGGGGCACGGCGACCGTGCGTTTTTGTCCATGTACGGTTCGAAATGTATGAAATTAAATCATAGCTTTCACACGTACCGTGCCGTCGCCGTCGACCGTCTGGTCGCCGTGCCTCACCAACGAAGGCACGGATTTGGTACGGCAATCGTCCGCTCGAAAATGCATTGAGTTAAATCGTAGCATTCACACGCACCGTGCGTTTTTCACACGGTTTGTATTCTTGCACTGGTAATAGGTATATATTAATAACAAATACAACGCCAAAAGTATCCTCATAATATCAACGTACGTTGTAAAATCGCTAATTCTACTAGTTTTCGTCATACGTCGATAGCCATTGCATCAATTTTAAATAATGGAGTAGCCGTTGTTTTTTTTAACCAAGTTCTTTTGTTTCTGTTCTAATTACATAAACTGGTGGTAACTGACATATTTATGATTATGATTATGTATCATTTTTGATTATGTTTGTGATAATAGGTTTGTTCGAGCAGCAGTAAAAACAATTGGGTATTCTTCTGCGCATGCGCAATGATGGTTTTAGACTGGCAATACACCCATTCTGCATGCGCAGAAGTAAGAATAAGTGCTTTATGCACCTATTTTGGTGTTGCTCGAACAAACCTACTAATATACATAATTAATTAACAAAATTCTTTTCGTTTCTTTTGATTCATTTACGTAATGGACCAATTGCTTCACATTACAAAAAATTTCTTAATCCCTTCAATACTACAGCATAATCACGCTAATATTATATAGGTGCTTGGACATAGGTCTAAAAATAAACCTAGGTTCAGATTGCAAGGGAGTGGAGTGTTCGAGGGCGTTTGGTTTCGTACGGATTAGCTAGAATACATTGTATTTCCAATCATGGGCGCCGTTACATATGGGCAGGGGGGGGCGCGTGCCCCCCCACCTGAATTTTGAACCCAACTATATCCAAACTATTCGGTGATATATGGCCGTTTGCCCCCCGTACTGAATTAAAAAAAAACCTACTGACATTTTATATAGGTACTATAGTATATTGTGTAGTAAGACAAGAAACTGATTCCTAATCGAGGCTGGGCACATTTTGAGGCCCCGAAATCATTTTTTGCGCGGCGCACACATCATTTTTATGCTAATGATGACTCTGCCGATTATAATCATCACCAATGTCAGTTTCATTAGATTGTTTACCTCCAGTTTTCGTCGTGAAAGAGTCACGAGTCAGTGCCAAGTTTACGGTTTTGTGCTTTAGTCCAAACAACGCTTTTATTTAATCATACTTATTAGGTTTAATTACAGTAGAACGGCGATAATCTGAACCTCGATAATCCGAACGTTCGCTAATCCACCCAAAAAATCAACACCCAAAAAGAAACAATAATAAAATAAACCACTGAGTAACCTAGAGAACTTTGTTTTCGGTTCCTGTTTACAGAAAAATGTTGTTTTTGTTTTATATCTTCTATTCACTACTCGTGTTTTCTACTATTTAGCTGCAATATTTAATAATCCGAATCACCTTCGGTCCCAAGTAGTTCGGATTATCGCCGCTCTACTGTAATAAATAAATAAGAAATAAATCATAATTAATAATAAAAAAGTTATAAATAGATCCCTTCGATATCGGTAAATTGCTTCAATATCCCTTCGATATGCTTCGATATCCCTTCATATCGCTTTGATATCCCTTCGTTATCCCTTCGATTTTGACTTTTTTACATTCTAATAGATTATGAAGAGCGGAATCGAAATGTGTTGGTTCTTTAAGATTGAACTTCTATCCAATCTTATTTTCTGCTATTTAGTTGCAATATTTGGTAATCCGAACAATTTGATAATCCGAATGACTTTCGGTCCCAATTAGTTCTGATAATTGACGCTCTACTGTACTTCGCATCTTTTTGCACTGTTCAGCTGTTTATCTAAAATATAGTGGGTGTTAAAAATAAGTGTAAAATATAGG
Organism: Melinopterus prodromus; assembly: GCA_964023965.1. Lineage (NCBI taxonomy): Eukaryota > Metazoa > Arthropoda > Insecta > Coleoptera > Scarabaeidae > Melinopterus > Melinopterus prodromus. The sequence continues at coordinate 47,918,868 of OZ030394.1, forward strand.
TAAAATATACTGAACTTATGATATCGAACTCATGTTCACACGCCTGACACCGTTTAGGTACTGCATAGAGCTTTAATATATTATAGAATATATAAATAATGTGTATGTAAAACTTTATATGTTTAACGTCTCTATAAAGAATTCAAGATAACCCAAATTTGTCAAAATTGGTATCAAAATTACAAAACGGTTTGGAGCGGAGGTGGCCGAGTGGATAAGGCGAATGCCTTCCACTCAGAAGTCCAGGGTTCAAGCCCAGGTTAGGCGGGGGATTTTTCAAATACTCCGTCTCCCCGACTGCCGCACAGACAAGCCACTGGCTTTGTGCACATGGCAACATCCCCAAAAAAAAAAAAAAAAAAAATTAACTCCTTTCACAGACGATAAAAAATAAAAAAAGTCACACAAATGTTATTTGACTTTAAAAGTGCCGGCCTATGATACATGGCACTATTTTTCCTATGCGGTTTGTAAAATTGGTTCAATCTTCCGACTCTCTCCAACGTTCAAACAATACATTTCCGGACATGAGTTCATTAAAAAATTTGTCTACTGTGGTCATACAGACCATTCATAGCTTATATATAACAACAAATATTATTAACTAGTTAACTTAGTATTGTCGCCGTTTAAGTGTTTACGTATAATAGTAATGATAGTACTGTTGAATTTCGTTGTCGATAATAATCGTTATCACAGAATTATCAAATTTGTCAACTTTTCTTTATATTTAGTCATTGTTTTTCGTCCATTTTAAAATAATATTTTCACATTTTATTGTTTACTAATTTCTTATTACTTACTTTTTGTTGGATGCTCGATTATAGAGTTAATATATCAATTGTGTTCATTTGGTGCCTGTATTTTTTGCTTTGAAAGGTGCCAGTTGCTCATTATACATTAGCCCTTGCTCGATGAACACGAGCTGAAAATGCTTATAAAAAATGAGCAATGTTTCCTCCAAAATATTCCAAAGTAAAAAAAAATCAATATTGGTTGTCAATCAGACCAAATCTAAAATTTTAGGATAAAAGTTCAATGATTCTGAAACAAAAATATAAATACAAATAATATTCTTAATAAAAATTATTAATTACACATTAATAAACGATAAAAAGGCAGCAAATTTTCTTGCAATTCACTTAATATCAATATGCCATACATAAGTTGCCGAGCATACAGGGGTATCAACCGCGGCTAATGACATAAAATAATGTGTAAAAAATGACACAACCATAAAAGCAACAGAGATTTTCAGGGTGCATGCAATTTAAATTTGACGAATAATATGGGCTATTGGGTATTCTTTTATATTTTTTATATTTTTATGTTTGTTGTGTGTCAATTTTAGAATCCTAACTAATAAATACGAATATGTCTCTATCAGTGCCATTTATAACAAATAAAACAACGAAAACGCTACAAAATAATTAATAGTATAGTCACCTTTTATTACTAAAAAAAATCTTGCCCCCCCCCCCCCCCCTGGAACATTTTGTAACGGCGCCCATGTTTCCAATTGACATTAATACTCACTGTTATTCGTATATCATCGTCCACAAAATACTTATCAGAGAAACTTACAATAATTATCATTCTACACTTTTTAAAAAATAAGACTAGGAGAACATGTTTATTTATTTATTTATTGTATATGGAAAAATAATCGAGTATTAACTGTTACCATAGAAACAATTATTTTGATTAGGTACTAATATCATACCATTTGTCTTGATCTGGTATTACTTATTTCGGTTGCAGACAATATTGTGCAGTACCAGTGTTGAAACAATTACTGCCTTAGAAGTTACTAGTTTCATGCGTAAGATCCAATATTGTCTTGTGGCACAAACTCTTGTTTACGTAATAAATGTATTATATATATATACAGGATGATTATAGTTGATTGTAGTCGAAGTAGGCCGTGTCAATGTTAATAATTTTTGTGCCGCTATACCCAAACAACTGTCAAAAGTGAAATAGGTTATGTAACCAAATTAGCTTTGTGTATAGAACAGTGGTGTTCCATTCAAATAGACCAGCAACCAGCAATATTTACATTTGATTTCATGGCATACTTCGACTACAATCATTCTATCTCTATTAATAACAAAATTTGAGAATAATTGTCAAGTTTTCACGTTTAAGATTTATTGGGTGCACCCAATAAATTCTTTGTCTGCGTTTCTGCCGTTGCCGACGTCGGTAAAAAAAAACCATAACGCAATTATGCGTGCACGCTCCCAGAGCGAATGAGATAGTACTGAACCGTGCGTCGCAAACACTGCGCAACTGTCAGCCAACTGCCAGCAGCAAATGCGCCGCCGCGCCGCGCCGTGCCGTTTGAAATCCGTGCCTGTGTGTAAGCACACAACGACCGTGGACGGTCGAATCCGCATGGACGCCGTGTACGGTTCGAAATGTATGAGTTTAAATGGTAGCTTTCACACGTACCGTGCCGTGCCGTTTTAAATCCGTGCACGGACGCCGTGCCCCATGTGAAAAGGCCCTAAATCCTTTTATCAATTGAGCGCATCGCAGCCGCGGATTCAGTTTCCAGTCCACATCGGGACGCAGTCCAAATTGAACAAGTTTATAATAGGATTCCGTATCCTGCGTCGGCTTGAAAAAAGTGATCACATTAACTGGTCTGTCGCCTAACAAAGTTGGACAGGGGCGGCGCGGCGCTCGCTTCGGGCGGTTCCGTGCTTCCGGGGGGCCGCTGGCTTGATTAATAGTCGGTCAGACGTTGAAATTAATTCGGATTTAATTGATTGTCTTGGTCCGCGCAGTCAATATCGACGGCCTTCCGAACTTCACGGCGCCCCCAAAATTAATGTTCCATTCCATCTGTGCTCGGCCCGATTCCCTTGGTAAAACTTTAAACTGTTCGGGAGAGGAGACATAAATTTTCGTATCGCGAACGCCTGCGCGCAACTTTCTCAAAGAAAGCACCCCAAGTGACAAGCCAGGAATTATTGCGGCGGTATACCTTCACGATCAGTTAATCGTGATTATAATTTCTTATTATTGGAGTTCGATTGAGGGTGGTAGTTTAGCAAAAAAGATCGTGTACAAAATGATTTTAAAACAATAATTGGTATCCCCTCAGTCAGGAACATTTAACTTCTTTCCACCCGCAGTTGCTTTGACATCTGCGGAGGAACTGATATTTCTGGCATATCTATACATTGCTGGAACTGGCATATCTTGGTATTTATTGCTAAAAGTTGCCTATCGTCTTTTGTTTTCGAGATATTGCCAAAACTTCAATTATTTTAAAAGTTACTTATATATGTTTTGGTTTGTTTATTTAGAAGAAAGATACTTGACAGTGCTTGATTTTTGTTAGAATATCACATTACCTGAATTTTTTATGGAAAATCATTTCAAGTTGATCTCTGTGAACTAAAAAATGAGCCAACAAAAGGTTTGACCAAATTGAAAAAATGGATCACCCGCAATATTCCTCAGGGTTTATAATTTTCTTCAAAGATTTTTTTTCCTATATTGACAGGTAAACTAAGTTCTATAAGACGAAAATTGGCGCACTAGTTGTTTTGGGCCAATACGTCTTATAAAACGAGTCGTATAATACTCGTATATTATTAATTGGTTTACTTAGCCACATTAATTTTACATACATTTCGAAAATTGCGGTTGTCATCTTACAATCTAGAGTAGTTTTCTCTTCAACAGTTAATAGTTGTGGTACAACTGGCAAATACGATTGCTGCGATCCAAAAACGGTTGAGATGTCAGCATTATTTGACTCATGGCATCAATATCACCAATATTGGAAAACTAATAGTTAAACCGAAAACCGTTTCGTTATGAGTTTATGATGAACGCAAAGTAAAAAATAGTATAAAAAAGATTACCTACTCTAATGCAAAGTTTTTTCTGTGATAAAGGTGACTAAAGTGATATAAAGTGTGAATGACTATGCCATTATTAGTTCTGCATTGTTTTCGTTTTGTGTTATTTGTTGTAAATAATATTGATAATTAGAGACCTTATCTATATTTTTTTAGTTACTATTCAAAAATGAGATACAACAAACCCTAAAATAAAAGCAAGTACAAAGAAATACAGCCCATATTATTTGTTGAACTTAAATTGCGTTCACCCTGAAAAATCTCCGTTGCTTTCACCTATGGTTATATCATTTTTTACACATTATTTGATGTTATTAGCCACGGTTGTGACACCTGTATGCTCCGCATCTGACCTATAGCATATTGGTTTTAACTGAATTCCAAGAAAATTTGCTGCCTTTCTATCGTTGATTAATGTGTAATTAACAATTTTGACTAAGAATTGTTTGTAATTATATGTTTTTCAGAATCATTGAAGTTTTATCTTAGAATCTAAGATTTAGTCTGATTGCCAACCAATATTGTAAAATTCTTATTACTTATTAATCTGCTACCGAACATATTTTAATAGTTATCACAATATTAAATATTAACAATTAAACAAAAAAATCGAACCTGAACGTCTTCATCAGAGTTCTTATTTTGTTTACAGGACGTGAGAGGCCACACAAATTTGGGAGCGATCCTTCACCTCAATGGCAAGTACAAGGAAGCGGCGGACAGCTACAAGGAAGCACTCAAGTTACAGCCGAACGACGTAACAACCTTAACGAATTTGCATAAATTACATAGCGTCATGACCTGACAGCACGGTTAAGTTTTATAGGCGACGAAATCGGGGCAAAAATTCCAAACAGGGTCGGACTAAGCGTCAAAAAAAAATGTTTAATGTGCCCCAACCCTTTTAAAATTTTCGTTCCATTAAAATTTTCTCTTAGTTCGATTCGATTGCAGAGGTTTGTATCAACGAATGAGTGTTATAATATACCTACTAATAATTTGTGTTTCCAAAAGCAAGGGTATATGTGGTATATGTGCTTTGTACAATTTTTAAACGATAAAATCTAAAAAAAACTCATTACTCCGCAAAAACCCAGGGGACCATCTGCGGGTAGAATTGAAAAAAAAAAACTCATGACAATATGTAGCGAGATTATTTCGTTGTTTGTGTTCGATTTATGTTTAAAGATAAGGATAAAAGTGATAGGGGTTAGGTTGGATGTCGCTCCAGATCGAAGATCGAATCTAACCACGTTTATATTGGAAATCCATGTATAAATCTGTACATAGAGATGATTATTATTATTATATTAACTGATGATGAAAACTTGTTGAACGCGTTGTATGTATTATATTTAAAATTACTGACGATGAGATGAAATGATGAAGTTTTTACCCCAAATCCGACATATCCAATTTTTGAAATCGATGTTCCCACGTGAGGAAGGCTTTTCGAAATCGCTCGAGATTTTGACGTCGCCGAGGAATTGTATATCGCTTCAGAAAACAATAACGAAGTTAAGATATGTACCGTTTTAATACATTAATTAACAAAATGTTCGCTTTCAATGGATCATATTGTATCTCCTTAATTGTTCATTACTATTATTGTTCCGATTCTGGTGAAAATCATGTGTATCTAACTATACATAAATATATATAATGACTATATTGTGTAAAATAAAGCTTAAACTTATTTTGTGTACAAATCGAACGCTTTTCATTCAATATCCTTCACTCATACATCTTATTTCAGAAAGACCTGTACTACAGAATATCAGGTAAGGCAACTTACAAATATATTCAGTTGTGAATTTGGACATCCCTTAACAATTGGTTTTTTGGAGTTGGAGTCGGAGTCGGAAAAAGTATACCGACTCCGACTTCGAGTTCAGGTTTAATTGTTGTAGGAAAAAAAGCATGCAAGATGGACGTTGCCTCAGCAGACGGTAAACAAATAAAACCAAATATTACATACATATGTAAATAATCAAATTACAGACTTTCCAAACAAAAGTGAAGACGATTAACAAAAGTAATCTGTCAGAAATTTGAACAAGAGAATTAAAATGAGATTGAGAAGTATCGAATGTAGTATCATTAATCAGAAGTTATACCTGTAGCCATAATTATGATTATATTCAGCTTTGAAAATAATTAAAAATAATTTAAGGGCATTTTTACAGGAGAATTAGTTGGAGCTACTCTGTCCCATACAACAATTTTTTAAAAATATATCGCACTTAATTTTGGTTTTATTAGAATTATCGATGTATGTTCGCTAATGACAAAACCAGTTTAATGTTTAATACTTAATACCTAATATGCCAAACGGTTTAATACTTAATAGTTTTAGAGATATTTTGAATAAACAAAGAAATTACAATTTATAAATAACTTTTTTATTTGTGGTCCGATCATTAGGTCTTTTAGATATCTTATAGGCCGCTTTTATTTACATTAAGATTGTCTGTTTAAATATTTTTGTCAACATATTCGCTAGACACAAATAAAACTTCTGTTCTTTTTATGGGATCAGTGATTGTTTGAGTAATTTGATATGCAGAACCTATATGTTTAATCACCCAGAATACTTAATCAGAAATGTTTATCCTACACGATGCGAAAATGTCATTTTCGCGTGTCTATGGAGACGCGAAAGATGCTATTTGCCAGCCAGTCCCAGCCCGGCCTGTAATGAACACTTTTCCGCGCTAGCCAGGAAATTGCTATAACTCTGTCCAATCAAAACACAGTTTTAGATTCGGTTTGACGTTTGTGATTAAAACGTCAACTAATTTTATTTGTCAAACGCCAATACGTCAGAGATTAGTCTTTAGAAGCGGATGATTTTATTACGATATTGTTGTGTAGGATAAAAAATTATGTGTGCGCCACGCCCATAAAATGGCTTTGCGGGCCTCAAGAAGTGCCCAGGCGCGCTACGCCCAGAAAAGAACCACTTTCTCGGGTTGATACACAATATACTATTATTATATTTGTTTATTTTGTTCCTGACAGTGTTTTAATATTATTATGTGTCAAATTTGTGATCATTTACATCTAAGATTTTTATTACACAGTATTATTTTTGTATAAATTTTTTCTGGAGTCGGAGTCGACCAGAGAGTCGGCAAAGAAGAATGTGTAAAGGAATTTTGCTGTATGACATAACGAGCAACGTTTCTGCAATAGAACGCAATTGGAACGAATGGTTGAAAATTACTTCAATTGTGAAATTGCAGCACTTTTATTGTGAAATTTTAAAAATATTCTTTAAAATTACGGTGATATGCTGTATTTTCACAGGAATGTGTGATTGTAATTCTTCTTTTATACAACATTTTTAGTTGTAGTTCATCACATTCATTTTCTATAATCTTTCTATAAATCGTACAGTTAAATAGTTACTATTTATTGTTACGTTTGTAGCTGGCTTAAGAAGGATAATATTAGGAGTTAGCGTTATAGAAAATAAATAAGTCTATATAAAACTTATTGCTCAGAGTAATATTTACTATCAGGAAAAAAATCTGCTGGGAAAAAAGTGGGACAAACTGTATTCATAAATATTAAAACAGCGGTCCCAGGCTCAATCCCTGCGGAACACCAACTCAATGCTGTCAAACTGCACACCAAAGATACGTACGACAAACAGGCCACATGTGTCTATGCACACAAGTACACAAAAAGATTATCTTGCAGTCAATAGTCGAAACTTATTAAGGGTAAGTGGGCTGTGTATTTTAGGCTTTTTTTGCAATAGGTTTCCAATTTCTTCTTTTATCTCCATACTACCAATTTGAAAATTGGAAGAAAAAATATATAATAAACTATAATCAATTCACTTACCACAGCTATTAACTTAAATTAAAAAAAAGCTCAATAAACTTTTCCAATTATTTTTATTGTAAAAAATACACCATAATCGTAGTTAAGGGACATTAGTTTTTTAGGGAATCAGTGATGAAAAACAAAAAACAAAAATTCACTTTTTTCCAGACACTGAGCAAATGTTTTCTTAGAGATGTATAATTTACACAAAAGCAAAGCAGATAAAAACAAAATTATTTTTTTTTGATATTGTTAAACTTATTCTCGATTTTGAGCCCCGTGGGATAAGGTTTAATACCTTATAAACTATTATCAAATATCGAAGAAATTATCTGTCGATATAAAAGCACAAATTCAGATTGTACTGCATAATATATTTAAAAGTTACAAAATAATGACCACCGTACAGTGTGCATGAATCATTGATATGTGGAATTGCATTTATGTACTTTGCTATGACTCTTGAAAACCATTCGAACGAAAGAGAATTTTTTTCGGCTCGATTTTAATGGAACCTTATTGGATTGACTATTTTCTCATTTGCAAGTCGAAGCTGCTTCGTTGAATATTCGATCTGGATTAAAAAGTCAATTTAAAAATGGAACACCGACACTTCAGACCCGACAGCCTGTATGTTAATCTTGCACACTGGTCCGGTACCAGTGAATATTCATGATTCCCGATACAGAGAGAAGTTTAATCATATGAGCTTTTCGGTCTGACAGTAACAAAAAATCTGTCTGGCCAAGCGAGGAAGAGGTAATACGAAAAAAAAAGTTTTGGAATCAGGTTTTTAAATTTGCTAATTCTTTACACGCGGAGCAAACATAGACGTAACTAAATTTATTACAAATATTCATCATTCAGAATTTATAAAGCACTTGTCTTATTTGAGTTACCTATCATTAACCGTAGATATCTTAACTGGATAAATATTAACTACACAATTAAGCTTAGTTATGGTACCTGGCAAACCAAAGCAATAAAATTTACCTACTCGGCGTAGACAAAGATCGGCGTGTTATACGACTGTTTTTAATTTGGACGACCGGCTTCCAGCCCACCTTATGGGAAGTTACGTGTATAGAAAAAAGCTGATTACTTGAGTACCCTGAGAGATATCGCAATGAAACTAACACTGTTCGAACGAGCATTCTCCGGTCATTCTAAAAGTGAAAAAGTCCGACCCGAAATATGTAAATTGGGATCCGTAATTAATTAAGAACTGATTAGGTGACACGAAATATTAGCAAAAATCGGTATATTCAAAAGTCTTTATCTGATTGACGCTTCGTTCAATCTTAATAAAACCAACACCATTCGATTGTCCTCCTTAAACTATAAGAATGTCAAAAAGTCCGATCGCGATTATACAGCCTTGAAATAGCAGGCGTAGACAAAGGTCGGCGTGTTATAAGACTGTTTGCGTTCTTAATTTGGACGACCGGCTTCCAGCCCCCCTTATGGGAAGTTACGTGTATAGAAAAATGCTAATTACTCGAGTACCCTGCGAGATATCGCAATGAAACTAACACTGTTCGAACGAGCATTCTTCGGTCATTCTAAAAGTGGAAAAGTTCTGATTTTCACAGGAATCAGAATTGCAAAGAAGAACGCGGTATTAAGCAATCTCCCAATGCAAATAGGTCGAACTAGACACAGGGTATAAAGTATTAGTATGAATGAATGGATATATTTTAAACACCTGTAAACAATGGTCAATCTTCATGCAATTTTTAGTAATACAGATAAATGGTGACAATGGTGCCAATTAATGATTTAGTTTTAATGTTAGGCGCATCTATAATGCATAAGAGTGATTAACACCGACATTATTTGTCAATGTTGCTGTATTGAGATGGATGGTCTGGAGCATATATGATGTCTCTTCTTATGACGTCGATTTTCTTGCAGAACTAGGGGCGAAAAGTTTTTAAAAAATTCTGATTCTGTCCTTGATTATTATGCTACAACTCATAAAAATTAGAAAGCTGAATATGTTGGCGTTTTCCCGATTTTGCTTCCAAATTAAGAAGAATTGGCACTGTTATTCACCCGTAAATTTCATTCGTTTAACTTTAGCAATTAATTACTCCGGAAATAATACATAGATTTGAACGACTTTAAAAGTAAAATCACCTGCGGAATTCTAGTTTTCAATGTGCCGTTTTGTAAAATCATTGAATTAGTGGTTGGCCCACAAAAAGCTATATTATGCAATGCCAGCAATTCCGTTATTAGAAGAGCTAGAATAATGAAATATAGACTACAGGCTACCCAATAATTCATAGGTTTAAAGTTTATTACATAATCACTGTTTATCTTGCATTTTTCATACAAAAGATCGTGCTGAAAGTCCGCGTGAATGCCGACGCTCTACGGTATTTGGTGTGCTGCTGGGAAGGTAGGCGTTAGCGGTGCTGTCATGTCAGAGAGAACCGACACAGCTGAGAGAACCAGGGCACCTTATTAACAATACACAAAAGGAACGATAACTTGTCAAGGTAGTAATTTTAACTAACAATTAAATTCTTAATTTTTGCATAATTTTAATTATATGTGACCCGGTACGAGAGAAATCTCTTCTATCGATTGGCGTCTATGTTTTCTTCAGTATTTATACAATAAGGTTGTAAACAAGATTTTGATGGAAGCGGATAGAAATAATAATATAGAGCGGATTTTCCGATTAGTGGTGAATACTAAATTAAGTTTGCTTGATAAACCCATTTTGTTATATAAATTTTCAAACTATTATAACAGTTTCTACAGTTTATTTATTAACAATATTTAAATACATGCACAAACAATATAAAATAAATACAACTCTTGATATATTACATATATTACAAACGTCAGCTCTGAGAGTATAAAACTTAAAAATATCAACAAACTTATACAAATTTATCATCGTAAATTTGTAGACACAGAATATTTTGCAAATCACTCATTAATTTTAAATGCTAATCCCGAAACCAGATTTAAATTGCCTAGAATTCCCATGGGACTTCCAAATGCCTGTTCGTGGTTCTGTTATCGTATTGTCTTATTTTGCCATTATTTTTTAATTCGGTAATCCATCGCTGCATATCTAAATTTCTTAGGCGAGGCATAATCGCCATGTCGTTATACGTATTGTGTCCGTAAACACGGTTTTTCTAGTAACGAATGCACTACTCCGCCACTACTGGCAGCGTCGCTGTCGATCCCTTCCCCCGCTCGCCCTAAAGACCGAAGAGCGCCGCGTCAATTGCAGCAACCATGAGATGCTTCAACTCGATCTTTTGTAGGGAAAATGCAAGATAAACAATTATTATGTAATAGACTTTAAACCTATGAATTAGTGGGTAGCCTATAGTCTATATTTTATTATTCTAGCTCTCCTAATAAAGGGATTGTTAGCATTGCATAATATAGCTATTTGTGGGTCAAGCACTAACACAAGGATTTTACAAAAATGCACATTGAAAGCTAGCAGGTGATTTTACTTTTTCATACGTTGAAATCTATAGATTATTTCCGGAGTAATTAATTGCTAAAGTTAAACAAATGAAATTCACGGTGCAAAAACAGGGCCAATACTCCTTAATTTGGAAAAATCAGGAAAACGCCAACATAAACAGCTTTCTAATTTTTATGAGTTGTAGCATATTAATCAAGGATGGAATCAGAACTTTTTCAAATTTTTTCACCCCTAGATTTGCGAGAAAATGGACGTCAAAGGAGGGGACATAATATATGGCCACGATAGTACGTGTTCATCCACCATTGTAATTTGTGAGAAGACATATCAGAGATAATATGATGCAAATTTATTCTTCTCTTAGAGAACGACAAAAATGGCAATATGGCATAGCATTTGAATAAAGTACAAACTCTTTTGCTAACGTTGATAGTTGTTTTCTTGATTGCCATCTTTCATCTTGTTGGACAGCAGTGGTAATTTACGCCGGTAGCAGCAGTGAACGATTTTCAGAAGGAATTTGTACATAATAAAATCTTGTTCTAGCATGTGAAATTTGAGCTGACAAATATAATTGCTAGCAAACTATCACAGCTTTTGACCTCAACTTTTTGAAAACGTTACGTAATAACACACTGAAATGAAAATCTAAAGAATTCTTCTTTATTTTTTTTTTTTTTTTTTTTTTTTTGGGATGTTGCCATGTGCACAAAGCCAGTGGCTTGTCTGTGCGGCAGTCGGGGAGACGGAGTATTTGAAAAATCCCCTGCCTAACCTGGGCTTGAACCCTGGACTTCTGAGTGGAAGGCATTCGCCTTATCCACTCGGCCACCTCCGCTCTAATTTAATAACAGATTTGAGCATTTAATGCATCATAAGCTTCACACACCCTTTCCCGATGGACGATTTTCAAATCTGAGTTTTGCATTGAGGTTCATTTTGAGTTTTTCTGATTCAGCGGGCACACGCCCTGCTTATATTTACAATTATAGCTTATCGGGGGTTGTGGATTAATCTTTCACATCTTACATTCCAGATTAGACTAACCTATCGCCAGACAAGTCCTAAGCTTCCATGAAACTGTGGTGTATCCTACCACTTATTGAAAATCAATAGATATGCGTTTATAATTAAGTGCTACCGTTAGTATGTTGCAATTTTCAACTGTTTGTATATGTGAACTTTTCATGAACATGAACGTATTTGTTTGTTTAACAAAATTTATGTAAACTACAGAAATCATTTGTAATAGTAGAAATAAGATTGTAAAAATAACAATCAATAAACTAGGTATGTAATAAACAGAGCCGAGCAGAGTTTGGGCAAGTCAAGTTTTTTCGGGGTTATTCCAGTGGCGGGTAGACCGAGAAGTGACTAGGGTCACGCGCGCAACCACAGCGGTCCTATTCGCTGTTTTCTTTCTTTTCGATGCAGGTTATTGTACGTTTAGCCGTTAATAGTATCAAATATTTATATTGCATGTTAAATTATATAGAATAAAACCTTTGTGCAAAAACCTTGCAACATTTACATATATTTTTATATATTAATTATAGAATTATTAAAAGAACCTTGCCTTAAAGAGCAACTGAAATTTATTCATAGCAACTTTTCATTTCTAATTGCAGACATTAAATATTTCGAAGGGCGTAACATCAAAGTGAGAGAATCGATAGCAAAATTGACCAAAATAGTAAATAAATTGAAATCGGTTCCGGGAGAAATGTGTGAACTTTTAACTAATAAAGTTGACGTTATATTAGATAGAAATCCCAATCTCAGAATAGTTCAAGAATTTTGTATGACAAATAATTTTACAAATTGCGAAAAATATCAATTACATGCGCATTGCTTTACGTATGCCCCATTAATAAGCTGTGACGTTCAGAGAAGCTTTTCGACTTTTAATAGTTATTTAACCAACAAGTATATTAAAAAGAGCGATTAATGATCAAGACTGTTTAACGCTCGAGCGTTAATTGTTGAGATCATAAATAGCCGTTTATTATTCGAGTTGGCTACAAAATTTTTTCGTCGATCGCATTCTTCTAGCGTCGTCTACATAGACTTTTCTTCACCAATGTTTCTTTTTAGATTATATGACAATTTATGTAATTTGACACTGACTGTTCTAGAGCGCAGTATGTTTTGATTGAAAGGTTTCATTTCAAATATGTTCGATTGGCCAATCAAACATTGTCTTTACGTCGTGTGATTGGCTATAACAAATCATGCATTAATAGAAATCGTGCATTAATAGAGTTTTCCGTCGATCGTTTATTTATGAGTCAGTTTAGTGAATACGAAATCGTTTATTAAAGTACTACATTAATGCACGATTTCTATTAATGCATGATTTGTTACAGCCAATCACAAGACGCAATGACGTCGTTTGATTGGCCAATCGATCATATGTGAAATGTAACCTTTCAATCAAACCATACCGCTCTCTAGAACTGTCAGTGTCAAATTAAAGAACTGGTCTTTATCTGATGTAGTTATTTATTGTACTGATGGCAGCCATCAGTACAATAAATAACTACATCAGATAAAGACCAGTTCTTTTATTCATCCCAAATCGTTATAACTGATGCAAATTGAGGAATTCATTACTAGTGTCAAATTACATAAATGGTCATATAACCTAAAAAGACATCGGTGAAGAAAAATCTATGTAGACGACGCTAGAAGAATACGACCGACGGAAAAATTTTGTAACCAACTCGAATATTAAACTGCGATTAATGATCTCGACAATTAACGCGCTCGCTTCGCTCGCGCGTTAAACAGTTTCGCTCTTTTTAATATACTTGTTGGTTAAATAACTATATTTAATTGCATTTCCTATTCACTTAACTGACTCATAAAAACGATCTACGGAAAAGTTATTTTAACTTCTAAAAGAACATCATTCACTATCGAAAATTTGGAGAAAGTAGTAATAGCAAATGTTAACAGTAATATCTTGTTAAATAAATAATTATTATGAATACAAATTATTGCTAAAATCATTTGATATTATAGGGACAAGTTATTTACGCACTATCCGTCCGTCGAGTATAGTATAAAACAAAGCGTACGTCACTGTCGTCGCTGTACTCGGTCGCATGAGTCATGCCGGAGCGTTCGAGCGTTGAATCGCCGTAACTTTTACTGTCATTCTTTCTCATGGCGGCATATCGAATTATTTCATGGGCCAATGTTACTACGGTTTCGAGGTAAGCGGACTTCTTTGGAGTACGGTGTTATATACGAAAGTGCTATTGCTCACTATTGCTAGACAAACGCCGCTCCATGCCTCAGGTGTCACCAGTTGCCCAAGTTCTGCTCGGCTTTGGTAATAAACCATGTACTTTTTTCTAATTTTTTCATATTTGTTAATTTTATTATCGTAAAGGGATTGTTTGTGGTTTTGTGCATTGGTTAACGTATTATTTTGCTGTTTCCTTTTCTTAAAATTTGAGAGAAAAATGTTATTTTTAATGTTACAGAAACAGAATGTAATAAAGGAGTGAAACAATGCTACAAAAGTAACGGTGACACAGCAAAATTGGAATAAAATATATAAAATGAATTATAGCAAAAGTAAAGAAGCGTTTGCGGTTATTAGCATTGTTAACTGTAACATCGGTGATTATTAGTTCTATTATTTTTTTTCAATATATCTGTGTGTTCTTGAGTACCGGGTAATTTCACAGTTTATGTGATTTCTTACAATTGAACTGCGTTTCTTCACAGACGCTATACAGACTGGTTAATTTATACAGAACAATTTCTTAACAATTAAAAGAAATATTCCCCAAATTTGAACTCTATCATCTACGACTCCGCAAGGGTAAGAAGGTTGATAAACGTTGCTTCAGAGCCTAGAAAATAATACACATAATTCAATTCATTATTTGGAAATGGACTGCAATAAGAGCTGTGGTCATTTGCTCCCAACAGCTTTCTCCACTACGGGGGCATCGGCAGGCCCAAATTATCATTATTATGGCCCGCGGCTGTGGCACATCTTAAGTCGTTTGGCTTTCAGCATTCGCCGAGGAGTAAAGGAAAACCACAGAAAAATCTTCACCCTGAAAGCAGGGCGCGAGGATCGAACTCACGCCCCCCAGACTGAAATCCGAGTGCTTTACCGCTGCGCCACAGTCTGGCTAAGTATGTAGGGAGAAGGAGGCAGGGTAACACCCATTGCACCTAGGCCCCAGTAGGCCCTTTGTGCATACCTCCCCTGCTCACGCTGGTCTTATTAGCCAGTCTATGCCCTGGACAAAGACACAAGACATGTATTCTGCATAATTTTCTACGCGAATAGAACGACAATACGGACACACTTGAACGGATTTTCGACGCGACTTGGTCCGCTGGATCAAATTCTTTAGAAAATCCGCCTAATACCTATTCAAAACTCTACAACCAAAATGAGCAAGCTGTTAGAGAAATCTTTAAAAATTATTTCAGGTTGTCAACTGTACGTGCTTTGTCAGTAGATTGGAAATATAATAAATGTTACTTGACCTTTTTTTTTACACCTGCCAATTTGTCATGCCCACCTATACGCTAAAGATAGGCTGACCAATCGCTTATAGTGTTTAATTAATTTCAAAATATTGTTAGTAAATATTTCAGTAAACATTTCGGTATGGTGTTCAGGGCATTTTTTAAAATCTATTGAAATTTCTTTCTATGAGGGCGGTTTTTATTTATAATGTACAGTGACTTTGCGTCTAAATTGATAAAATTATTAAATTATTAAAAATATTAATAAGTATTAAGTATTTATGTCTACTTTTCCTTGTCATTCGTCCAATACTCCTAGTAATTAGGTAGTGTCGTCTGCCGACTCGACCGGTAACTGTGCTGTAACACAATTCATGCCATCACGGAACAGCGACTACGCGGCGCGGCTCGGGCAAAACAATGTTCTCCAACAGCACGTCCAGTCTCGCAGCCGTGATGGCGCAGCATGAATGGTTACATATAAGGTCGGGTGTCCGCCGGATCGTGCCAATTAATATCTGCCCGATCAGGGTCGTACGATAAATATCGTACGCATGTATTTGTATTGGAACCGTTCCATTGACACGATACTTATCGAGCGTGACACATCGTGTCCGTTTGACGATTCCAATAGGCATGCATGTCCACGATATTTATCGGACGAGTCAGATCTGGCCGATATTAATCGGCCCGACTCAGTGGATCCGGGCGTAAGGGGGGAGTCTCGTATCGATAGCAATAAAATTAGGAAAACTTTGGGATTTTTTTCTGAAAAAACTATGCAATATTTTTATTTCAAATTTTCGCTGTACAATCTTGAATATTTTCAGAATAGCATTAATTTTTTTTTATCGCAAAATTTTACTTATGGGCGTCGTTAAAAATAATAATAACATTGATGACTTTTTCTTCTCAATCGGCGCGTGAAAAATCTCGCGTGTGTCTGCTGTATCCATCTGAAACATACCAACATGCTTCTTTTGTGGTTATCATACCAATACCTCGCCCAGTTACCTAATTTTAAAGTATAAGAAACGTGTAACAAATTATTAGTGCAAAAAAGTGGTTAAATAATTTTTTGTTGCTAAATTCAATAGGTAGTAGGTATTAGTGTTTATTAGGTATTTTTGATATTCATATACGTTAAAAACTAGCCAAATAATCTCACACGCCAATAAAAAAAAAAAAAAATCCGGTTACGAGAAAACGACGAAAACGTATTTTGACTTTACTTTGCATTTTCGATGGTTTTGCTATTCAGCCATGCCTGCACCATAAAAGAGGTCATCTTCAGGGTAAAATCCCCCTTCAGCAGGGTGCTTTTGTATTCGTGCACATTCAGAGCGGCCCTTTGACCCCACTGTGCCGTGCGCACTGTTACCTGCTCAGTGCTCAACGCGCCGAAGGACCTTTGCGAAAGTACCTATATCTAAGCAAGAGATGATTTATACGAAAAAAATCGAATTTTTGACCCATCTAAACGAGGCTCCCCCTTAAATGCATATGAAGATCTTTTTCAGTTACCCGCAACAGCTCCGTGCCATGCCGTCGCCGTTCTGTTGTAGCTTGAATCATCCTTAACGGTACAAATAATTTGGACTGGAATCTGTAAAACATATTTTCACATTTTACCCAATTTTGTATAAACGTTTAGAAAAAATTTGTAAACTATGTTCCACGGTAATAAATAGATTTATGCAGTCAATAAGCTCGGTATACACGAGCAATATACCAAATTGTGCGATAAATTTCTTGTCTTTCATTGTTCGAGGACACGTGTGTGTGTAGGAACGCCCGAAGGGGCGTTATTTGGCGATAGTAAATTTCCATTTGCCGGTGCCGTTAAAAACTACGTTAGCGTCTGTAAATCTCAATAAAAGTTCACGCGCTTACGGGCGAGTTTCTTAACTGTAATTGGGGCCGATATCGCCGCGGAAACGTACAGGGCGGCATTACCGTGGAAAACAACGGCCCCCCTAGCGAATAACCGGCGAACTTTTGGCTTTTCCGGGGCCCCGAGTCGTGTTTTCGAATCTAATGGAGGCAAATTGCCCGCGCCAGGTATATGGAATGACCGTAAACGACTGCTGCGCTAAACGTTTTGCCGAAGGAAACCCGATTTCCACCCTCTCCCACGGCCACCCCCGTATGTGCACGTATACATTTTTACCGGGAACTACTCGTATCCTCGTGTCCGTATGTAACGACTATTGTTTTCCGGGGAGACATGGCAAAATTACCAACTTAAACTTATCCCGACTTCGGAACAGTTGGGTTGCCATGCTTTGTCTTGTTTTCTTTAAGAATACACAGGATTCTCTGCAATCTGCTGATGATAAACAATAAAAACAGATCAGATGCTTCATCGTTCTTTTCAGATCATCAATTCATCGTTTCATCGTGATGTCCTGTGTTTACTTTGTCCTAAGCCAAAAACACTCACTGTACTTTGCTTTTTAAACATGTCACTGAACTAGTTCGAATGGTTTAGCTCTACTTATTTTAACTCTACATTTTGGTGCCCATTCCTGCAATTACCATAGGAAATGAATATAATTGAATAGCAATAGCAATCCTCGATTTTGCATTTGAATGGCATTCAAATACAAAATCGAGGGTTATAGGTTTGCGACCTTGTGATGTGATTGATCACTAATTTTGGTCTTCATGGTTTCATTCAAATTTTCAATACCGTCTTCTTGGCAAACTTTGCAGGCCGCGTTATATTTTTTGTAAAGTCCAGTGTTCTTCACATTTTTCTAAGTTGTAAGGTTGCAATGGAAGCTTAAATCTTGTGCATTATACTTATGAGATAAAAATATGTGTCATTTGGTTATAACGCAGAACCTGCTGGAATCCGACCGTTTATATGAAACCTGCACAACACCACTTAACAGATTTGTCATATCAGTAGGTACTGCCTAGGTTTGGCATTCTAGATTTCAGCTCCATTTCAGTATACTTAGAGAATCGCATCAAGTGAATTAGTTATTTTGGAAATCTTTAAAACAATTTCACTTTTTCAATTACACCAAACTTTTTTATAGCATTTTCTCGGAAATTTAGTGGATACCTGTATATGGCTTAAAATTTGGATGATTTACGTCTATTTGCCAAACCTTGTCATATTCAAAATTCAATATCTTTGGTTCTAGTAATCGTATCGGACTCATTTTTGTTTTATTTAAAGGTTGAAATATTTGCTAGATAACTACGTACAATTATTATTTTAATTAATTTTTGTACAAAAATTAAATCAATTCAATTCTTTAAATAATTATTATATAGCCGCTCCCACAATGGATAAAATAGAAAAAATATATATAATATCCGCCACACCTTTACCTATAAAATCCAATTTTTTCCACGATATATATATTATAGTTCAAAATATATTAAATTTTATCTGACGGGAGTCACGCGCGGCGTGCCTAAACTCAATGAAATACGCAGCAAGCGACCGACTACTTCAGGCGTGTGCGCGTCGTTCTTGAACATCTCGTTGGTTCAACACGCTAGTGCAGTTTGTTTTTTAGCAACGGAGTGAGTGGAAGTGCTTAGTTATTAGGTGCTAAAAATATATATTTATTAAACGGCTTTAAAAAATGCCGAAGTCTACTAGCCGTATCAAACGTTCAGCCGTATCAAACGATAGCGTTTTCAAGCTATTCAATTTGCCTCCGCATCCAAATATAAAGAATAAGCAACAAGAATAAGAATAAGCATCGTTCTCAGAAAAATCACAGATAACACTTCCCTCATCTTCTTGCAAGGATTGTTTTTTGTTGTTCATAAAATCATTTTGACACTTCACTAAGTCTGAATGCAATAGTAGTTTTTCTTGAAGACCGGTTTAGAAGACCGATTTTTGAAAATGTTTATCATCTGAGGATACAATCAGTTGCAAAGTGGTTCAGTCGTCGTTCATCCAAAATTTAAAATTTATTTCCCAAATTCAATTGTTTTTATTTTTTTCATATATAAATTAAAATATTGATTGTGCGCAGTTATCTAGCAAATATTTCAACCTTTAAAATAAAATAAAAAAGGGTCCGATACGATTACTAGAAGATATTCAATTTGGAATGTGGCAAGGTTTGGCAAATAATCGTAAATTATCCAAACTTAAAACTTTCATATCTCTAAACATAACTTATTTTCGACTAAATCCTAATACAGGTATAACCTTACTTGCATACAACTTATAAAGGAAGTTTAAGCCAAATCTAATATGTGACGTCATAAAAGTGTACGATTTGTAAAATAACGACCCATTTTGAGATTTTTATGTGACGTGTTTGACGTTTTATTATGCACTGCGCAAAAAAGTAGGAGAACACTTTTATCGAAACCGGTAACTTTTAAATGGTCGTTCTAGGAAAATCAAATTTGGTATACTCAACGGCATATATTTAACTAATGAATTGGCTAGGTTTGACGTTCTAGATTTAGGCTTCATTTATGCATACTTAGTGTATCATATCAAGTCGAATTAGTTATCTTGGAAATCTGTACAAAATGCATTTTGCGATTGTTTATGTGACGTGTTTGAGGGCTTTGAGGCTTTACTTTTATTTGATATTATTTGATACAACAGCTCAAAATCCATGTTCCCGAGAGCAATTTATTTACATATATTTCGCGACTTGCAATTGTCCCGATTGGCAACTGAAAAAATATCTATGAGTATTATGGTAAAAAGTATTGTTCAGTTAAATACTATCATATTTATAAAATAATCAAAAGCACGTTACGTATCTAATTTCCAGATAACCAGTTACTGCCCTGTAAAGGTGTGTTCACATCATTAATCATAATTTCCGACTTGACGTTTCCACATATCCTCCATATGTCAGAAGCGGTTTTTTAGGACCCATGTTGATTTTTGTTTGAGTTATATTGGTTTCCACCATACGTACACTAGACATTTTATTTCATTATCTTTTAAAATGTTGCCAAGTCCACTATCAGAATTCACCATCCTGTGCAAAACAATTTTCAGATAAGAAAAGTATAATACAAATCGGTGCACGCTTTTCGGAATTATGCACCAACATACATAAATCCCTACATATGTTGAGTGTGTTCCCAGATGGATATTTTCTTTCGAAAAATTCAGTGCATTCAGTCATAAAAACAACAAGCTATGAGTGGATTTCTTTGTTATTTATTAGTCGACTCTTAAACTAAATACACAAAATTAAAGGTAAAAATGCAATTGTCCGCCTTATAGATATTTTAAATGTTGATAAAGTATGATAAAGTATGTAACCGTACAAAAAAAATGTCGGAAAAACTACAAAACGTATTGGAACAAAAGTTCATATTTAGAAGTTTTATGACCAACCTTAGAGGTGAAAAGCTTTTGGTTCAAAAGGGTCCAAAGGAACTGGATGTTTCCTCTAAGCATTTTCCAAGGATTTTGCAAATGATCTGCCATTTCTGTAATTTTGTCAAAATAGTTAAATAATAAATTAAAGTAGAGGAAATTTTGTATAATTTATGTCTATGACATTTTTTGGTAAAATTAATAGTTTAGCTGTAAGAGCAAATTCTTTTAGATCGATATCGTATCTGCATTAAAATTTAGTTAGCCAGGATTTGGCAGATCTATTGATACATTTGACATTTGACATTTGACAGTATTCAGAACGTCAGCATTTGCGAAACGCCAATTGAACACGCAAATGCATGGAGATTGCCATGAGGCGGATATCAATATTATTATTTTATCGTGAATACCAGAATACAATAAATACTAGTGGCCTATAGACCGCCTATTGGGTAGATCAGTGAATCGGTACATGGCAGGAATCGATAGACCGCATATACACTACTGTCTTATGTTATATGATAACTATAAAGTTGTTTCTATGGACTCATATATATAAGACAAAAATTGTTCAATTAAAAAAAAATAGCCTACCGCAATTGAAAACAAAAAATATAATTTGTCGCAATAAATTTGATTTATTTTTTGGGTTGCTTTTTCTTTTCAAGTTGAATATGTTAACAATACGTATGGTGTGAAAAAAAAAGTTAAAAATATAGTATTCTAATGCAAGGTACACTTAAATTGCATAAAATTTAGTAAATTTAACAAATTTAGCTTACTTTCATAATTATTAGATTATATAATCAATGCAAATTACGATGACAAATCTAATCTAATCTAATCTTTTTTTCAAGTGGCAAACATGATCTTAATCAAAATGTAAAAATATTTTAGACCACTTGTGGAAGACTCAGATTGCTTCCAATTGGGCAAAATTTGTTGGTGGTAAACGTGGGTCCGTAGAGACAACTTTTTATCAACTTATATAATGATTTTTTGTATAATTGTCTATTTGTCAGATTAAACACTAAATAATTTTTCTTATAATGGCATGTTGTTGGCCCAGCAACTACAATCTACACTTATATAGAGAGCTTTAATGAAAAAATAATGACTTGTTTTTGTTTTATTTTAGATTTTATTAAATATGTTTGTCACTTGAAAAAAAAACAATTGTTATATTTTGTTCCCAGTTATTCCATTACTTGAAATAGAAAAAAGCTTCAATTGTTAAAATTACTCAATTTTATGCCAAGTGCAGGAAATCTAAATCTGGCAGTAAAGTAATATTTTTAAGCTATTATTTCACAAAATATAATTTTCAACTTTAAAAATACTTTAACCTAACTACAAAAAACAATTGAAAAAAATTATAAATATTAGGCCTCTTGTGGGAGACATATTTTTTTCTTAATTGGGTTAATCTTGTTGATGTTATATTTGGGTTCATAGAGATAACATAAATCAACTTAAAACTTCGATTTTCCAAAAACTTCTTTTTATACACTCTACTGCTTGGTTGGTCACTACTTATACAGATTGGTATTGTAGATTAATAACATTGTACACATATTGCAGAATATGTAATACATGTATAATAACATTAGTAGGTATTTTTAAATAACAAATAAGCAATGATAATTAAGAAACTAAAACATGATTGAGGCTAAAAATTAAATTAGTTCCTTTACAGAGACTGTGCATATAATATATATTTGCAGAACATTGCACATAATTGTTGTATACACGTGTATATATATTACAGAAAACAATAAGTAAAAAATGGATTATGAACAAATTTAAATATTTCTTCGTAACATGTAACTGTTAATTTGAATAGAATCTTTTTCCATAATCGCCCCGGAGAAAACGTTTTGTCAATTTACACATAGGTGCGTAGAATCCCACCCTTTAGCCGTACAAAATGCCACATTTAGCTGTGCAAAAACGTGTTGAAATAAATAGATTTTAACTAAATCCAAAGTTTGTCCTCATTTATGGTTATAGCAATACAGACCTTGATTGGAAATTGTATTCTTTGTAATATGATCGATGCGCGTATGTATATGAAATTGACAATAACATTACGGGTGACTGAGAGTTAGGATAGACGATAGACCAATGCGATATTGCGATAAGTCTACTTCAATAACCCTTCCGAATCACCAATGTTGATATTCGTCCCATTTGTTCTGATATATACAAATCTGTTTTGTTCGAAGTAACAGATAACTTTCTTTAACCCAAAATTAGATTCCTTGTTCCTCAGGCTATTTATCACAACGTATATGTTACCTGTGCAAAAATCGAATTAAAAGAAATTCAACTAAAAATATAATAGTTAATGTAACTTTAAAATAACGATAAATAGTTTCATTCGTTCAAATTCTTGTACTAAATGTTTGATTAGAGGAAAAATTCTTGTTTATTTTCTTTCGAGTCCTCCCCATTTCTGGCATAGTGAGCTGATGTTCACGTTCTAGGCTTCTCTCTTGCGCTCTGTCAATTCGCACACTACTTTAACTTCGGCTTCCTTGTAGTTGTAGGGGCTCTGGAGACTGAGGCATCTATGTCTTTCGATATACTTTGACCTGGAAGATCTATTGTATGTGGGGCTAAATACGTACAAATTACGTACGACAGTTTGTTTACATCCTGAAATTATTAATAAATAAGTAAATGTGTTTTACAAATAATCTGCAATAAATTCACCTTATGCTATGGGTGCGGTTGTTTGGGAAATCTCACCATAAAAATATTAGATTTTAGGTTAGGACGTTAGGTTAGGTGATGGTTCTTGACATTGGCGCTGTGCGCAGACCCGACCTGACTGGTCGACTGGTGTACATTGATGCCATCTAAGAACTACCTCTCAAACTGTAATCAATTAGAGGGTAAGTAAGGGGCCCTACTAAACGAAAGTCGAAACGCTAATCATCTCTATTAATTTACTTACTGTGTTTTCGTAGTAACTTACCTGCGCGGTAATATTCGCAGTTTGTCAAATTTTACATATCTTCTAACGCAAATTAATACATATTTTTATACGATCAACATGGTTATAGGTTTTTCATATCATACTTGTGAGGAAGTAACAAATCGCTTAGCTCTGTAGATACCTACTGCAATGTAAATAGGTTTGACGTTATGATAAGGTTATGTCTGCACTTTTGACGTTTCTTAGCTGGCAACCATGACGACGCGTAATAAATGGCTGTTGGAATGTTGAGGCGCGTTCACCAAAATCGCTCGCTTTTTGGAAAATTTTGAAGCAAAAACGCCCTAGAGGCCGTTTCGCGTCGATTTCAAAAGCTCACGCAACGTAGAATTACCCACATAGCGGTAGGCCTCTCCAAATTTTCCATAAAGAATTAAGAAGCCACTTTTTCGCATGTGAAATGGTGAGAAAAAATACGTGAAATCAGTTTACATAATATAGACAAGAAAGATTTTAAGACGGTATGTTAACCTTAAAACTTATTCGGAATATTGATACTAATTCTTGATGATATTTTGTAGTTAACACTGAAGACGGGGTAAAACTTGAAACTATAGTAGCTAGAAGCTAATATAATCATCAGAACCAACAACCTTTTTACTTCATCATACGCAGTATGATAAAGCATATATTGTAATCGTGCCGAAAAAAAAATTAGATTTTAGCGGAAATAGGTCCTTTTGGGTCCCGGAACATTTTTAACCAAGGTACAAAACAAATATCTGTGTGTGTGTGTAACTGTGTGTATATATGTGCATGTGTGTGTGTATGTATGTGTGTACGCGTTTTTGAGGCGACGATTCCGGTGAAACTACTAACGGTATCGGGACGAAACTCCATATTTAGAAGTTTCATGGCCAAACTTAGAGCTGAAAAGCTTTCTGTTGAAAAGGGTCCAAAGGAACTGGAGGTTTAGTCTTAGCATTTTTGAATAATTTTGCAAATAAGCCGCCATTTCTGGAATTTCCTCGAAATAGTTAAATAATAAATTAAATAGAGAAAATTCTGAATAATTTATGACTATGGAAATTTTTGGTACAATCAATAGTTTAGCTGCATGATCAAATTGTATTTCATCACGATCGGTCGAACTGCATTAAAACTAGTAGCCAGGATATGTCAGATATTTTGATTCTAACGAAAGTAGGTAGTATCAAACGCTAATATTTTGACAATACCTTCTGTCAATATTGGCTGCGTTTGGATATTGTACACCATTACACTTTTTACACCCAATAACACGTGTCATGTGGACGGTGTACCCGGTGTCAACGGAGTACAATATCCGAACGCAGTTTTAATCGACATATCTGTCTAGTTCTACTACTTTTATTTTAATGCAGACATAGCCGATCTCGATCAAATAGAATCTCATGCAGCTAAACTATTAATTTTATATATAGTATGATAAAGTCATGTGCCTGACCACATCAGATTTTTTTTTATTAGTGAAGGAGTGCGACATTATAGTATTATGATTTATGAATATTTCCATTTGATCGAAAACACACACATTGTGACTTAATTAACAGTACCAATAGTAACAATGGCAATCATTATCAAATGCAGTTGTCATAATTTGTTGTTAATATTAATGTTGATTTCAGGGTCTAACGATAAATTTAGAAGAAACGATAAAAATAACACATTTTCCTATGACATTTTACATTTAATTGAAAGCAAAAATGACCGAAATTTTACAATTCAGCAAATTTTACAATTCCTTGTTTTGCACCTTCCGATATAGGTATAAGTGTGTTCCACACTCTATATGCGTGTCGAATTGATAACCTCTTTCTTTGTTCATAACGGTTTAAAAAATTAAAGTATTTTTTACTATGAAAGTCATTTCGGTTACTTCTGGGGTCACGACAATCGGAGAATGATAAGGACAGTACAAATAATGATATCGTTATAATCATGTTTTTGTGATAAACATATTATCATTCTTATAGAACGTATTGCAAAAACTATAACCAACATTTAAAATTACGTCAGTTCAAAAGCAAAAACTGGAAATTTATGCGATAACACGTTTGGGTGTCTGAAGTCAGTCATAGTCAAATTTCCCTGTAGTGAATAAACGTTAAAACATATTTACCCGTAAATATGGATGGGTCATTGTCATTCAAAGAGAGAATTTATATACTCATAGAGAAAAAAATATATAAGGAATTACCCAAAACCGTTTTTTTAAATATAATCAACTGATTGACTACACTAAATGTTGCTTGTTCTCAACTTTCCCAAATTTCTACATCTAACATCATAAATAAAGAAGAAAATTTATTTAAACTTTCTGGTATTAGCTACAATTTGGATATTTATAGAGTGACATGGATTTTTTGGCAGCCTAGTATTGTACTTAAGGGTACCAATCAAATCTCCAAATGGCAAAATGATGCCCGCATAAGACGCAATTAAAACATTGACGTTATCGCCCATCTGTGATACTACGATAGGTCCATTTGATGAAACAATCCAAAATACCATTGCACAATCCTTGCATACTACCGCTCAACCAAAAAATATCGTATGTACTATCCTATTTCCGAGGACATCATGAGCCATATATCCTGTAAATTATCGCGTTTGTTTTAGAATTGTCCGCTGACAGAACTAATCTCCATGAAAAGCACGAGTTATAACTTGGATAACCCTCGCAATTCCCAGCTAGTAGGACAATTTATTTATTTTATGATGTTGCTCGGCTGAAAAAAAAAGAACGCACTGCACACAATCCCAAATTCAACGCCCAGCGTCGCATTTTATGGGCGAAAAGTCAGGATAATATTTTATTTTTACATCGCGATATCCCAGGCCCGGTCTTTTTTTAACTTCCTGTTAAAACGTCACCGTATTAATTACACTCGTCCGCCGCTACCTTTTCAGCATTTTTCAGGTCTCATACGGCAAACATTTTTCAAAAAAAGTGACAGTTTACGTACACTCTTTTTTTTTCGCGGTTTTAGGCGGGGCTGTTTTTTGTGGTGGGTTGGGCTAGGTGAAGGCCGAAAATACGAGGGACCGACGAAGGGATGGGGTGGTATAAATCACAATTACCCTGGGTTTGGGGAGGCTGCGCAATTTATTAAATACAAAATCCACTTTAATCATTCATACGTGGACACGTTAAATCAGCCGGTTAAAAATTACAGTCCCCCGCTGCACACTGACGGCCCCATGATCCCGAAATTTATCGCCAAAAATGTATCTCGTATCCGTAGTCGATGTTTTCTGGTCCGAAGCGAAAAACCATTTCACCGCACGCGTCGGCTACAAAAACCGCATTCGCAAATTCATCAACGGCAACGCACAAAAATTAAAAAAAAAAGTAAAGAAATAGTCATATAACATCAATTATTTTATTACGTTATGGTCGATTTACATATCTAGAGTATGTGCTTTAAGTTGATTTACTAAATCTAGAAAGTGGCTCACATGTCGACTGATGTATTATATACAGTTTATCTCCAAATGTAGAGTACAACTATATCAAAACATCGCCACTTTTTGTAAAGAGTTTGATAAATATCCTACCACAGGTACATATGTTAGAATAGAGGACGTAAAAAATAGAAACTTTGAAATAAAAAATAAAATAAAAGTATAATAATAATCGGGCCATGGAAAAAAAAACAGGGAGACGATGGTTTAGTGGACAAGATAACTGATCATTTGACGTTAATGGCGTTGAAAAACTTTCAGAATTAATGCGTAAAAACTATAAACTATACGATATGAAGTATATGATCCCGCCTCAAATTTGTAGGGAATTTGCTCCTCCACATTCTTTTTTTGGTTTTCAATTACATACACGTAATTTTGGCGATGACACCCCCAGTGATTGATATTCGCAAATTTAAGCAGTTCACGACCAAAATTGAAAAGCCACAATTGCATATCATTACTCGACAGAATTTTCTGAATCGACAGGTACGCATTTCATTAAAAGAAAAAATATTTTTACCCCAAATATCCAGAGTGAATGGTCTATAAACGTATAGATAACCATATACCAATATATAACCACTTAAAACTAAAAATAGCCGTTTTCCGTAAATATTTTTATGTTAATACGCATTTGAGTAAATATGTAGGCTTTAAAGGCCAGAATCATTTAGAAAATAAATTGCTTCCGGGTTACACCGTGTGTCGTAAATGCTGACGATTCACGAACCATGCTGGTCGCTTCTTCAGAACTGACTGAATACTAAACTAATTCTTCATTATAAACTATAATTTACACCTCACCGCACATTTGGAGCTACCGTTCCCACGTGTTTTTCCACCTTGCCAACATCTTCACGTAATTAGAAATCCATTGTGCAACCCGACTCATGGCAGTGTTGAGCAACAAACAGCACAGTGTTGAATCTTGCCTAGCCGGGTGTCTACTGTGCTCCTTGACGCGACATTCGATGCTTTCGTCTATCTGTCCTAAATAGCATGTTCCACACTGGTGCTCTGTACCTTGCAGTGATACCAGATTTCTTCAATTATCTACCAATTCTTTCTGATGCCCCACTTACGTATAGTAAATAAGCAAACCCCTTGGACTCTTGAGATTCCTGTGGGATTTGTGTGTTTCAAAGTGTAACACCCCGTATGTCAGACTTGGTGTATTCATTGTGACGTAGGGCCCACTCCAAGTATTTCCGTTCGTCGACCAAGCTATGCTGGTGTCGCATGCCTTCTCGGTGCTGTTGAACGGAGTGTTAGTAACACTTCTCTTCTGTAGGGGATGGTGGTGTGATTTGGCATGCAAGTACGAATCGGTATGTGTCTTTTACGGTAGACTTTATGTTCAAGCCTGCCCGTTGACGTTCTGTATACCATCACATCCAAAAATGGCACGTGATTACCCTCTTCCATTTCCATCGTGAATTTGATTGGAGGACAACGTGGTTCAGGTGTTTCAGAAACTCGGTAAGTTTCCCTCTAGCGTGTGGCTAAACCACAAAAGTATCATCGACACATCTAACCCATTGCTTGGGTTCATAGGGACTGGACCTAATTGCTTCTTCTTCAAACAATATCATGAATAAATTGGCGATTACCGGTGAAAGAGGTGATTCCATGGCTCACATGTTACCGGCTCATACATCGCTCACGCCTACTGTTATCCGAAGGCCTTTGACCGCCTCCATTTACGTCAAAACTTAGTATATCCTGACCGTCAACGACAACTTAGACGTAACTGCAGCATCTGAATAATATCTGAATACAGAAATTTGTTGGTAGGTCCTCAGTATTAAGTCAGTTCGCGAAACGTTAGCAATCGTGATACGCGGCATAACTAGGAAGCAATTTATTTTCTAAAAGAAATACTGGCCTATAGAAAGCAATGTGTAAGATATCCAAATCTTTGAACGTTGATAACTCGCGATCCATGCAGTCACGATATTGCTGGCGATGCACTCAGTCACGATATTGATGGGGACATTATTTGTAATCAGCCAATTATTTGTAATTAAAATTGTTGAGAGTATTCTGCCGTGATGCTAATGTACTTAAATTGAAGGATATTGTTAGAAAAAAATCCAGCTGGGTTTAACTATTTTTTTCTGTGAGGGGAAAAAATTTGACATTTTATCTCTGTTAACAGCTATTAAAATGTAACTTTTAGTAATATGTATACACGGGAAAATTATTAGATTTTAGCTCTGGGTTTTTGTCTCCCTCCGCTGCGCGTCGGTAGACAACACAACCTCGAGTTAAAATCTAATACTTTTTTCCCTTACAATAAATAACTATTATTCTACACTATCTGAAAATGTAATTTTTGCGTGCCTATGGTCGCACAAAGGATGCTAATTGCCATCTAGGCGTGTGATGAACATGTTTCAAGCCTAACCGCGAAAGTAGTTACCACAATATGACCACCAGGCGGAGACCGACCAGTCTGTCCAATAAACTGCTTTCGATTCGGTTTAACGTGTGCGATTAAAACGTCATCGTTGTTTATTTGACAAAAACCAACGTGTCAGTGATTCGTCTTTAGAGATTGGTGATATTTATGATAAATTGTGTTGAGTAAAAAAATGTGTGCACCACGCCCAGAAACTGATTACTCGCTTGGCATTCATCGTCACTTAACCGGTTATATTTGTATTCGTAGTTTTGATGACTTATTATGGCATATTATTGATAATCGTCGGTAAAAACCACTGTAAGGAAGGTTACATTTGTTGATAAACACTATGGTTATCTGAGCATATTATAGCATTGACACACAGTTGGAATTGAGACCGCAGTGATATTTCAACTAGCCAAAATGAAAGTCTTTCTCATAGTGTTATCTTATGTGCATGTGGTCCTCTCCTATAAAATATTGTGTTTAGTTCCGTTTCATGGGAGGAGCCACTTCTTCGCATTTTCAAGGTTATTCGTAGCCTTATCTCAACAGAGAAATCACGAAGTTTACGTAGTTAGCTACTTCCCACAGAAAGATAACATATCAAACTACAACGATATCAGTTTAGTTGGCAACGGAATTATCTTAGACAACATAATTTCGATTGAGGAAGTTTGGGATCCCGTTAAATACTTTAAATTATATTGGTGGTTATTCAAACAAACGACGTACGACGTCTGCTCCAAAGATATGTTTAGCGAGCCGATTAACAATTTGATAACACGTCATAGTCACTTTGACCTAATATTAGTGGAATATTTTACGACGAACTGCTTTTTAGCTTTGAATAGTAATTTCGATGCACCTATTGTGGGATTATCGTCAAGCACAATGATGCCATGGGTGTATAGTTTTGTTGGAAATCCAGAAAATCCCTCGTATATACCAATAAACTTCGAAAGTTTCTCGCATAAAATGAGTTTCTTGGAAAGATTGAAGAACAGCATAATATACGCGTTGACAAAAGTTTTTTACGAGGTTATTATTGAAATCCCTGGTAATTTTTACGCTAGGGGTATGTTTGGGAAGGATTTGCCACCTTTGCAACAATTGGCTGAAAGTACTTCTTTGATTTTGGTTAATTCTCATTACACGGTTTCCGGAGCTCAGCCTTTAGTTCCTAGTGTTATTGAAGTTGGCGGAATACACGTAGATGATAGGAAACCACTACCCATAGTAAGTATTTATTTATTTTTTATGTTGTTGGAATGCATGAGATGTATCCTCAGTTATTTTTCAAAAATCCATACTTTTCTAGGTACTGAAAATTATCTACTACTTTCCCTTGTATTATCAAAGACAGGATATGTATGATGTATACATTGCACAAGTTAAAGGTTAGAATTTATGTAATTCATGTCTCCGAGTGCTCCGACATTGACCTCAGTCCGGACAGAACGTCGCATGTCCGATGTAAACGTCTGTTATCATATCTTGGAAATATTTTACAAATAGTCCATAATATCGACATTGGGTATAAATAAACGGCATTTATAATATTGCTAAACGCTGTCGTTACCTACCGTATGGGGAAATATATCTTGCTCCGTAAGATAAAAATGTGTTAAAAACTCTTTTAGATAATCTCAGTTATTTATTCTTTTGGATGAGTAGTTATTTCTTCTAATAGAATAAATACTCTAGTTTGTTTGCTTGTGCGGAATTATTTATTTACATATTTATTTCAGTGAAATAAGTATGTTTGATACTAACAAAAACCTTTCCTTTAAAACAATACTTTGGTTTTATTTAAAAATACGTTTTTTCGCGAGAGATTTCTTTCCGTTAAAGTAAATTTAAAAAATTAAAATAAATACATCAATTAATTGCTAACAGTCTGACAAATGAGGCAACACTATTCAATAATTTTTGTTGTTATAGAGTTCTATCATTTTTTTGCCGAGGAGAAGCTCTTATGTCAAAACTTGCATTGATAATCCATGGAAATTATCTGTGATTTAGTTTGCTACAGAAGGTAAAAAGGTGACTATCTAGAGATAATACACATTTTGACGACTGGAACAAATACATAGATATTTTTGAAAAAGTTATGTACAATTTTCAGCGTAAATTCACAATAATATTTATCTTTGGCAATCTATACTCAATATTGCTTTAATAGTTCATGTATAATAATAACCATTAACACTCTGTTTCCTATTACCTATAGAGTTGTTACCCCCTAACTATAATATTTTTATCCCGCAAATCGCAAAACGCGGTTCATTGTCAAGCTGTAAAGGTTTATTACGCACTTCCAACCAATTTGAAACACCTCAGAAATAAACAAGTCAAACTTCACACGAAAAACATGCTTATGGACGATGAATTCTACTGCAGTGAAGAAGACTTTGTACTGAAAACATGACATGTATTTAATTAGTTAACTTTCTTAACTTATTGACCTTACAAAAAACTTTATCATGCTTTCCTCATTTGCTAAATAAACATTATTAACACTACTATGAGCTTCAGGTGGACTCAGTTCCAGAAAACTTATTCTCACAAGTATATTTATTCAACAAATTGTGTAGTTTCGGGCTCAATATATTAAACTGTTTCTCGTTCAACTTCTTGCGATATAAATTGCGTAGGTAAAGCGACTATAACTGCCAATGCCAAAAGCAGTGCGGTAAATATTTGCCCTTACCAACCAGGGGTTTGATTATTCCGTTCCGCTAAACTACTTTCATTTTTCCTCTTTAATTTTTACTAAAAGAAATCTGGTATCTTGACCCAACCTCTATGTCAGACCTAAATATGTTTGATTTATACTAGAAATTGGCCAAATCGTTACTTCTACTTCGGAATTCTGTGCCTTATCTTCAAAATCCAGGAAAGAAGCAAAATAAAAATAACGCCAAATGCTTTATTTTTTCTGAATTCGTTAAGATCCTTAAGCTTTTTAAACTGCTTATATAAGCAGTTATATTAAAACTGTCAAAGCAAAATGCTTAAGATCCGCATTCTACTAATAAATTAGTTCAACCAGTCGCAAAACCAGTTTATAATCAGCACATTTGTGATGGACCAGATATGTTGCTATATGTTCCTCTATTATGAATACCAATAATACATTATCTGGTTTTCACAGAACACTGCTTGTAAACTGGTTTTGCGACTGGTCGAACAAGTATATCGACGTTGACCTTGGTCAAGTCCGGAAACAGAAGAAAGCACGACTGAGTACAGTGACCAGTCTTATCATAATACTAATTATCGACCCTGTCGGCCTTAATATGGAATGTAGAAGAGACCTATCAAGCTATTGAACCAGTTTTGCATGCGAGATATCGGAATATATATCGCGGGCACGTTGGAGATAAATGTGTAGTGGAACGTTATACTGAACAAAGACAACGTGTAAAAATGCGTTTAATACTAGTAATCCTATTTATAAATAGTGCGGCATCTTTAAAAATTTTAGGACTATTCCCATACTCCGGGAAGAGTCATTTTAACACATACGAACCTCTGTTACAAGAACTCGCAAAAAGAGGGCATGAAATTCACGTTCTAAGCGAATTTCCACAGAAGAAACCAATCAAAGGATACAAAGACTTAACCCTCGAGGCCAACGGACAACCAGGACAAGAAATTCTACCAATGACAGATGCCCCACCAAAATGGGTAGTGCGGTACGGCATCCTTTCTCTCCTAAAAGGTTTTGCCGACGAAACTTGCGCCAAACTTAACCAAGAGGTTGTCAAAAACTTGCTGCTTACCAAAGAGAAATATGATTTGATACTTATCGAGCATTTCAACACAGATTGTTTCTTAGGATTTGCCCATAAGATGAAGATACCGCATATAGCGTTGAGTTCTTGTTATTTTATGCCGTGGCATTACGATAGGTTTGGTCAAATTGGTAATCCTGCTATTATGCCAAACAATTTTGGTGATCTTGGAACAAAAATGAACTTCCTGGAGAGATTGGAGAATTCCTTTATGTATCTCTATACAAAGATTGTCTATAAGTTGTTTATCGAAAAACCAGGAAATGCGAGAGCTAAGGAATTCTTTGGTAATGACCTGCCTGCTCTTCAACAGATTGCGGAGAATTCAAGTCTACTTTTGATCAATAATTACTTTGCTTTAAACGAGCCCAAACCTCTGCCGCCTGGAGTAATAGAAATTGGAGGAATGCATTTGGGGACAGAAAAGAAATTACCCTCGGTGAGTGTTTTCGATTAGTTTACTAATTGTGCATATTTGGTACTTATAGTACTTATATGTATTTTCCTCGCAACCATTTGCGCATATAATTAAATCGGGCGCAGTTGAATATTTACGAAGTACTTTCACTCCTTTTGTAGTTATTATTATTTGACTAGCGGACTTGTGGACCGCCGATTGGGTACATCGGTGAAGCTGTAAATCGCAAGAGTCGATACACTTTTTTGCTAAATCAAACTTTCAAGTATATATTCAGTATTCAGTTAGCTCTGAAGAAGCGAGCAACATGTGTTTGTCTCTTAAAAAAACAGTTATTAGACCTTGTTCCCAGCACCATCGAGCTTAATTTACATGGACTACCTAAATAAGCTTTATCTGTTAAAATTACTCAATATTATGCCAAATGGGGGATACCTAAATGTTACATTGGAGTAATAATTTTTATACTATTATTTCACAACAAATTGTTAAAACTTTTTAACATACTTATTGCAAGAAATTATAAACTTTCGCATCTTGTGGGAGCATTTTTTTCTTAATGGGACCAATCTTGTTGATATTACAGGGTAAAGGCAATAGTGATTGGCTCGGGGATACTAGTTGTCATTCATATTTTATTAGCATTGGAGAAGTTGGGTGCCACCGCAAGCTTGGGGGTGCCAATGACTGTATACTTTACCCTATGTGGGTTCAATATGAGAACTTACATTAAGTTTATATTTTGATTTTTCCGAGTTTGTTTTATGCACCTTACTGCTTGGGCACTACTTATACAGATTGGTATTGTAAATTAATAACATTGTAGATATATTGCAGAATCTACAGATTGTATTACAATACATGTATAAGATTTGTTTTTATAAAATAACTGTTTCCATTACTATTTAGTTAATTCGATACGATAACTGGTACAACAAATAAATAGAGAAACCTCTATTAAATTATAGACATACTTTATTGTAAATTAATTATTTTACAAACAAAAGCGAAAATTACCAGTGAAGTGGTAATGAAATACGTAATAATAAATATTTATGTAAAACATATGATTGAGGCTAAAAATAAAATTAGTTCGTTTACAGAGAATAACTATTTTACATCATTGTATACACATGTATACACAGTAAACAATAAAATAAGTAAAAACTGAATTCTATTAACCTTTCGATTGTCAAACTGAATTATTTACAAATATAAATATTTCTTCTTAACATGTACCTATAAATTTGAATAGTAGGACAACAAACATGTTTTTTGTTGTTGTAAGAAACATGTTTTGTTTTTAAATAATCGCCTATGAAAAAACGCGTTGTCAATTTACACCTACGTAGAAAAACTGAGTTGAGGTAAATAAATTCGATAAATTCCAACTAAATACAAAGTTTGTATTCGTTTATGGTTATAGCAAAACAGACAGTGATTGGAAACCATCTTCTTTATAATATATTATGAATGGTACGTATGTATATGTATACTATATGTATACTGAAAATCACATTACGGGATTATTCTATTTCTACTATAACCCTTCCGAATCACCAATGTTGATATAACTTTCTTTAAACCAAAATTAGATTCTTTGTTTCTGCAGTCTATATATCACATCATGGATGTTGCCTGTAAAAAACAAATTAAACAAAATTCAACTACATAAAATATAACCTCAAAATAATGATAAATTGTTTCATTCCTTCAAATTCTTCTAACTATTTGATTAGAGGAAAAATTCTTGTTTATTTTCTCTGTAATCATCCCTTTTCTGACATAATCGAGCTGATGTTCACATTCTAGGCTTCTCTCTTGCGCGCTGTCAATTCCGACACTATTTTAACTTTTGCTTTCTTGTAGGGGTTATGGTATGGTAGAACTTGGTTGTATCCCATCTGTGTCCTTCGAAATCCTTGGACCCGGGAGATGTTTTGTATTTGCGGCTAAATACGTACAAATTAGTCACTGTACAACAGTTTGTTTACATCCTAAAATTATAAATAAATAAGTAAATGTGTACTTCAAATAATCTGTAATAAAGTCACCTTCCTGTGTGTGCTGTTACTCACGTCAAAATATTAGGTTATGTGGTGTTTCTTGACATTGGGGCTGTCCGCAGCCCGCGACTGGTGTATGTACATTGGTGCTATCTAAAAAGTTTCGTCCCAAGTAAACGGCCAAATTTAAACGAAAAGCTAATCATCTCTAATAATTTACTTGCTGGTGTTTTCGTAATATGCAGGATTACATAGGTATTAAGTACGCATTTGTACGTAATACAGACAAATGCGAATTAAGAATTATTACCATGCGTACAAAATAGGTTATTGGTTTCTCAAACGCGATTTGTGGAGACAGATTTTGTGCTTTTAGGCCCCCGGAGATAATAACTAATAAATCGCTTAGCTTTGCACATACCCACTCATACCCATTGCAATACGAATAGGTTATGGTCGCGTCTTTGCCGTTTATAGCTGGTAGCCAATGGCGACACGAATCAAACAGCTCTGGTATGTTCAGGCGCGTTCACCAAAATCGCTCGCGTTTTGGAAAATTTTTAAGCAAAAACGCCCTAGATTCCGTTTTGCGTCGATTTCAAAAACTCACTTTTAAATTGAACAACCTATATTTCAGCACAATTTTGAATTCCTCGAAAAATTTTACGACAGTGAAAAATAACGTTCCCTAAACTTTATACTTTTTGATTTATTGGCATTTTTATGGAAAAACAGCAGTTCAAGAAGAGCGGTATATTTCAATACCTTTTTTTAATTCTA
Organism: Melinopterus prodromus; assembly: GCA_964023965.1. Classification (NCBI taxonomy): domain Eukaryota; kingdom Metazoa; phylum Arthropoda; class Insecta; order Coleoptera; family Scarabaeidae; genus Melinopterus; species Melinopterus prodromus. The sequence goes on from OZ030394.1 coordinate 47,955,734, forward strand.
TTGCACACGCTTTGATTATGATTAAGTAAGAAGCGTTCTATTAGCGTGATTACCTACAATATCCAAATTGTGTACAGGCTGGTCATAATCTGCAACAAAATATAGCAAACAGTTTTCCCTAAGAAAGTTAGTATTTTTAAATAGATCACCCTGTATCTAATTCTTTTTTTGAATTCTACGCATCCTTGTGCACAAAAAAAGTAGTAGTACACACTAGTGCTTAAATAAACCATTGCTGAGATAACTAGTCTTCTTAATAAAACAATCGATTCTCCTATCAATAATTGCTTCGTGATAATAGAACGCGTGCGAAATAAAATTAAAAACTGTTATTGAGATATGCAGTTTTTCTTAGACTACTGTTTTACCACAACAATGCCAATAAATCAAAAAGTATAAAGTTTAGTGTAGGTAATGTTATGTTTCATTGGCGTAAAATTTAGCGAGGAATTCAAAATTGTGACGAAATATAGGTTGTTCCATAAAAAAACAAAACATAGGTTTGGGTTGGTACTACCTTATGGAACACCTGTATTCACGCTAATAATTTTGAAATGTGCGCCTCGGCGTTCTGTATAAATGGATGAAATCAGTTTTATAATATCTTCATTAACACAGGTACAATCTTCCGAGATCGCACTGTTGGTTGGGACACTCCGTATAATCGATGTTCTTTTCTATCTTGTTAAGTGTAAAGGTGTATTTATTTAGCGTATCCAAAAGGAATCAAAGATAACCCAATAGGGCTAAAATTGGCACAAAAATTGCAAAACGGTTCTCATCAACTCTTTTCAAAGACGCTAAATAATAAAAAAATATCAGACAAATTTTATTTGGTCATTCTTTAATTCATTCTGGCAATTCATTGTTCTAAAACTGAGTGAATTATAACTAATACATTGCCTTCGCATCGTTTATTAAATTTCTATAGGAATTGTTGATTCGTATTCCACGAAAGCAGTAGAAAGACGACAACATTAGTTAGCAACCACTTGAATTTTGAAGAGCTAATAACATAAAATAATGTCTAAAAATGACACAATCTAATAGCAACAGCGATTTTTCAGGGTGAATGCAATTTGAGTTTAACGAACAACATGGGCAGAATTTTTTATTTTTTTATTTTGTTGTGTCTCATTGTGGAATAGGAACTAACAAAATCATTTACAACAAATAACGCTAGGCAAAAATGCTTCAAAATATTTATAACTACAAAAATCTTGCCCCCCTCCTCGAACATTTTGTAACGGCGCCGATAACGAGTTGCACGAATATGAAAAGTACTGTCTGACTTGCCGTCCAAACGTAAACTACGTCGACCTTGGTCAAATGCGGAACGAAAAGACAGCACGATTGACTAAAATGGTCCGTCACATCGTAATACTTAATCATTGCTAATCTCGCGCGAACCTTGTAGAGGCCGCAACTGCAGTAGCGGCAACTACCTATACACCGACCCATGTGACCAAAATATTAAATTTAGACGAGACCTATCAAGCTATTGAACCAGTGTTGAATGCGAGATATAGGAATACACCTCGCGTGTACGTTGGAGATAAATGTGAAGTGGAGCGTTATACTGAATAAAGACACCGTGTAAAAATGCGTTTAATACTAGTTATCCTATTTGTAAATAGTGTGGCATCTTTAAAAATTTTGGGACTATTCCCATACGCCGGGAAGAGCCATTTTAACTCATACGAGCCTCTGTTACAAGAACTCGCAAAAAGAGGGCATGAAATTCATGTTCTAAGCGAATTTCCACAGAAGAAATCAATCAAAGGATACAAAGATTTAACCCTTGAGGTTTCTGAGCAACCAGGACAAGAAATTCTACCTATGACAGATGCACCACCAAAATGGGTAGTGCGGTATGGTATACTCTATATCTTAAAAGGTTTTGCAGACGAAACTTGTGCCAAACTTAACCAAACGGTCGTCAAAAACTTGCTGGCCACCAAAGAGAAATACGATTTGATACTTATCGAGCATTTCAACACAGATTGTTTCTTAGGATTTGCCCATAAGATGAAGATACCGCATATAGCGTTGAGTTCTTGTTATTTTATGCCCTGGCATTACGATAGGTTTGGTCAAATTGGTAATCCTGCTATTATGCCAAATCACTTTGGTGATTTTGGAACAAAAATGAACTTCCTGGAGAGATTGGAGAATTCTTTTATGTATCTCTATACAAGGATTGTTTACAAGTTGTTTATGGAGAAACCAGGAAATATCAGAGCTAAGGAATTTTTTGGTGCCGACCTGCCTCCTCTTCAACAGATTGCGGAGAATTCAAGTCTACTTTTGATCAATAACTACTTTGCTTTAAACGAGCCGAAACCTTTGCCGCCTGGAGTAATAGAAATTGGAGGAATGCACTTGGGGACACATAAGAAATTACCCGCGGTGAGTGTTTGCACTAAGTTTAGTAATTATGAATCTATGGTATCTTATCTTCTACTAATTATAAAGTGTGAATTAAATATTTAACACATAAAGTAGGTCCAATTCTACCAGAAATACTAATGCTTGATAATTGTTTTTATAAGTATATTCAAGTCCAGCATTAATGTTCAAGTTCCGCTATTTTAAAAACATAATCTGTGTTGCAATTCAAACTTATCTTCTTCGGCATTTTATTACGATTATAATATTACGTATGTACCTTCTCATGGACCTATACCAGCTTACATTCGTCATAATTAAATAATATCCATGACTAAGCGGTTTGGTGTGCTACCTTAATCTGTATTTAGATGTGAATGGCAATTTGCTCTTTGAGCAAGTGAATATGTAGTTACATGCCAGAAGTAAGCTAAATATAACTTCATCATTGCCATCACGCTTGAGGCATTAATACTATGCTTACCGAACGTGGTTAATCTGTAATTAGTTGTGTCAACTTTCGCAGAAGAAATGGCTTTTTGGTTGGGCTGGCCATACAACTAACTATTTTTTAGAACTCAAATGGTGGTCATTTCGATGGAGTTTTCGTCGGTAAATCTCATTTTGGACCAACACCAATTAGAAAAAGGGAGCGATTTAAGCGTGCGTTATTTAAATAGATATGTGCACTAAAATAGATACTTTGTGCATTAAATAACGAAATAATGTGCATTAAATAAATATGAATATGTTACATAAAGTATTTTATAATGAGCAATATTTAATTCATTTTGTGCCCTAGAATGGCTGACTTGTGCATTAAAATAATATATACTGAGCATTAAAAAATATGAATATGTTACATAAAAAATTTAATAATGAGCAATATTTAATTCATATTGTGCCCTAGAATGGCTGACTTGTGCATTAAAATAATACATACTGAAATTTAAATAAAGATCAATATGTTGCATAGAAAATATTATAATGAGAAATATTTTCGTCTGTCATGTTTCCCTAAAATTGGTAAAAATTAACTTAAATCATTAATTACACAATCAGGAGAAAAAATATCGAAACTAACTTTTTGTATTACTAAATTTGACGTCTACATAGCGATATTAAATATAATATTTTCATTTGTAGGTTCTATCTCTATTATCGGATTTATAAAATGAATCATGGATAAACCGTGGTGTTATGAACATAACCCAAAAAATATAATTTGAATTAAAACAAAATCTGATGTGGCCAGCACATTACCTACTTTATCATACTATACAGCCGTGCCTCGTCATGGCAATCTCGACTAATCTCCGTGTCGAATTCGCGTGCAACGCAAACGCTGATGTTCTGACAATACCGTCAAAAGAATCAAAATATCTGTCAAATCCTGGCTAACTAGTTTTAATGCAGACAAGATCTTGACCAAATAGAATATGCTCATACAGTTAAACTATGAATATTAGCAAAACATTTTATATACAAGTATACAAAATTTCCTATAGTTTAATTTATTATCTAACTATCTTTAGAAAATTACTGAAATGGCGGCTCATTTGCAAAATCGTTGAAAAATGCTAAGAGTAAACATCCATTTTACCAAAAATCCCAACCAATCTTTATGTAAATTAGAAAATAATTTTTAACCATTAGAAAACAAACGTTTTCATTAATTGTTTATTGTAAAAATATTACATTGTTTTTGGGTTGTTATGTATGTTTTGTATGTATTAAAACACCGCACAGGTGTTATGTATGTTTCATTTTATAAAACTAATAATTGTTAGAAAGCAAGTTAAAATTGTACACGGAATAACCAACCGTATTTGAAACTAAACATGCGGCGTAATGGTACGTACTTATCTACTGAAATACAGCGGAAAACGTACTACTATTAAACAACGTTGATTATCATAGCAACCAAAGGAAAAAAAATGACAATTGTACAGCACCTAATTCTACTAAATAAGTGTGCAAACAGAATTTTTATTACATATATGTCGTATTACGACAGTTTCTTAAACAATAAAAAATAAACAAGTATAACGGCAAGCAGTAGAACAAGACGTAGGATACATATGATACAACACACATATTCTTATACATATTATAAGGGTTTAAACTATTACTAAAATCGCCTTTCCTCAAACGCGCGCGATTTGGTATATTTGAGATTATGATTGTAACTAGAATTATATTTACACTATGAACTGATTTATTCAAAGAAAATAAACCAGTTCACTTCCCTGTCAAACCAATTTTTATGACTCAGTTATAAAGTTTTATTTAGCTAACACCAAAACCACAGAGCAGCGACAGGACTAAGCTGTACGATACACGTAAATGCGCTACGGGTTGCAGAACTTAATGCACACTATAATCTCTCCAGGGCGCATTATAATTTTCTCATGGCACAATTTAGATTATTCAATGCTCTTACCAAATTTTCAAATGCTGATTTATTTAAACTATTGAACATATATATTTTTTAATTAACAATTATTTTTTGAGATGCACATTATATTTTTATAGAGGTAACGATTGTATTGCACATTTATTTATTTAAGTGCACAAATATATTATGAAAGGAACATTCAAATATATAAACGTACAATTATTGATTCTGATGCACATATTATAAATATATGGCACATTTATTTTTTTAAATGTCCAGGCATTTTTTGCATTGATCATATATTTTTTGTATTGGTCAAATGTTTTTTGTATTGGTCAAATATTTTATCAAATGCTTACAATAAATGCACGTTTCATTTTATATATTGCGCAAATAATTTGTACTGTTAGAAAAATACCGACCTTTATGACCTTTTTCCCGGCAGTGGGTAGACAATCCAAATTACAGGCTCGACTGGGTGAAACTGTTGCCAGACCTATCCGTAATTAAAAGACACATAATTAAATATTTTATATATATTTATATTTATTTCTGGTAATAATATGATCACAAATGCACACGAATGCCGATCAAATGGACGTGTATATCACCAACGATGTGAATGCCTAAAGATTGACGGTGGTTAGATATTATAAATTGGTGTTGATTTAAATAAAAATAATAGTAATACTTCTTTATTTGAACGGTTATAATATCACAACTCGCAATATAGTTGTTTAGCCAACAAGTATATTAAAATGAGCGAATGATGGAATCTGTTTAACGCACGAGCGATTAGCGAGTGCGCTAAGTATCGAGATCATTAATCGATTAAATTAAATTATCGAGATCATTAATCATTAATCGATAAAGTTTTGTAACCAACTCGAATATTAAACGGCGACTAATGCTCTCGGTAATTAGCGCACTCGCTAATTCGTTCGTGCGTTAAACAGACTCGATAATTAATCGCCGTTTAATATTGGAGTTGGTTACAAAACTTTTTCGTCGATCGTATTCGTCTACATAGATTTTATTCGTCGATATCGTTTGAGGTTATATGATCATTTATGTCATTTGACACTGACAGTTCTGACTGTGTGCCTTGATAACGGAATGTTTTGATTGGATGGTTTTATTTTACGTATGTTCGGTTGGCAATAATGGAGTCGTTTGAGTGGCTATAACAAATCATGCATTAATAGAAATAGTGCATTTATAGATCTGTTGAATAAACGATTTTTTCTACTCCTATTGAGGAATGCATTCGTTAACATGGCAATTTATGATAAGTAATACTAACCATTCCCCACACACATGACAAATATTTCATTCCAGGCTCCTCATACCCCGCCAGTAGTGAGAAATATTTCATTCCTCACGGCTTTAGAACCAATCACAGCTCTGGATTTTTCATTTCCAAATTGTTGATACACTGCTTAGCGACATTGTCAAGGCATTGACAACGTCGCTAAGTGACAAGGCGTCATAGTGACAAGGTCATAGTGACATACAGCTGTCCCTATATACACAAAAATTAATTTATAAAATTTCGTTGCATGGTCGTAGAAAAAGTATAGTATTCCATTCGCAAGTAATGGCAATTTCTCACTCGAACGCTTTGCAGCACGAGCCGTAGGCGAGTCGGCGTTCTCGTGAGAAATTGCTTACATTACTTGCTCATAGAATAATATACTATTCTATTAACTAAACATACTCATAAATAAACAATCGTCGGAAAATATTTAACATTACAACTAGCCATACATATCTAATATGTTAAGAGAAAATTTAATTAATATTTTCATATCATTTCTGGTTCCAAACTGCCCCATGCAGTAACATAAAATGGTATAAATCAAATGCTTAGTCACATTTTTTTAGAAGAGGTTCCTAGTTTTCGAAATGTAATTAACTTGAATATAATCTTGTTACCGTTGTAAAAAAGTGTTTAGCACACAGTATAGTTGTAACATTCCTATATGCCCAATAATTACTTCGTTATGCGGAAGAAGTATACTCGAAACAATATTTACAACCTTGTTATGAACATGCCAAACAATGCAATTATGTAACACTTGCAACCATTGCAATTCAAATATTCAACATATTTTCCTAGACTTTGTGCGAATATTTGTTCCGCATGTATTGTAGAGAGTTCCTTACGAAGATAACATAGAAACCTAAAATGATTTTGCAAGATTTTATCGTGGTTTTCTATACCTATATAAAATATTTACACTCATTTTTGTACTTCTGGATATGTGATTTGATTTATAGTTATCACACAAAGTACGAAAACAGGACAACTGAAACGGTGTGTTATTTGAAAAAATCTCCTCTTACATGTCGGTCCTTAATTATAAGAATACGCAGATATAAACGTAAATATAAATAATTAAATAAATTGATAAATCTTTATTTGTCGAGTGATCATGGAAGATTAGACAATTGTCAAAAATACATGTGCAACGATTTATAAAACATCCACAGAGTAAAAAAATAGGCATAATTACAAAAACTTAGTTGCCAAATTTCAGGATTTTAGGTAAATGTGCAAAGATTAAGGTTTACTATGAGGCCCTCACGAGATTTCTAGGACAATGTGTTCAGCTGCTATAAATGTGCAAAAAATAAGCAAACTCCTTTTTTTTAATTTTACCCCACAGTTTTCAAAAACTTTAAGCAATAGAATATTTTAGAGCCCGTATTAGTTTCAGGGGAAATAATTCTATCCAAAACACAATTATATTCTATTCACAAAATCCATGTTTGCTAGAGTTATCAATAATTTCAGTTCAGAGCTTTTCTCATGTTGCCACGCTTCACGCTAACGGTACAAAATCGATTGGTTTCTATTGCAATTACTCTGTTCTCATTTTGACGGAATCAAAATGTACTTATTATCAATACATTTTACTAAAAGGGTGTAATTTTTAACTAGGCTGTCTCAAATTTACTGATATGACTGGCATTATTATATTACTAAGTTTGTTTTTGTACTATAATATGTGCTTTCCATATCGCGTAATTGAGAAATTAGATAATTGTGAATCATCAGTTGTAAATATAGCCACTATCTCGCTAGTAATCATCGCACAATTTTCTATTCTAAACGTAGGTGATAAAAATATGCTATACATACGTATCATACAGGGTGATCAATAAATAACGTAATAAACGCACATATAGAATATCATTTTAGTTTAAATGAAAGAGATTATTAAAATGTTATGTTCCAGACCTATTTCAGTTCTTGCTTTTATACCTTTCAATTTATTAACAATAATAGTAAAACCGCTTAACTATGGCAACTTGAGCAAAGCGATCTGTACATCGTTAGTTCGCTGTGAAATTGCCGTGAACTGTTCTATAGATCGGTTAATAGAAGCAATTTGTATTGCTGTCGTAAAAACGAATATATACAGTGAGTTCCAACATGGACCTAAGTATCATGGACAAAAATTAGTAAACAATTAGTATTTTACAGTTAAATGCAATAAATATATCCTATGGGAAAGTTGTTCCAAATTTAATCTCACGCTCAGATATAAAATTTCAATGTTGTATCTCAAATCTCAGGTATCGGTCCAGATCAGCGTATCTGTAGTACCTGACACTGCATAAGCTAATAAGAGCAAGGTAATAACCGCAAGCAATCAATAAGTTGCAAACGTATTATTGAGCTAATATTATTAATATATTGTGCAGAGTCACACAGTTTTCGATCACATGGAAGTATTCGTCGAACATCTTTAATAATTAATATATTGACATTTTAGACACGTAGTTATTTTTCAGAAACACACTCCCAAACATCTAAGGCAATAATATCCAATCAATTGACAGATCTTCACACAATATAATTATATGAAATGAATTTATTGATTGTTATTTGTTTGTCGATTGGTTATGCAACTCATTTAAATGCTAAAGAAATATATATATATATAATTCTATTGTATGTTTCTGTATTTAGCTATACCTTAGAACTTATAACTTGCTACATCGATAATGGTGCTTTAGACAAAAAAATAGTAGAATATCGGACGTACGTACCTAAATTGTTAGAGGTACAGTACATTTTGGGGATACAAACACTATTGTTAGGTGGGTCGAAGAACCCCACGTGATTGTGTTCCCTCTCTTACATAACAAGGTAACCTGGTACTCCCAGCGCAAACAATTATCAATGTATACTCCTAGCAATTAAAGTTGATTTTTCTGATGAGCTCTAATATCAGAGTGAAAATTGAAGACACATTTCCACGTCCAATTTGCTGCTTTGAACTAATCTTGGACTTCCACAGCGGAGAGTACACTTGTACACTTTGTAAGGATATGACTATTTGCGCTTGTGCACATTTATGTTTGTACTGAAAACCTGTAACAGTTCATTGACAAACCTTTACATGGTGTCAGGTGTGGTTGATGTGTCTTTATTCACTGAAGTGTTACAGGTTTTCAGTACAAACATAAATGTGCACATGCGCTAATAGTAATATCTGTACATCCCCCTTATAAGCATGTTTTATTTACAATATATCTAAATAAAGAAAATATAATTAAGATATACATTTTCATTCTATACTAAATAATTAAATTATACATTTTCATTCTATACTAAATGAATATATCATAAACTTAAACACAATTCTTAATTTTAACAGTTCTTATTACACTTTTTCGTAAGAAATAAGGATCTCTAACAAATCTTTCTATACACGGTTGGCTTGGTTGGCTTCATACTGTATCATTATGTCCATCTCTTACATCGTATGAACGCGGTTCATTAAATTTTTTCATTATAGTTCCTTGTTTCCAATCCTTTCCTTTTTGAACATTACTTTATCACCGACCTTCCCACCAGCTAGAGTCCTGGCGTTCCGATCATAATAGTATTTTTGTTTGTGTTGTCGCTTATTAATTATATCTCTATAATTTCTGTTATTAATCAAACCTGGTTTAAGGACCTTGCCAATTGTTGGGATCTTATCTTTTAAATGACGATTAAAAAGTAGTTTGGCTGGAGACAATCCTATATCAGGTATAGCCATAGGTGAGTTTAGATACGTAAACAAATAATTATCAAAACTACTACCCTCATAATCAGCCTTAATTCACATTGTTTTGCATATTGCTACACCTTTCTCTGCTAATCCATTACTCCTAGGATAGTTAGGACTTGATGTAATTAATTTAACACAAATTCCTTTAAAATAATTTTTTTATTGGTAGGTATTAAAAGGACTTGTGTGAAATTATAACATCTGGATAGCAATAAAAAGCGAATATATTTTGTAGAGCTTTAATAACTTCTGTGATAGATTTAGGCTTTATATTTCTTATTTCAATCCATTTGCTATAATAGTCAATTACGGTAATATAAATCCATTCCTAATTTAGCCCAAGGCCTATCGGGAATCATAAGCAATTTTGTATTATTTCTTCTAAAATATAGAACACTTTTCTATGTACTCTTTAATATGCTTCGTGTAAGTATCGACGTACTTGTTGGCAAACAAACAAAGGAATGTCCCGTAAAGGTCAAGTAAATAAAAACAACTGTTTTCTCAGGTCGACGTTTCGGTTTATTAGAAATGTTAAAGCTTATTCATGACCCAAACTACAATTTGAGAGCATACAATGAGTAAAATAATTGAATGACAGAAAATTTCTACTTACAATTGTTGTGTATGAGGACGCAAAAAAAGCAGACATAGATTGATATATTTAGTTCCTCTGAGGCACAACGTCAAAAACAAACCACCCAAAACAAAGTGTTCACGCACTCTGGTACATTTGAGGCGTTCTAGATAGCTTAATACCATTACATTTAAAATTATACACTAAAATTACTACACACATGAAGACACGCCAAGGAAATGGCGTGCTATGAAACCCAACTTTTTGTACTGAAACCACGTGAAGTCGGTAAAATAGTGAACTATAAATGCAGGCAATGGTGGTAAAATTTTGAAATTTTAAAGTTTAACAATTACATGAATAATAATAAAGTAAAAAAGTTGACTATTATGAAGGTTGAAAAAAGGGTAATTTAGTGGTTAGTTCTCTGTACATCTCTATACAATTCAATCTGATTAGCATAGACATTACTTATGCCCGCTACGTCGGTCGGTGCGATGGTTAACAGTGTTATCACTCACTTTTTTCTAATATTATTTTTATTATACTTCCAGACACTATAACTCTATCACCATAAAATAATAATTTATCGTATTCAGACAATTCACTCCTAATTGCATAATAGTGGATTTAAGCCATCCATTTTTTACAAACTCAGTAAACTAATTTAGTGTTTCATCTTTCACAGTTTCATTTTCAAATTATTTTAGGCGTTCTTTTGAAATACACAATTGCTTTTTAACTCAGTGAATTGTGTCTCCAAATCATCCTGGGCGTCAGCGATGTCAAAACTAGATTTGTCATCTGCATAGATCATGCTATTGGTTGACAATATCATTGATATTTTACCACTTTCTACCGGTATGCTTCCCTGTCAGTTTTAAACAGCGTATCTGGGAAGTTGTAAGGTGTCAAATTGAGTTAAGCACACTTTTAAATACCATAATACCTACAAGTATTCAAAACTAATAGACCTTATAATACCATTTGTAATTGCAATTCAGTGACACGTCAAACCATCATAGATAATAATTGTTAAATCAAAGTAATCCTTGGAGAACACGCTACTGAAGTAGTTCAGGCAACTACTTACATACTGACCCATGTGACCAAAATATTAAAATTTAACACCAATCAATCAATGAACCTGTGTTGAATACTTTCATCGGAATGCACTTCGAGTGCACGTTACAGATAAAGGTGTAGTGAAAGGTTATCATAAATAAACACACTGCGTAAAAATGCGTTTAATACTAGTAATCCTAGTTATAAATAGTGTGGCATCTAAATTTTAGGACTATTCCCATACTCTGGGAAGAGCCATTTTAAGACATACGAGTCTCTCTTACAAGAGCTCGCGGAAAGACAGCATGAAATTCACGTTCTAAGCGAATTTCCACAGCAGAAACCAATCAATGGGTACAAGGATTTAATCCTGCAGACTAATTAGCAATCAGACCAAGAAATCCTAGATTTGGCAGATGTCCCACCAAAATGGGTAGTGCGGTATTGTATCCTTTATTTCGCTGAAGTTTTGGGCGACAAAACTTGTGCCAAACTGAACCATAACGTCGTTAAAAACTTGCTGATCACCAAAGAGATATATGATTTGATACTTATCGAACATTTCAACACAGATTGCTTTCTGAGATTTGCCCATAAAATGAAGATACCGCACATAGCTTTGAGTTCTTGCTATTTCCTGCCGTGGCATTACGATAGGTTTGGCCAAATTGGGAATCCTTCATTTATCCCAAATCATTTTAGCGATTTTGGATCAAAAATGACATTCTTGGAGAGACTGGAGTATTCTTTCATGTATCTCTACACCAAGATTTTCTATAAGCTGTTTGTGGAAAAGCCAGGAAATAGGAGACCTAACGAATTCTTTGGTGATGACCTGTCCCCTCTTCAACAAATCGCGGAGAATTCAAGCCTACTTTTGATCAATAATTACATTGCTTTAAACGGGCCAAAACCATTACCGCCTCGAGTAATTGAAATTGGAGGAATGCATATCGCTATACACAAGACATTACCCACGGTAAGTGTTTTAATAATTTCAATAATTGTGAACATACTGTGAAAAGATAAAGTATGTCTCTTACTATCAGAAATACTATTTGTTGAAAAAGTATATTTATATGAATATTCAAATTCAACAATAATTGTCAACTTTGATGTTTTGAAACGCCATTTAAATTACTACAATTATAGGATTCTGTATGCACATTCTCTTGGACCAATGCCAGTTCAGCTTAGTGAAAGACTATGCAAACGAAGTACTGTCTGGTTTGGTACCTTAGTCTGTATCTAGAAGTGAGTACAAGTTGCCGTTTGAACAAGATAACAGTTTGTAACATGCCAAATATTCTTTCATCATACCATCATGCCTGCGACATTATTGCGTACCTAAGTCTACATAATACGCTTGAGAAAACCTTAAGATATCGAAAGTGGTTAGCTATTTTCAATTGCTATATTATGCAAACAAAAAGCCATAGTATGCAATGCCAGCAATTCCTTTATTAGAACAGCTTGAATAATGAAATACAGACTATAGACTACCTACTAATTCATAGGTTTAAAGGTTATTACAGAATCATTGTTTATCTTGCATTTTCCCTACAAAAGATCGGGTTGAAGCATCTCATGATTGCTGCAATTGACTCGGTGCTCTTCGGTCTTTGGGGCGAGCGGGGGAAGGGATCGACAGCGACGCTGCCAGTAGTGGGGGATCGCACGTGCATTAGTTACTAGAAAAACAGTGTTTACAATATAACGACACGGCGATTATGCCTCGCCTAAGAAATTTGGATATCCGGCGACAGATTACCGAATTAAAAAATAATGGCAAAATGAGTCCATAAGATACCAGAACCACGAACTGGTATTTGGAAGTCCCATGGGAATTCTTGGCAACTTAAATTGGGTGTCGGGATTACATTTAAAATTAATGAGTGATCTGCAAAATATTCGACGCGTCTACAAATTTACGATGCTAAATTTGTAAAAGTTTTTTGATATTTTTAAGTTTTATACGCGTTTTATACGAGTTGTATTTATTTTATATTGTTTGTGCATGTATTTAAATATTATTAATAAATAAACTCTTGAAACTGTCATAATAGTTTGAATATTTATATAACAAAATCAGGCATACTTTCTAAATATTTTTTGGGTTTATCAAGCAAACTTAGTTTAGTATTCGCTACTAATCGGAAAATCTGCTAACTCCATATTATTAGATCTATCCGTTTACAGCCTTGTTTACAGCCTTATTGTATAAAAACTGAAGAAAACAAAAACGCCAATCGATAGAAGAGAATTCTCTCGTACATATTATAATCAAAATTATGCAAACATTAAGAATTTAATTGTTAGTTAAAATTACTACCTTGACAAGTAATCGTTCTTTTTGTGTATTGGTAATAAGCTGCCCCGGTTCTCTCAGCTGTGTCGGTGTTCTCCGACATGACAGCACCGCTAACGCCTCCCTTTCCCGCAGCACACCAAAGACCGTAGAGCGTCGGAATTCACGCCGAGTTTCAGGACGATCTTTTGTATGAAAAATCCAAGATAAACAATGATTATGTAATAAACTTTAAACCTATGAATTATTGGGTAGCCTATAGTCTATATTTCATTATTCTAGCTCTTCTAATAACGGAATTGCTCGCATTGCATAATATAGCTTTTTGTGGGTCAACCACTAATCCAATGATTTTACAAAACGGCACATTAAAAGGTAGCATTCCGCAGGTGATTTTACTACTTTATTTTATTACTTACTTAATTCGTTGAAAACTATGGATTATTTCCGGGGTAATTAACAGCTAAAGTTAAACGAATGGAATTTACGGGGCAAAACCAGCGCCAATTCTTCTTAATTTGGAAAAGCGTATTAATCAAGGACAGAATCTGAATTTTAAAAAAAAAATTCGGCCCTACTTTTGCGAGAAAGTCGCCGTCGAAAGGAAGGACATAACATATGGCAACGATAGTACATGCAAAAGAAACAACGTTATAAATACGAAATTATTGAAGATGTTGATTACGTATTTTTCAATTTAAATCACATCAATCAAAGGTGAAAAATGGCAAATTGATGAAATATTTTGATCCAACATGAGTACTAAAACGAACAAAACTAATTTTAGTCTGTTTTCGAAAATTTATTTATTTTGCTACAGCATTGACAAAATTATATGTCATCTTTAAATTTATGTCAGGGTTCAAAATACAGCAGTAAAGATTCGAAAATGATGTTTAATGTTTAAATATAACGCTATGTACTGTTAACAAGCTTAACTATTACTCTTAAATTCTGTTATGACACTGTTGCGATGCAAAATGAAAGAATGTTAAGAAATTACAATTCTGTGTCGGAATGGTATGTGTGTGAATGTATGAATGGTAAGTGTTGTGTACCGATGCTGAACCACTGTGATTCAATAGTGGAAAGAATTTCGCCATGATAAAAATGTTAAGGAAGGCTAACAAAATATTTTCGCTTACCAAATTTGTGCAGTATGGTATGTGTGTGTGAATGTGCGAATGGTATGTGTGCCGATGGTATGTGTTCGCTATTATGAAAATGTTATAGTAAGGAAGGCTAACAAAATATTTTCGCTTACCACATTTGTTCCAACAAATATGTACCTAAATATTTCATTATTATAATGTATTACCTACTTATTATTTACGTGCCAGATAATCTATATATATACGGAGTCCGTCACGTCTTTGAAATAAGCAAAAACTGTAAAGAATTACTTCAATGGTCACAGGCACTACATAGCGCAAAGGTGACCCAAAATCATAGCCCAAAATATGTCATGTGTTGTAACTCTTTTTGGAATGATTCACCAATTACTATCATTCCCTGTGCTTTACAGTGTCTCCAGTTGTCCTTTGATGAAAGTATTCATTGAGACAGGGTCGACAAGTATATGTATTTTATTTTATGACACCATTAAGGTATGCACGAGTGCCTCGTTTAGTGATGAGTGCCTCGTTCAATAACAATAAGATCAATGTTTAGCGTTTTGAGCAAAATTACCGTAATTGGGTTCTGCTTATGTTTTATATAAAGTTCTGCAAATTTAACGGGCGTCCTATTCCCGTGACTGTCCCTCTACAATGAGACTTGCTGTCGTAAAAATTACAAAATTATTTCCATACACATAGATATGGTACAAATTTTATAACTTATATCGCAAATATAGGAACGGTAATAAGAACAATAAGCTCCAAATTGTTAAAACATATTACTAAAAAGAAATGGAATAAATTCTATACAAAATATTTCTTTCTAATAATTACGGAAACAAATTTGTAAATCATAAAGAAAATTACTACCAAAATTATTTGAAATTGCTTAACAAGAGTTAAAAATACTGATAAAAAGTTTTAAAACGTTAACCCACATACAGAATCATGTTTAAAAAAAGAGCGAATTATTTTGGAATGAAACGAACATAATGGTTAATAATAAAATAATAATAATAAAAGGGTTTTGCAAAATTCGCACTAGTTCTGAAGTTGTAGCCGGTGATTTGTGTGTGGGTCGATCAGTTTTGTGATAAGGGAGGAAGAAATCCCTCCGACCGTGCGAAATGCGTACTAATATACGTATTGCATATGAGTCTACCAAGTCAGAGATCTCCCACCACTGGTATCTAAATGATTTTGTAATTATTTAAAAATATCGAAAACAAAATTTTTGTGTCTAAATTTAGAATTGCAATTCTTTTCTATTCTTATTTTAATTCCTAAACTGTGATAATTTTTATATTAATGGAATAATATGAGAAAAAAATAATATTCTTACTCGAATATGTAACTTTTCTAAACCAATCTAAAAACAAAGTATTTTCATCTGTTCAACAGTAAACTGAAGATTTTGATTGAACCTATTAAAACGATCTAATGTATTTTAAATTTTGTCCTCAGGCAACGCACAAATCATACAATCCACGTATTTACGAATTAATAAAAATTTAAACTGTAATTTTGGAATAATATCATCTAAAAGTTTAACCCTAATACTTTTGGCCAAAATGGGAGAATTTGGATAACCCATCAATTTGCGAAAAAAATTATTTATTTCCTAAGTAAAATGATACACCAACAACACCAGAACGCATGGTTATTTATTTTCAACAAAGTATTTCAGTCTTTCAGCATATTTGTTACCTGTAATGTTAGTATATTTAACAAACGTAAAATTGTTTGAGACAAACGGTTAGTATATTCCTTATGAAGACAGGCTTTATGTCAGTATTTTTTTTATTAAACTAACGTATAATAAAGGAAAATCTGTCACAATTAGCGACTTACAGGTTCACGTTAAAGAAAGCGGAGAGAAAGAAATTTCGTAATTTGAGGGCGCGCTTTCCCCCAGAGGGTGGAATTTCCGAGGTAGTTAATAACTTTTAATAACTCGACGGCCATCAGCAGGTCGTCTAATCGTTCATTAAAGCAATGAATTGCAAATACAATTTGGCCTGACATTACCTCCGCCGAGTTTGAATAAGGGGAAGCGGGAGTGCTCGCGCGTCCCCGACCTACTACTGGCACTCCTTGAGAACATTTGCAAACTCGGGACTACGAGAAGTCCGTGGCCAACCAGATTTAAATTATAGAGACAGAGTTCGTTAAAATCGTCCAACTTTGCAAATTCCATTTATATTACAATTTGTGTTCAATTTGTTGTTAATTTATTATTGTACGATTATCTACATAGCTAAAATAATTGAATATAGTTTTAGACAAAACTTGTTTGTTTGAAAAGAGCTATCCTGTGATATAATCCATAACTTAGTTTTTCTATGCTGCATTATGCTTACAGGCTTAGTAAGCATTACCGGAATACCTAAATAATTCTCCAAGTTTTTATAAAATACATAATTTTTGCGCTAACGCATCATCAGCCTCTTCTGCAAATTACACATACCAATTCAGTTATCCTAACATTAAGAAGTAAAAACCACTTACGTGTTAAAAAGATAAAATAAAACTGTAGGCTCACTCACACATATGTTAAAACCGACAAAAACTATAAATTTGGTGTAAATATAAAATAATAATTTAGTAATAAATAGTTAAAATTTCTAAGGGACAATCACTAGGAACGTACTGACAAATAAACAATTTCCAATATTGGTAAAGTAGTACACTACAGATCATGTTTGGTAACTATTGGTTCATTTCCACAGTTTAGCGTTCAGTATTGCGTGCTTCCGTTTACGCTCGTGCTTTTGTATTTGGAAAGCCTCCAAAAGATCTAACATACTTCCCTTGTCTGCCCTGTGAATCAATATGATATTGTTGTCGTCTGTGCTTGTGTGTCCTGTTTCTAGAATGTGTTTTCCGAAATTAGATGTGAGGTTAGCATGTCTATGTTCGTTAATTCTCAATATAAACTTACGTCCTGTCTGACATACGTAAATACTATCGCATTCGTCGCACTTCAAACTGTATACTCCACTTTGTTCCATCTTGTTTGTCGGATTTTTATCTGTTAATTTATCTGTTAGTTTTGAAGGAGCATGTCATTTGGTATCCATGTATGTAGTACTTTTCTTATCTTGTCAGAAATGCTGTCACCGTATGTAAGTCCTCTATAGGTTGTTTGTATTTGTTGGTCTTGTCTGTTCAGTATGTCTTGTTTTATGTGCCTACTCTTAATTATTTTATCCGAGATCTTTGGGTCAAAACTATTCTCGACAGCTATCTGTTTTATTATTAGCATGGCTTTCGTGTAGTTTTCCTCCGTGATTGGTATGGTCTTGGCTCTATATATACATAGATATAAGATCGTATATACGATCTTATTGTGCTAATTTCTGTGGGTGGTGATGGTGCGAGTAGTTAGGAATAATTGCAGAGCATGTGGTTGGTTTCCTGAAAATTTTAACAGTTAAATTCTGTTGTGTTCCTTCGGATTGTGAGGTCAAGATAAGTTAGGCTGTTGTTGTCCTCCCTCTCTATTGTGAACTTTAAATTACTGTGTATGTTGTTTATTAAGTCGTGAAATTTAGTAAGTTGTCTTTCTGAGCGCCTCCGTAAACAGAATACGTCGTCCATGTATCTCCTCCTAAACCGTATGTGTTGATATTGTGGATTGTTCTGGTTTATTATGTATTTTTGTTCAATATGATCCAGGTACAAGTTTGCCAAGAGTCCTGAGAGAGGTCATCCCGTTGGTAGCCCTTCCTTTATTATGTAATTCTGTTCATTGAACGTGCAGTAATAATCTGATCTTTGCGTAAAAAACTTTTTTCAAATAAAAGTTTTTTATGTTTAAACAAGGTATCGTTTAAACATATTTTTAGTCATTAGGATAAAGTAGCGAAGCGTGAACAAGATATTCGGAATTTCTGACATTAGAGGTATGAGAGTTGAAATCTTTCTTCTAAAGAAATCGAAGCCATTGCAGAAATGCAAAAACTGTCAACCTTGGGGTCACACACGTAGATTCTGCCATAACGATGCAAGATGTGTGAAATGTGCAGGACCACATGAATCGACAGATTGCAAGAAAAAGAAGGAACATCCCCAATATGTTACAACTGCCATGGGCAACATCCGGCAAACTAGAGAGGATGCACTGTACCTAAGAACCCCAGGCCATTAGAGATAAAGTAAATGGAAATTAAAATCATTCTTGCAAAAATGCAAAAACTACTTCGCTTAGGAATGAGACTGCCGCAAGTAACGGCCCAACCTACGCCGATAAAGTAAATCCAAGGAAACAAGCTGAAGCAACTGTACAAAAACCTTCAATTGAAAATAACACTGCATCACAAGAAAATATACTAGTAAGTCAACAGCTTCAGTTTATTCTTCAAAAATTGGACAAGCAAGAGAAAACCAACAACTCTATTATAAAAGCACTTGAGAAACTAGAAAATGTCGCTAAAGATCCGCATATATAAATTTGCACGGCAACAATATTTATCATACAATCCACTCTCGTAGCTAGAGGCGGGAGTGCAGTTATCATTAACAAGAATATCCCCCACTACGAAGATTTCAAAATTGATGCAGAATAGTTTTAAGTGACGTCTGTTAAAGTAAAAACCTTTAATTGAATGATTGCAACTGCAACCATATACTCTCATACAAGACACAATATAAAATCACAACAATATATAAACCTCTTCACTAACTTCACAGGAAAGCTTATTCTGGGTGGATACTTTAATGCTAAAAACATCTTCTGGAGATCACGGTTAACTATCACAACAAGAAGAGAGCTTTACCAAGCCACAACACAGTATAAATGTGAAGCTAATTCTACAGGCAAACCTACCTACTGGCCCACTGAAATAATTAAGATCCCAGACCTAATAGATCTATTTATTACTAAAAATCTATCTTCCGCTTATATTGAACTGTAAGAGGAATTTGATCTGGATTCGGATTATTCGCCAATTGATTTAACCTTAAGCGAAACGATAATTAAGAAAGAAAGGAATCCACCCCTTTCAACTAAATATGCGTGCTGGGATACATTCAAGCTCAGTCTGGAGAATAGAATAAATCTACCGGTCCCAATCAAGAATATTTCGCAAATAGAACTCTTGGATTAATGACAGATATACAGAAACCCGCTTGGGAAACCACGCCTGTAAATCCAAGAAAAGTGAACGGTACTATTTACCCAAAGGAAGTGAGAGAGATAGTAATGGAAAAACAAAAACGAGAAAATGTTGGCAGGTAACCAGGGACCCAGCAATCAAAACCAGATTAAATTGGTTAATTCAGGAATTACGTAGAACGATTCAAGAGATTGAGCAACAAAAACCTAAAGGAAATGACAAGAGACGTAAACAAAGATTATTCTCTATGGCACGCGACCAAAGGACTTAAGAAATCAAGTATCCAAATGTCGCCTATTAAAAGAAACCGATAGAACCTGGGCTAGAAATGACAAAGACAAAGCCATACTTTTTGCCGAGTGCTTGAAACAATCCTTCACACCAAATGAAGACAGAATTTTGGCAGAAACTACTAATTCTACAATATTCCAAGGAAATCGAATATCCCCGTTACTCCTAAAAAAGTGATAAATGAAATAGAGAAAAATAAAACCAAAAAGTCACAAGGTTTTGATTTAAGAACAGGTGAGATCTTAAAAATTACCTAAAAAAGCGAAAGTTAAGATAACTAACCTCTGTAACGCACCATTTAGGCTTAAATATGTGCCAACTGTTTCGAAAACTGCGGAGGTAGTGATGATTCCCAAGTCAGAAAAACCACCAAATGAAGCATCCTCCTACAGGCCAATTTCTTTACTGCCCACATTGTAAAAACTGTTTGAAAAAGTACTTGCAAAACAACTGATGAAAGAAACATTACACCCTCAGGTGGTGGATTGAGAAATTCGACAATTGATCAGGCGCACAGAATAACAATAACATAGAAGAAAAAAGGTATTCTCCTCTATATTCCTGGATGTGTCAAAAGTTTGGCATGAAGACCTACTCTATAAGTTCTACAGTATTAGCTATTGGATGCAACGATGGCTTATTGCAGTGAACGAAACCAAATCCGTTCACATACATTTTACCATCAAGCGAATACTACACATTCCAGTGAAAATAAATAACACCCACGTAACCTACTCGAACACCGCAAAATACCTCGGTATGACGATGGACACCAAGCTTCGCTAGAAAGCACACGATAAAAAGAAACCAGAAGAATTAGGTATAAGGAATAAAGGCATTCGTTTTGGTCCGTGTTGTGAAATCGTTACTGAGAAAATAATAAAACTTCGCTGTGGACTAGTTTAGTTGTATAAGATACATAAGATTTCTTATGTGCGCACATGTTCCTTTTCAGCATGGCCTGATGATGGGTTTCGCAAACTCGAAATTGTTTGACTAAGAATATACAACTAAACTAGTCCACTGCGAAGTTTTATTATTTCCTCACTAACAATTAGGCATAAGATACAAAAAAATACGGGCTTATTGGTAGGAAGTAGGCTTTGTCGCCAAATAATAAACTCCTACTTTACAAGCAGATACTTGCACGTTTGTGGTCGTATAGTATCCAACTGTGGGGCTTCACTAAGCCAAGCAATATCACCATCATTCAACGCTTCCAAACTAACATGCTAAGAAATATCTTGCATGCACAGAAATCTCCCCACGGATTTTGAGATGGAATTAGTAACCAACGAAATTGGAAAATTTGCAGAGAATCATCAGAAGAGACATCGTGAGCACTCGAATGTCGAGGCAATCCAGCTTTTTGAGAATTGTGACAGTGTGCGAAGACTCAAAAAACTAAAACTTTTGAGATATTATAGTTATAATCAATTAGGTAATTAAAATTAACCAATATTACCGTTATATCTAAATAAAATTTTTTATCTGTAATTATCAATTTAATGCTTGTAAAAACTCTACTAATTTTTATTAATTCCTTATAACTAAAAAATGCAGTTTATAAAGAAAATATTTCCACAAAAATCTAAGAATTAATCTTGGAATTCAAACATGTAAAAATGTAACAAATCTATTGATTCTTTATTGAAGATATCACACAAATAGTATGGGGTGACATTTAAAATTTCAATAATGACGTCATTTCCGGAAAAACTGCTGTAAAAATTTGCTGTAACCTCAACAGTATCAATAAATTTCATTTTTGTCTATTAGCATTTCTCAAAATTCACTTGTCGAGCGTAGTAAAAAAAACAAACGGGCGTAGCTATCGCGGGTCACCAGATATAACTTAATCTATATAAAAAGGTTATAATTATCTTTGATATTAGTAACACGTTTGTGAGCTCACTCTCGTTAAAGCTATCGATCGTGTACGAAAGAACAAGACACTTATGTAACGAAAAATATTCACAAGTGTTTCGAGTTTCCATAAAATAACTCACGCAAAAAAACCATCTAAAAACCGTTGGTAATCGATCACAACAATAAAATTGTATCTTTCAAATATTAATACTTCATAAAATCAAAATGTGTTCATTTTTATTAATATTTTGTTATTTGGCATGTGTCAATGTAGACAAAATTACTTAAAATAATAAACTCTTTTCCTTTGTATAATATATTAATTTATTAAGTACCGGTTTCATTATTTAAAACATCATCAGGCTAAATGGTCAGGTAATTAAAAACATAATCGAAGTACGTGTGCCATGTGTTTCGTCGTCATTCGCACATAGCACATGTTATTATTAAACTTTATTTATGCTTTAACATAATTATTTATGCTTAAAATACTTTACATATTTTAGAATTACACACGTGGAGCGAAATAGCTTGGTAAGGTTCTCGAGTTGTTTTCAAAACTCTTTATTTAAATAAGTTCGTTCGCGATATTATCGTGCTTCCGATTTGCTTAGGAACATGTTAGTTTATTGCTCCTATCTAATCTCTAGTAGATTTAACATTTATACCGAATTTTGAATAGGAAAAAGCTCCATATCCGGCGTAGATATAGCACGATTTTGTATCTGCTGTACTGACGATTTTATTGGTGAAGTGTAGAACTTTTCGATGGATTGGCTTATCTTTTTAACGTTTATTTTATTTGTTACGAGCACCATGATAATCCAATAAAAAAGTAACAGCCCAATTTGCTTATAATGAACAAGTTGAAATATCGTTTATGGCCTACCTGACTTATGCCTTTCAAAAGGCGACGTAACCCGAAATGAGAACGAAACATAAAAAAGTATATTTACGGGCATCGCGTGCCAATGCGGTGTCAAGTAATTCATTTCTTTAACTTGTAGGGGGCGTTAACAACCTGTCACTTGCAGGCATTGATATACGGCTACAATAAAACTGTCATTATTAGGGAAATGCGCCTTTTATTTTTATACATTTTTTTTATTTTCTTTTCGTTCTTGAAGGGCGGATAAAATCGAGCAATATGTTACAGTAATTTAATTTTGTTGGTTCGATGTAAAGGTTCTAGATGTCTGATGTAACACAGATTGTGTTATATTATACATTGTATATATGTTCACAGTAGTAATATAATGGCACTTCTGGACCCACCTCACCACCTCTACGACACCATCCGACTAAAACCGAGCGCTATCGAACCGGGCAACGTAAGTGTGTGAGTCACACGTCGATGTTAGAGAGAGCACGCACAGGTCCGCGCGCTAGCGGTCCCCCTTTAAAAAGCAAACCATTTAAATTTTCGCGCCATAAGTTTTAAAGTGCCGCCACGCACCATTTAGGGTAAAAAATTTTAAAATGTCGCCACGCATGCGCAAATCGCCGGTTTAAATTAAATTTATCAGTTTAAAAATCCCGCGCGATAACGGTGTGTCGGCAGCCATCTTGTGCACCATCTTCTTATTTTAAATGGTTTGCACACCATCTTCTTATTTTAAATGGGTCGGACTTTTAAACGATGCCACCTTCTTGTTTTAAATGGGGTTTGAGCGGTCATGTTTGAGCATCATCTTCTTATTTTAAAATGTCAGCCCTGAGTACCATCTTCTTATTTTAAACTGTTAACTCTTAAACGATACCATCTTCTTGTTTTAAATGGGGTTTTAACAACCATGTTCGAACACCATCTTCTTATTTTAAAATGTCAGCCCCTTTTGTCACTTCCGGTCGACACTTCCGGTCGGCACTTCCGGTCGCCATTTTTCATTTCCGGTCCAGATTTCCGGTCGGCACTTCCGGTCGCCATTTTTCATTTCCGGTCCAGATTTCCGGTCAGCACTTCCGGTCGCCATTTTTCATTTCCGGTCAAGATTTCCGGTCGGGACTTCCGGTCGCCATTTTTCATTTCCGGTCCAGATTTCCGGTCGGCACTTCCGGTCGCCATTTTTCATTTCCGGTCGGCACTTCCGGTCTCAAATTTTCATTTCCGGTCCAGATTTCCGGTCGGCACTTCCGGTCACCATTTTTCATTTCCGGTCGACACTTCCGGTACAGACCCTGTATAAATTATACAGACCCTGTATACAGACCCTGTATAATCACAACAGAACCTGTATACAGACCCTGTATAAATTATACAGACCCTGTATAAATTATACAGACCCTGTATATCACAACAGAACCTGTATACAGACCCTGTATATCACAACAGAACCTGTATACAGACCCTGTATATCACAACAGAACCTGTATACAGACCCTGTATAAATTATACAGACCCTGTATACTGACCCTGTATAAATGATGGCAAGCCCTGATGAAAAAAAAAAAAACAACAGATTTATGTTGACTACTATAAATTGGTAATCATATGCGATAACAAATAAATAGCAAATAAATAGTAAATAAAAAGCAAATGAATAACAAATAAATAGCATATAAATAACAAATAAATTGGAAAGAAATATCAAATAAATAACAAATAAATAACAACTAAATAGAAAATAAATAACAAATAAATAATAAATAAATAGCGAATAAATATATAACAACTAAATAACAAATAAATAGCATATAAATATCAATTAAATAGCAAATAAATTACATATAACTAATAAATAACCAATAAATAGCTAAATGAATAACAAATAAATAGCAAATAAATAGCAGATAAATACAATAAAATAAATAGCATATAAATAACATAGAAATAGCAAATAAATAGTAAATAACAAATAAATCGCCACTAAATAATAAATGAGTAGCAAATAAATAACAAATAAATAGCATATAAATAACAACAACAAAAATAGTCAATAATTAATAAAATAAATAGCAAATAAATATCAATTAAAAAACAAATAAATAACATAAATAACAAATAAATAACAAGTAAATACCAAATAAACAACAAGCGAATAACAAATAAATAACATATAAATAACTAATAAATAGCCAATAAAAACTAACTAAATAAATATCAAATAAATAGCAACTAAATAGTAAATAAATTACAAATAAATAGCAGATAATAAATAAATAAATAGCATATAAACAGCAAACTAATAACAAATAAACAGCAGATAAATACTAAATAAATAAATAGCATATAAATAACAAATAAATAGCAAATAAATAGTAAATAAAAAGCAAATGAATAACAAATAAATAGTATATAAATAACAAATAAATTGGAAATAAATATCAAATAAATAACAAATAAATAACAACTAAATAGAAAATAAATAACAAATAAATAACAAATAAATAATAAATAAATAGCGAATAAATATATAACAACTAAATAACAAATAACTAGCAAATAAATAGCTAACAAATAGCATATAAATATCAATTAAATAGCAAATAAATTACATATAACTAATAAATAACCAATAAATAGCTAAATGAGTAACAGATAAATAGCAAATAAATAACAAATAAATAGCAGATAAATACAATAAAATAAATAGCATATAAATAACATATAACTAATAAATAATCAATAATTAGCTAAATGAGTAACAAATAAATAGCAAATAAATAACAAATAAATAGCAGATAAATACAATAAAATAAATAGCATATAAATAACATATAAATAGCAAATAAATAGTAAATAAATAACAAATAAATTGCCACTAAATAATAAATGAGTAGCATATAAATAACAAGTAAATAGTCAATAATTAATAAAATAAATAGCAAATAAATATCAACTAAAAAACAAATAAATAACATAAATAACAAATAAATAACAAGTAAATACCAAATAAACAACAAGCAAATAACAAATAAATAATATATAGATAACTAATAAATAGCCAATAAATAACTAACTAAATAAATATCAAATAAATAGCAACAACTAATAACTAACAAATAAATTACAAATAAATAGCAGATAATAAATAAATAAATAAATAGCATATAAATATCAAAATAATAACAAATAAACAGCAGATAAATACTAAATAAATAAATAGCATATAAATAACAAATAAATAGCAAATAAATAGTAAATAAAAAGCAAATGAATAACAAATAAATAGCATATAAATAACAAATAAATTTTTAATAAACATCAAATAAATAACGAATAAATAACAACTAAATAGAAAATAAATAACAAATAAATAATAAATAAATAGCGAATAAATATATAATAACTAAATAACATATAACTAGCAAATAAATAACAAATAAATAACATATAAATATCAATTAAATAGCAAATAAATTACATATAACTAATAAATAACCAACAAATAGCTAAATGAGTAACAAATAAATAGCAAATAAATAACAAATAAATAACAGATAAATACAATAAAATAAATAGCATATAAATAACATATAACTAATAAATAACCAATAAATAGCTAAATGAGTAACAAATAAATAGCAAATAAATAACAAATAAATAGCAGATAAATAAAATAA
The DNA here is from genome assembly GCA_964023965.1 of Melinopterus prodromus. Taxonomy (NCBI): domain Eukaryota; kingdom Metazoa; phylum Arthropoda; class Insecta; order Coleoptera; family Scarabaeidae; genus Melinopterus; species Melinopterus prodromus. The sequence goes on from OZ030394.1 coordinate 47,982,497, forward strand.
AATAAATAGCATATAAATAACATATAAATAGCAAATAAATAGTAAATAAATAACAAATAAATTGCTACTAAATAATAAATGAGTAGCAAATAAATAACAAATAAATAGCATATAACTAACAACAAAAAATAGCCAATAATTAATAAAATAAATAGCAAATAAATATCAATTAAAAAACAAATAAGTAACATAAATAACAAATAAAAAACAAGTAAAAACCAAATAAACAACAAGCAAATAACAAATAAATAACATATAAATAACTAATAAATAGCCAATAAATAACTAACTAAATAAATATCAAATAAATAGCAACTAAATAGCAAATAAATTACAAATAAATAGCAGATAATAAATAAATAAATAGCATATAAATTGCAAACTAATAACAAATAAACAGCAGATAAATACTAAATAAATAAATAGCAAATAAATAACAAATAAATAGCAAATAAATTGTAAATAAAGAGCAAATGAATAACAAATAAATAGCATATAAATAACAAACAAATTGGAAATAAATATCAAATAAATAACAAATAAATAACAACTAAATAGAAAATAAATAACAAATAAATAATAAATAAATAGCGAATAAATATATAACAACTAAATAACTAGCAAATAAATAACAAATAAATAGCATATAAATATCAATTAAATAGCAAATAAATTACATATAACTAATAAATAACCGATAAATAGCTAACTGAGTAACAAATAAATAGCAAATAAATAACAAATAAATAGCAGATAAATACAATAAAATAAATAGCATATAAATAACATATAAATAGCAAATAAATAGGGTTTTCCATTAGATGGGTTGGGTTAGAAAATGGCGCGCGGAACGCGTTCCGCGTACCAATTTCTAACCCAACCCATCTAATGGAAAACCCGACCCAACCCAACCCAACCCAACAAATGCTCATGATTTTAATAAAAACATATTTCTTATTTATTGTTTTTACCTGCACAGAGAATTTATTATTTATATGCTGTTTATTTATTTATTTAATATCTGCGACTTATTTGTAATTTATTTGCTATTTAGTTGCTATTTATTTGATATTTATTTAGTTAGTTATTTATTGGCTATTTATTAGTTATTTATATGTTATTTATTTGTTATTTGCTTGTTGTTTATTTGGTATTTACTTGTTATTTATTTGTTATTTATGTTATTTATTTGTTTTTTTAATTGATATTTATTTGCTATTTATTTTATTAATTATGACTATTTTTTTTGTTATTTATATGCTATTTATTTGTTATTTATTTGCTACTCATTTATTATTTAGTGGCAATTTATTCGTTATTTATTTACTATTTATTTGCTATTTATATGTTAGTTATATGCTATTTATTTTATTGTATTTATCTGCTATTTATTTGTTATTTATTTGCTATTTATTTGTTACTCATTTAGCTATTTATTGGTTATTTATTAGTTATATGTAATTTATTTGCTATTTAATTCGTATTTATATGCTATTTATTTGTTATTTATTTGCTAGTTATTTAGTTGTTATATATTTATTCGCTATTTATTTATTATTTATTTCTTATTTATTTTCTATTTAGTTGTTATTTATTTGCTATTTATTTGATATTTATTTCCAATTTATTTGTTATTTATATGCTATTTATTTGTTATTCATTAGCTTTTTATTTACTATTTATTTGCTATTTATTTGTTATTTATATGCTATTTATTTATTTAGTATTTATCTGCTGTTTATTTGTTATTTATTTATTATCTGCTATTTATTTGTAATTTATTTGCTATTTAGTTGCTATTTATTTGATATTTATTTAGTTAGTTATTTATTGGTAATTTATTAGTTATTTATATGTTATTTATTTGTTTTTTGCTTGTTGTTTATTTGGTATTTACTTGTTATTTATTTGTTATTTATGTTATTTATTTGTTTTTTAATTGATATTTATTTGCGATTTATTTTATTAATTATTGGCTATTTTTTTATTTTTTTTCATGCTATTTATTTGTTATTTCTTTGCTATTTATTTATTATTTAGTGGCAATTTATTTGTTATTTATTTACTATTTATTTGCTATTTATATGTTATTTATATGCTATTTATTTTATTGTATTTATCTGCTATTTATTTGTTATTTATTTGCTATTTATTTGTTACTCAGTTAGCTATTTATCGGTTATTTATTAGTTATATGTAATTTATTTGCTATTTAATTGATATTTATATGCTATTTATTTGTTATTTATTTGCTAGTTATTTAGTTGTTATATATTTATTCGCTATTTATTTATTATTTATTTGTTATTTATTTTCTATTTAGTTGTTATTTATTTGTTATTTATTTGATATTTATTTCCAATTTGTTTGTTATTTATATGCTATTTATTTGTTATTCATTTGCTCTTTATTTACAATTTATTTGCTATTTATTTGTTATTTATTTGCTATTTATTTATTTAGTATTTATCTGCTGTTTATTTGTTATTAGTTTGCAATTTATATGCTATTTATTTATTTATTATCTGCTATTTATTTGTAATTTATTTGCTATTTAGTTGCTATTTATTTGATATTTATTTAGTTAGTTATTTATTGGCTATTTATTAGTTATTTATATGTTATTTATTTGTTATTTGCTTGTTGTTTATTTGGTTTTTACTTGTTTTTTATTTGTTATTTATGTTACTTATTTGTTTTTTAATTGATATTTATTTGCTATTTATTTTATTAATTATTGGCTACTTTTTGTTGTTATTTATATGCTATTTATTTGTTATTTATTTGCTACTCATTTATTATTTAGTAGCAATTTATTTGTTATTTATTTACTATTTATTTGCTATTTATATGTTATTTATATGCTATTTATTTTATTTTATTTATCTGCTATTTATTTGTTATTTATTTGCTATTTATTTGTTACTCATTTAGCTATTTATTGGTTATTTATTAGTTATATGTTATTTATATGCTATTTATTTTATTGTATTTATCTGCTATTTATTTGTTATTTATTTGCTATTTATTTGTTACTCATTTAGCTATTTGTTGGTTATTTATTAGTTATATGTAATTTATTTGCTATTTAATTGATATTTATATGCTATTTATTTGTTATTTATTTGCTAGTTATATGTTATTTAGTTATTATATATTTATTCGCTATTTATTTATTATTTATTTGTTATTTATTTTCTATTTAGTTGTTATTTATTCGTTATTTATTTGATGTTTATTAAAAATTTATTTGTTATTTATATGCTATTTATTTGTTATTCATTTGCTTTTTATTTACTATTTATTTGCTATTTATTTGTTATTTATATGCTATTTATTTATTTAGTATTTATCTGCTGTTTATTTGTTATTAGTTTTACTATTTATATGCTATTTATTTATTTATTATCTGCTATTTATTTGTAATTTATTTGCTATTTAGTTGCTATTTATTTGATATTTTGTTAGTTAGTTATTTATTGGCTATTTATTAGTTATTTATATGGTATTTATTTGTTATTTGCTTGTTGTTTATTTGGTATTTACTTGTTATTTATTTGTTATTTATGTTATTTATTTGTTTTGTAATTGATATTTATTTGCTATTTATTTTACTAATTATTAGCTATTTTTTTTGGTATTTATATGCTATTTATTTGTTATTTATTTGCTACTCATTTATTATTTAGTGGCAATTTATTTGTTATTTATTTACTATTTATTTGCTATTTATATGTTATTTATATGCTATTTATTTTATTGTATTTATCTGCTATATATTTGTTATCTATTTGCTATTTATTTGTTACTATATTTATTTCCAATTTATTTGTTATTTATATGCTATTTAGTTGTTATTCATTTGCTTTTTATTTACTATTTATTTGCTATTTATTTGTTATTTATATGCTGTTTATTTATTTAGTATTTATCTGATGTTTATTTGTTATTAGTTTGCTATTTATATGCTAGTTATTTATTTATTATCTGCTATTCATTTGTAATTTATTTGCTATTTAGTTGCTATTTATTTGATATTTATTTAGTTAGTTATTTATTAGTTATTTATATGTTATTTATTTGCTATTTGCTTGTTGTTTATTTGGTATTTACTTGTTATTTATTTGTTATTTATGTTATTTATTTGTTTTTTAATTGATATTTATTTGCTATATATTTTATTAATTATTGGCTATCTTTTTTTGTTATTAATATTCTATTTATTTGTTATTTATTTGCTACTCATTTATTATTTAGTGGCCATTTATTTGTTATTTATTTACTATTTATTTGCTATTTATATGTTATTTATATGCTATTTATTTTATTGTATTTATCTGCTATTTATTTGTTATTTATTTGCTATTTGTTTGTTACTCATTTAGCTATTTATTGGTTATTTATTAGTTATATGTAATTTATTTGCTATTTAAAAGATATTTATATGCTATTTATTTGTTATTTATTTGTTAGTTATTTGTCATTTAGTTGTTATATATTTATTCGCTATTTATTTATTATTTATTTGTTATTTATATGCTATTTATTTATTTAGTATTTATCTGCTGTTTATTTGTTATTATTTTGATATTTATATGCTATTTATTTATTTATTTATTATCTGCTATTTATTTGTAATTTATTTGTTAGTTATTAGTTGTTGCTATTTATTTGATATTTATTTAGTTAGTTATTTATTGGCTATTTATTAGTTATCTATATATTATTTATTTGTTATTTGCTTGTTGTTTATTTGGTATTTACTTGTTATTTATTTGTTATTTATGTTATTTATTTGTTTTTTAATTGATATTTATTTGCTATTTATTTTATTAATTATTGACTATTTTTTTTGTTATATTTATGCTATTTACTTGTTATTTATTTGCTACTCATTTATTATTTAGTGGCAATTTATTTGTTATTTATTTACTATTTATTTGCTATTTATATGTTATTTATATGCTATTTATTTTATTGTATTTATCTGCTATTTATTTGTTATTTATTTGCTATTTATTTGTTACTCATTTAGCTAATTACTGATTATTTATTAGTTATATGTTATTTATATGCTATTTATTTTATTGTATTTATCTGCTATTTATTTGTTATTTATTTGCTATTTATCTGTTACTCATTTAGCTATTTATTGGTTATTTATTAGTTATATGTAATTTATTTGCTATTTAATTGATATTTATATGCTATTTGTTAGCTATTTATTTGCTAGTTATTTGTTATTTAGTTGTTATATATTTATTCGCTATTTATTTATTATTTATTTGTTATTTATTTGTTATTTATTTTCTATTTAGTTGTTATTTATTTGTTATTTATTTGATATTTATTTCCAATTTATTTGTTATTTATATGCTATTTATTTGTTATTCATTTGCTTTTTATTTACTATTTATTTGCTATTTATTTGTTATTTATATGCTATTTATTTATTTAGTATTTATCTGCTGTTTATTTGTTATTAGTTTGCTGTTTATATGCTATTTATTTATTTATTATCTGCTATTTATTTGTAATTTATTTGCTATTTAGTTGCTATTTATTTGATATTTATTTAGTTAGTTTCTATTGGCTATTTATTAGTTATTTATATGTTATTTATTTGTTATTCGCTTGTTGTTTATTTGGTATTTACTTGTTATTTATTTGTTATTTATGTTATTTATTTGTTTTTTAATTGATATTTATTTACTATTTATTTTATTAATTATTGACTATTTTTGTTGTTGTTATTTATATGCTATTTATTTGTTATTTATTTGCTACTCATTTATTATTTAGTGGCGATTTATTTGTTATTTACTATTTATTTGCTAATTCTATGTTATTTATATGCTATTTATTTTATTGTATTTATCTGCTATTTATTTGCTATTTATTTGTTATTCATTTAGCTATTTATTGGTTATTTATTAGTTATATGTAATTTATTTGCTATTTAATTGATATTTATATGCTATTTATTTGTTATTTAGTTGTTATATATTTATTCGCTATTTATTTATTATTTATTTGTTATTTATTTTCTATTTAGTTGTTATTTATTTGTTATTTATTTGATATTTCTTTCCAATTTATTTGTTATTCATTTGCTTTTTATTTACTATTTATTTGCTATTTATTTGTTATCGCATATGATTACCAATTTATAGTAGTCAACATAAATCTGTTGTTTTTTTTTTCATCAGGGCTTGCCATCATTTATACAGGGTCAGTATACAGGGTCTGTATAATTTATACAGGGTCTGTATACAGGTTCTGTTGTGATATACAGGGTCTGTATACAGGTTCTGTTGTGATATACAGGGTCTGTATACAGGTTCTGTTGTGATATACAGGGTGTGTATAATTTATACAGGGTCTGTATAATTTATACAGGGTCTGTATACAGGTTCTGTTGTGATTATACAGGGTCTGTATACAGGGTCTGTATAATTTATACAGGGTCTGTACCGGAAGTGTCGACCGGAAATGAAAAATGGTGACCGGAAGTGCCGACCGGAAATCTGGACCGGAAATGAAAATTTGAGACCGGAAGTGCCGACCGGAAATGAAAAATGGCGACCGGAAGTGCCGACCGGAAATCTGGACCGGAAATGAAAAATGGCGACCGGAAGTCCCGACCGGAAATCTTGACCGGAAATGAAAAATGGCGACCGGAAGTGCTGACCGGAAATCTGGACCGGAAATGAAAAATGGCGACCGGAAGTGCCGACCGGAAATCTGGACCGGAAATGAAAAATGGCGACCGGAAGTCCCGACCGGAAATCTTGACCGGAAATGAAAAATGGCGACCGGAAGTGCTGACCGGAAATCTGGACCGGAAATGAAAAATGGCGACCGGAAGTGCCGACCGGAAATCTGGACCGGAAATGAAAAATGGCGACCGGAAGTGCCGACCGGAAGTGTCGACCGGAAGTGACAAAAGGGGCTGACATTTTAAAATAAGAAGATGGTGTTCGAACATGGTTGTTAAAACCCCATTTAAAACAAGAAGATGGTATCGTTTAAGAGTTAACAGTTTAAAATAAGAAGATGGTACTCAGGGCTGACATTTTAAAATAAGAAGATGATGCTCAAACATGACCGCTCAAACCCCATTTAAAACAAGAAGGTGGCATCGTTTAAAAGTCCGACCCATTTAAAATAAGAAGATGGTGTGCAAACCATTTAAAATAAGAAGATGGTGCACAAGATGGCTGCCGACACACCGTTATCGCGCGGGATTTTTAAACTGATAAATTTAATTTAAACCGGCGATTTGCGCATGCGTGGCGACATTTTAGAATTTTTTACCCTAAATGGTGCTTGGCGGCACTTTAAAACTTATGGCGCGAAAATTTAAATGGTTTGCTTTTTAAAGGGGGACCGCTAGCGCGCGGACCTGTGCGTGCTCTCTCTAACATCGACGTGTGACTCACACACTTACGTTGCCCGGTTCGATAGCGCTCGGTTTTAGTCGGATGGTGTCGTAGAGGTGGTGAGGTGGGTCCAGAAGTGCCATTATATTACTACTGTTCACACATTATTTTTGTTAGAAAATGGATATTATAATTTGTTTAGTACTACTCCTGTAAAAGTCTGAAATTGTGAAATATGATTTAACTATGATTTAGTTCTTATGAACGATCAGACCAAATTTCCGTACAAACATTTTTTATATTTTGATTTAAACGCCTCCAAATTAAATATTTTATGAAGATTAAGAAATATTGAAATTTCTTTTAAAGACCCGTAAATTTCATTTGAATTGGATTTAGGGATTAGTAAAGCATACTGTTTAAAATAAAAGGTGAAACTGTAGAGGTGTTGTCATGTTTGTAAGTTTTTTTTTTCAAGATTCATGGAAAATTCTGTCTAATTAAAAACATCAGAAACATAATCCTTCTTACTTTTTTTATTTATTTTGATATCTTGGGAGGCTGTGCAAATTTATTTTATAATTATATTTTCTTTTTGAAAAAATAAGAGACCGAATAAAACCTAAACAATTTATATATAAGAGATTTTGAAATATACTAACCGTAAGCTGTGTTTATTAACTATTAATATTACTGTAAACATTAATATTATATTATGTACCGCGTATCTCACGCTGTTGGTTCGCCCGTTTTTATTTTATTTATGACGCTAGAGCCCGGCTACGCAGCTTTTAATTATGTTAAAACCATTGATATTGCTACAATGTCCATATGGCAATTCCGCCATCGAAAAAGCAACCGCAGACATGTGTTTCGGACTATTAGTCCTCATCAGTACGGTATAGCCAACGAGCAATATGGACACAATTGGAGACCACAAAGGGGGTGCCCAATGTGGCCAACTTGGTGCTTTAGCCCCAACATCTTCAGGATTCAAAGACACGATGTGACGTCGCGTCGGAGGTGACTAGTACACCTCACCGACTATAGTAGTGCAGCCCAGCGATTGACCAGTTTTCTTTGACATTTCCATGGATTATGGTGTACTTTGGGGTGTACTAGTCACCGCCGGGGCGAATTCGAGTCTACGGATGGTTTCAACTCCTCGACCCCAGGGTGATCAAGCCTGTTGTCATTTGGAATATTATTAAAAGAATCCACAGAATCATTGATTTTTTTTGTTGTGCTCGAGTTATCGCGCATATTTTTGCTGTTGAATTATCTCCGAATTCTTTCAAATTATGACTGTCTATGATTATTCGTGATAATGCATCTGCAGTGACATTATCTTTATCTTGCACAAAATTAATTGTAAAATCATATTCTTCCAAAATTAATCGAAACTTTGTTAACCTGCTTGATGAATTTGTTATACCGAATAAATACAACAATGGTCTATGATCACTAAGGATAAAAAAATGTCTGCCAAATAGATAAGGCCTAAATTTTTTCACTGGGTAGCAAATACTTATAATAATTCCTTCTCGATAGTTCCATAATTTTGTTCAGTCTTATTTAAGGTGCGACTTGCATATGATGCAGGTTTCTCATTACCATTTGAAAATACTGCCCCTAAGGCAAATCGAGACGCATCTATTCTTAAAATAAACTGTTTATCAGCCGAAGAATCTGGATTTTGTAAAGTTGCAGGTTGTATTAAAGCTTACTCAAGGGGAGGTTCTCATATTAGACCAGGCAATAGAGTAGAAAATGACTGAGTTCGTGACAAAAATACTAGCAGGAAGCCGACGGTGCCAGGTCCCGTGATACAGTCCGTACATGTATTGTGATATGTTTCCTATTCACAAATATTATTTCTTAATTTGTTATAAACAAAAAAACCTCAAAAAAGTGTATTTTTTCGTTTTTCGCTTGTAAAAATTGAACCGATAGAGCAGTCGTGATGCGTTCAACAGACGAATTGTAGAGAATGAAAAAGCGAAGAAATGAACCTTACGGGACTCGATTAAATTATTATTAACTGAGGAAATTCGGAAAAACCGGAAAAATCTGCGTTTTTTCAAAATTTCATAACTCCGCCATTTTCAAAACTGTAGCGGAGGCCTTTTGCGTGAAAGTAGCGATTGATAGGTACTTTGAGTGTGGACAACCCAGGCGTTGTCTGATGATTAGTTTTTGCACAATTGCGATTTAAATATTTTTATGCAATATGGTTCGGCTAGCCTGGATGCGTCGGAGGTGGTCCGATTTTAATTTTTTTCACGTATTTCGAAAGTAGAAGTATTGTGCTACAAAACGTCTATTCTGATTCTGCGTTAAAATGTTGGAAAATAGGCGAACAATGCTTGCAAACATGGCCGAAAAGTGCTGCGCGCTCCAAAACGGTCGAGTGGTGGGGTAGGCGGCCGATTCGGGGAAACGCGCAACGCGCTGGTATTACTATAGTTACGCGTGTGCCCGCGTCTACCGCTTACCCCCCACTACTCGACCGTTTTGGAGCGCGGTGCAGTTTTCGGTCTTATTTGAAAGCATTTTTCGCCTATTTTGCAACATTTTAACGCAAAATCAGAATACACGTTTTGTCGCACAATCCTTCTACTTTCGAAATAGGTTAAAAAAATTAAAACCATATCGCATAAAAGCATTCAAATCGCAATTGTGCAAAACCTAATCATCGGACAACGCCTGGGTTGTGCACGCTCAAAGTACCCATCAATCGCTACTTTGTCGCGAAAAGCCTCCGCTACTACTTTAAAAATCGCGGTGTTCTGAAATTTTGAAGAAAACGCAGATTTTTCCGGGTTTTCCGAATTTTCTCCGTTAGTTTTAATGCGGTCAAGTCCTTGTAGGGTGTATTTTTTTCGTCTTAGCATTCTCTACAATTGGTCTGTTGAAAGCAACAAGATTGCTCCATTGGTTCAGTTTTTACAAACGAAAAGCGAAAAAAAGACACGTTTTTTTGACGTTTTTTGTTTATAACAAATTAAGAAATGATATTTATGAGTAGGAAACATATCACAATACATCTACGGACTATTCCACGTGAGTTGGGACCGTCGGCTTCCTGCTAGTATTTCTGTCACACAAGAATCTCTATTGCCTAGTCTATATATAGACCTAAAAAGTAGGTCAAGTTTGAGACAGCTCCTATAAAAATAAACAGAAATCGAAATTTCAAAAGCGCTGTAAATTAGATGGAATTAGTTGGAGGCTAAACCAACATTTAGTTAATGAACTTAAAAATTGACAAAATAGCCTTTTACAGCCTTTTCGGTTTCAAATTGTTATTAATAATATAATTATTTGAACATTTCACTTATTATGAGGTTCAGCCTCCAATAAAAAGTAAGGTAAAAGGGAATAACTCAATCCGTTAAACAATTGAAAAGTAATCGCGCAAGCCACTTAAAAGAAGTTGTATCGGTGTAAAAACTCTACAAGAGAAGGTAGAAAACTAATACTTTTTAAAATTCCTTTTCTATATGAATTTATTGAAATATAATATATTTTTAATCAACATTAGCACCTAGATCTATACGTTGTCTGTACTATCCAAATTCACATTCCTAATTTAACGTGTTACCGAAAATTATCATTTGAATAGACACATATCTTTGCGCCGCCTTAATGCAGGAAATTTTGACCGGAGTATGCCATAGGCTATAAAAGCCGTAAAACTTGCGAGAATCAAAAAAAGTGTTTCAGGGGCTGCTTTTATACACTCTAAGGTTTCAAAATATGAAAGGAAAAAATGATATCTTCAACAGCTTACATGAGAACCTCCCCTTAGGAGTAACAAACTATCGCTCGCACTGAGAATCCCAAACAAACTTAACTCCTTACTTTGACAAATGATTTTTAATGGTGTCGCTATGTCCGTAAATGTTCGGAAATAATTTGCAAATTCAGCTAATTCCGCAATCGAGATGCTGTGAATAGTAACACGTATTCTACATCTTACAATTAGTTTACAACATAATTATTAATAATTAAGTTAATTTAACACATCACACGTGGACACTTACCCGTTATCAGCCAGCGCAAACTAATCGAGATAAAAATATTTCTTTTTATGCGGAACTGGCTCGTATAGCGAATATAGTGCCAGCAATTTCTTACAATTTTAGAGGTCATTCACTCAATCAAACCGTGTGTTTATAATGAGAGAGATGTGGTTACGACTATAATATCGTTCTAGTAATCTTATCAGAGTCTAACGCGGATTTAAGTTCATTCATTTAAGTGATTCAGAAATTATTATCTTCCAAACAGTTGCGGCTTACTAAAACATTATGCAAAACTAAATCGCTAGCAAGGTTATAAATATACGTCTTGCCGTTCGCAAAATCGAACCACGTGACTACTACGGTCAATTACCACAACTGTTCTCAGTATCCTCTCACCGATCTAGCCGGCATGCGGTGTCTAAAAGTGCTGTGTTTATTAACATTCTTCTACCATGTTTCGGCATACAAAATCCTCGGCATATTCCAGCATTCCGGAAAAAGTCACTTCGATGTCTTTGAGCCGATGTTCAGAGAATTAAGTCGGAGAGGTCATCAGGTTACCATGATTAGTCACTTTCCTCAAAGCGAGAAGATACCGAATTACAAAGATGTTAGTTTGAGAGGAACCGCCGAGATTTTAGTGAATGTTATTCCTATCGGCTTCTTCGGGAATTCGATATGGACTAAGATACGACATGTCGTGGATTTGGCTGTGTTTACGGGACACGCTTGTGATATTTTAAATTCAACACAGATGCAGAATTTCATCAAGAACAAAGAAAAATTTGATATAGTGATAACGGAACATTTTACCCACAATTGCTTCTTGGGATTGATGAAAAACACTGGTGGTGCGTTGATTGGTGTTACTTCTGGTGGTATGGTGCCTTGGGCTAATGACTTTGTTGGAAATCCTGATAATCCTGCGTATATACCGATTCTTTTTTCTGGCATGTCGGACAAAATGAGTTTTGGACAGAGGGCAGAAAATGCGTTGGAATATGTCATTGGAAAGGTGGCTTATAAGTTGCTGATTGATATCCCTGCCAACTGGAAGGCTAGGCAGTACATTGATCCAAATTTGCCAGCGTTGAACACGTTTGCTTATAATACTAGTATGATATTAGCAAATGTGCACTGCTCGTTGCATAGGGCAAAACCGCTGGTCCCTAGCGTAGTTGAGGTTGGAGGAATGCATGTTGGAAAGCTCAAGAAGTTGCCTAAGGTACATATTATTAATCGTATTAGTGTCTTAGTGTCTTATTAGCGTCGGTATGTTGAAATAATTATTAATAGAGCTATAGTGAGTTTCAATTAAAACAGATGTCGGTACATGTGTATAAATGTATCAATACAATTGAAGCCATTAATAGCCAAAGCTGTGCAAACCCCATTTTTTACATTCTTACTTTGGGCGGATGCCGACGTTTTAACAGAATATTTATACATTTATTTGCAACCAATAACATTTGATTACCTATGACAATATTTTCTAAACTTTTCTGCACCAACTTATTTTGAAGATGGAAGGTGTTGGATTGAATATTGGATGCAATAAATCGAAGTAACGATAACAATAACATTCAATTATAGCGCAGGACTGGCAAGGAAGGACAAATGGGATCTTTTTTGAGGATTTTAAAAACGGAAAACATAAACGCGAGTTCCATACTGAATGACCAACTACAATTAACCTTGGCCTCCATCAATCAATTGTGGCATTACACGACTCATCGATAATTTTGTTAGATTTCCACTTCGCCATAATTAAAAAAGGTGGTCGTTCATTTTTGGTGATTGTCCGATATACAAAATTTTATTTATTCGTAATTTACGTAATTGATTATTTTATTTATACAATTAATTTTAATACTTAACAGTTCTATTTTACGTTTTTGGCACCACAGTGATTTTAATTTAAAAGTCAAACTTCTACGTAAAAAAACGGTCGAGAAATAAAATTACTAAATAAAATAAATTTATTACATTGCATGTAAGACGCATCTTAAATTTAAATTGATTAATAATTGGCTCGCCGTGTGTTTGAAGCATAAAACGATGTCACGTTGTTCTACTTGTTAAATCACTTACGAGTATCAAAAACAAGTGAGGAAACGACATAATGACACACACTGTCGATTAGGTGAGAAAAATATTCTGTAAATATGGATCTTTCTCAAAACAGTTATCATTCTTCCATAATATGACAAAAATATAACCCGTTTGTCAAATTATCACGAAAGATAGCACTCCTGATCACCCGACTTAACCACCATTTGATTATTTTCAATCGGGTTTCTTAAAAGCTATCGTGTATCCAAGGAACATTGATACAGTGTAAAATCTTATGGCAATAGTGGAGAGAGTTATTAGAGATATATCTAATAATTAATAATGGTCAAATTTAGATTTAATCTTAATTAATCCATTTGCTTTTAATTCGTACTCTGTTAATTATTTTTGCTTTGTATTACTTTGGTTGTAGGGTCTTTAGTTTGTAATTTATAATAAATAAATCGTTGACGTAACTAAGTCTAAATCATGATGCTTATAATATTTGAGGGCAACTATATGAAAATGCAAGTTTTCAAGAATGTACAGTAATATTAGGTATTTTCATTAATAATGCTAATAACTTTGGGATGTTACAATCTTGTGGAACGACCTGTATAATCGGAAATTATTTGAAAATGTGTGCCTAGGTTTACTTCATATCAAAGAAAAACAGGTTTAAACTATCCTCTTCATTAGAAGAGACACAATCTTACTTTATTTACTATGTCATATGCGCACCAACTTAATTCTGTTTATTATTATCCTTTATTTGCAATGTGACTTTCATATTAACGATATTTTCAAAAACTTGTTGTCTGGGAGATATGTAATGAAACACCCGATATGTTTGTGGTATCTGTGTAGTGTTTGCTATATGCATGCATACTCAAGGCCCATTTAGTGGATAGCGCTTTCAACTAATCAAGATGATATTGTACTATTGTTGTATTAGTACAATACATGAATCTATGTATCAATCATGATTTTAGTCTATTAATATCATTATGTCCTTAATTAATTTCCAACTTACGATTATAGTCACTCTGTTAGTCAGTGTTATTTTAAGGTTGCGTTTAAAATGGTTATGCAATTAAGTACGCTTAATAAATTTCAATCCGCGGTTACACCTGAATGTTCAGGCTTTTGTATTGAAAGTTTCCAGTAGTTCACTTTTCGTGGCATAAGCAGAATAAGATGCTTAACATATTGAAACTAATCTAAAAGATTAAACATCAATTTAAACCTGAATTCTTAAAACTAGGTACTTGCCTCTAATAGGCTGTCCGGCTGTGGTAGGTTACTTGTATATAGTAGATAGAGAAATTGGTCCCGATACACTACCCTGGGGTACCCCGGCTATTAGTTTTTTTAGTTCTGAGTATTCATCGATCTGTTTTATTCTGAATAGTCTATCAGATATATAGGATGTTAGCACATACTCTTTAGTTTGTGTATTATCCTTCGTGCCAAACCTTATCGAAAGGTTGTGTCACATGAAGAAAGATTGTTCAGCAAATAAGCTTTTCTTCTAATGCTTTCCCTATAATATCTGTTAATATATAGGCTTGATCTATAGTGGAATGCTTTCCTCTAAAACCAAGTTGGTGATTCATAGAAATCCGTCGTATTCTTTCGATAGAATTGAGCAGGGTAATCTTTATTATTAGCAAAGCTCTAAAGGTACCTTATAGTATTAGTAACTTATACTTTTGATGCAAAAACCTATACTTTCATGTTGGCACCATATATTGAAAAACAAATGCTTATGAATATTTATTTATTTAAGTTAATATTTTCCCCTACGTCTGGGGCTTCGTAATCTAGCCATATAGCTAGCCATCCGTAAAGTGAATATAGGTTATTATCGCTGTATAATATAGCTGGTATATTGCTGGTATATTTACCTGCACACGTATAAACAACAGACTGGACAATAAAATATGTATATTTCGTGTGTGTATTTTACGATAGTGCATGCTATAAATTTTGTGTGGTATTAGCATGTATTAAAAAGGTACCTATAGTAACAACTGTTGTAAGGTCGAGGTTCTTTGTCGCGGCAAGCGCCTTTCAATCGTGTTGGCCGGCTATACCGACAACTGAGACAACTGAAAAGTGTACGCCAGTATACATTTCAAAACTAAACCAGTTTTGTAAATTAAAATAGTCAGATCATAGTTTCTCATTAATAACAGGGGTGTTTTAAAGGGGATGCAACGTATGCTTGGTGTGAAGATTCTAAACAGTTGTGATTATCATAATGTTATACCTGCAAATATTAACTTAGGTCGATTTTTGAAATAGTTGAGATAAAAGATAAGTTTTGTTTTAAAATTCTGAAGCTATATGCATCTTTGTTATTGCATTATAAGTGCAAATACACTTAAAATACTTCAAAGTGCCAATGGGATGTTATAATTATATTAAACCTGTAAGTTAGGGTGACCAACTTTTTCAATTGCCAAATCGGGACGCTTGGGGATCGGGGTTGGGTTGGGTTGGGTTAGTGGAAAACATTAAACAAAACGTGCTAAAGTATAAACAATTTGTACCATTGGGTAAACTGACAACAGCGAATGTATGTACTATAACCTATAATATATGTTTTCACTTTCAATAAAAGAAAAAAAGCTCAAGAAATAACAATATAAATAAAACAAACATTCTTTAACTCTCACTAGTTAAAACAAAAAAGAAACAACCCAACATAAATCAAACACATTTCTACATTTTTTACAAATTGTACCACAAGAACCTAACTTAAAACAACATTTTTATTATGATAGTATTTTTTTAACTAAAAATAATCATTAACTAAACTGTATGCAAATATTGAAACATACCTATATCAGAATAAATATGAAATAAAAGAAAATATAATAAAATTAAATAAAGTTTCTTTAACTTTTACAAATTGCACTATTACTTGACTCTATTCATCCCGTCTAGACGATCTCTTATTTTGTTAAAAACATTGTTCTCACCTCTTCGTTTTTTACCGCCAAAATTGGTATTTGTACTGTCTGCTGCAATGAATCCATAATTTTATTGGACAATTTTCCAGCCGTCTCGCGAATAATTTCGTGAACATTTAAAATATTTATTTGAATACCTTTTTGGACATCAAAATATGTAACCAGGAGAGGGAGTATTTTTATGTCTCCGGCTAGACGTGTCAGTAACACATATTTTTCATTTTCATTCCAAATATTAGGATCAATATATCTGTGATTTGCTATGGTGCATTTTATGAATACCAACACATGTGTAAAATAGAAATCTAAAAATAACAAAAATATGTTTTGTATCGTGTTGACTGATTCAATTTTAAATCAAAAAATAAAAATGATCCAACGCGACCTGGCCACTAAATCTTACCCCGCCCAAACGACTCCACATAGACTGACATGCATTTTATTTAAGTCAGATTAGTTTTTTATTATAAGTAATTTACCAGTTTTAGCAATATGTACCGTTTGTACACCGTCACAAGGACCAGATTGTCACTCACCGACCGGCTATTCACTACGCGTGTTCACATAATTATTATGGTCGCTAGGGTTGCGCTTAAATTTCGTTATAAATAGACAATCCTTCTTTCAGATAATAATTGGGAGTCTAATTTATGTTCATGGATATCTTGGAAATTCGAATTGTATTACAAAATCCTGTACATAAGGATAAAATTTTCAAAAATCGGGACAAAATTCGGGACGATTTACCAGTCGGGACGAGTAGTTAAAATTCGGGACCGTCCCGCCCAAATCGGGACGGTTGGTCACCCTACTGTAAGTGTAAGTGCTATTCAGTGTTATCCCAGGCTTATTTCTTGGTTATATGACGTCAACGAGATTCGCAAAAAGATACATACAATCTGTCAATCTGTAGACTTTAATTATAACAGTGTTGATTTCCAAAATATACCGGAAGTAGTCATTACTGCAGCTCCAGAAAGAAAAATTAAAACCTAGGTCATGTGGGGTGTCATTGGATACACATTTTAAAATTAATCAGCGTTTGTAGGAAACAATTCTTTCCAAATCATACGATTTACGAAGTCACAAATACAACTCCTTTTCTGGACAGTAGACTGACTTTCGGACGGGTACCTACGTGTAATTTTCTTCTATTACTGTGTATAAAGATGACCAAGCGCTATTTTCAATAAAAAAGTTTACGGCAAAATGCGGCACGTAACTTCAACAAATCTTCAAATTATAACATGGAAACTCAGCAAAGAAAACAAATTAAATCACACTTTGTGGTACTTTTTTTAAAACCTTATAGTCTCCTCCACCTCACTTATTCAAAATCATTTTTGCCACTGAGCGTAAAGTGCAGTTTGTGATGGTGCCACACATGCGGATTTGGAATTTTTACCGCATATTTGTTAAGCGACTGATCTTTGACGATTTCTCTTAATATCTAGTGCAGTTTGAATTACAAGTTCGATATATAGTTATTATTTATGTCCAGCTAGCGAAGCAGAATCGACCAGCGCGCTTGCGCCGTTGGCCTTGCACACAGATCGTTGCTACGAAAGCAATTCTTCTTTATTAAGACAGGTATACCTGTTGTCTAAATTCCGACAAATTACGGACATCAATATAATCCCTAATTATTAGAGTAGGTGCACCTAAGAGTACGCGGCCTCTAAGTGTACGCAACCGATAAATAGTAAACTTGGCAACACAGTACATTTGGATCGGTTAGATTTCCGGATGTCTTGCAGTTGGTTATGTTCATACGGGATAGCGGTTGGTCAGTTTTTCACAACTGAGTGGTGTGAGCTAAATATAAAATTTGTTTCTTAATTTACTATAATTTTACATCGGATACAGTACTGTTAACCAAAACTGGCATTTTGGTTTAGTAAGATGATTGCGTTATCACATCCTTTGTTATATGTTGTTCAAAATTGCATGTGCGCACAAACGCCGAGAGTTGCCACACTTTACTGTAACTAATTGCAAGCAAAATTACACTGTTTGCCTAAGAGTACGCAGCTAAAGAGTACGCGCGTACTCTTTGGTAGAATTTTTAATGCATGCGTAACTCATTTTCCGTAAATAACATAGACACTATGTTTCTTTTACAAATGGGCAAATACGCCAGAAAAACAAATAGATCATTAAAATGTTCTGAAGATATGTTGCAACGTGCTCGTGAACGAATAGAAAAAGGCGAAAGCAAGAGAGCGGTAGCTGCTTCGTTGGACGTCAATGAGTGTTCCCTAAGCAAGAGACTAAAGGGAGGAACTATTCCGACATCGCTTGGAAGATTTCGACCAGTATTTTCAGTTGTCTTCTAGGCAGAACTTGTCGGTTATCTCCGAGAGCTTGATACGCGATTCTACGGTTTGGCAATGAAATTGGCCTTTCAATATGCAGAATTTAACAACCTGCCTCATCGTTTTAACAAAGACAATAATAGTGCCGGAAGTAGTTGGGCGAAAGCATTTGCCACAAGAAACAATTTGTGTTTGAGAAGTCCTGAAAAATGTAGTTTAGCTAGGGTTGTAGAGTTTAATCGGGTCCAGTTTAACCGTTTTTTTGAAAACTTAGGGACATGTTATGATGAAACTCGAGCAGGTCCACACCGCATCTTTAATGGGACGAGGCAGGAATGGCCACTGTACCAAACAGAATCCCAAAAGTGTTCGCTCTAAGACACAAAAAAAAAACGGTATCAAAAATAGTATCGGCTGAAAGAGGACAGGTGTGCGTCAGGAATTTGGGTTCTACCATCACTTATATTCCCGCGTAAAAGAATGAAAGACGAACTATTTTTTGGGGCTCCACCAGGCACTTTGAAGTTGGTGACTGAATCTGGTTATATGAACACACACCGGTTTTTAGAATGGCTAAACCACTTCCTAAATTTTGTCAAATCTTCATATGAAGATCTTGTGATCTTGGTTTTGGACAACCATGTGTCGCACTGCAGTTTATCTGGCATTCTCTTTTGTAGGGAGCACCACATAACATTACTAACTTTGCCTCCACACGCTAGCCATAAGGTACAACCAATAGACAAAGGTTTTTTGCCCCATTTCAGTCTGCCTACACATTGGAATGTGATAATTGGATGATAAGTAATCCGGGTAATGTTATCAGTTTGAAACACATCTCTGCGTTGTTTCATTGCATATTCAAGAGTCGCCACGATACACATTTGTGAGAAAGCATTTGCCGCTGGATTATACCCACACAATCCTGGCGTTTTTAATAACGACGACTTTGCTCCAGCAGATGTAACAAACGTTTTATTAAACGAAAATAAGGCACCAGCTTCAGGCACTTCTACACAAATTGACTCCGACGGCCATCAGTCTCCATCTTCTGATGCTGAGAGCGATAACATACTATTAATTTCCCTGAAACTAAAGCAATTATCAACTAAAGATGATCTTCCAGCTGCAGTTTCCCATCCAAATATGCCTTCTACATCTGCCCATGAGAGCTGTACTAGCGAGAAAATTAGAATAACCCCACAAATGATTGTTCCTGTGCCAAAAATTAGGTGCGCACAAACCAGAAGAGCTCACGGAAAAAAGTCAGAAATACTGTACTACCACTTATAAAGACAAACTCGAGAAGAGCTTACAAGAGAAAATACCAAAGGTTAAGCGCAGTGTTTTGGCAAGGAAAACAGATAAAATCCGCAAAAAGACGCATTTCGGCAAAAAACAGGTTAATGATGCCATATGCCCAGGATGCAAAGACAAATGCAGCTCATCTGCCAAAACATGTGACTGGATACAGTGTGTAACGTGCAAGCTGTGGTGGCATGAAGATTGCTCACATTGTAGTTTAAAACAAATTTTATATTACGTGCGAAAATTGTATTCAGTGAAACTCCAGTTTTAGCAGATTTGTTCAAGAGCTGTCAAATTGTTATAGGCAAAACTGGGAGAGAGCTGAAGATTACTCATAGATTTCAACTGTTATTTTAGACATACGTTACAGAATATTTCTAAATATAGACGCGTGTTAAAACGAAATAGCATACTTTTCATACGTCTGCTGTATAATTTAAATGGGCAAGACAAAAAAATACGTCTGTTCTTAGAACCATAAGAACGAATGACAGCGGTAGCAACCTAACCTCCAATTCGAGCGCGAACGTGTGATGTGAACAAGATTTTTTCGTTGGTATGTTTTCACTTTGCTTCTGTTAAACATGCTAATGATGGATATATAAATTAGATAGGACAATTATCACAATCAAATGACAGTATTTTTAATAATTAAATATTAATCTTGAACGAACTACCTAGTAGGCAACTTAATATACACAGCTAATAGCCAATTCACGCGGTACGTTCATATCTTGGTTCATACGATTTTAAGCGATGAATCACCTTCAGGCTCTCCCAGTTTTGCCTATATATTGTTACTAATCGGTTTGTTCGAGCAGCCCCAAAATAAGTGCATAAAGCACTTATTCTTTCTCCTGCGCATGCCAAATGGCGATTTTTCCCTGCAAAAGCCTGCATTGCGTATGCGTACAAGAATCCCCAATTGTTTTGACTGGTTTTGGCGACTGCTCGAACGAACCTAATATTGAGAGTGTTGGGTTAGGTTTTCTAAGTACTTTTTGCAATGGTATGTATGCGTACTCTTAGAAACATGATTGTGTACTCTTAGAAACAGATAATAACAGTACGCGTATGTGTATGTGTATGTGTATCATTGCAGATTATTGGAATTTGTAGATTTTGTTATTGTTGTAAAAAGTACATGTTTTGGTTTTAGTTAGTACCTATATATTATAATTTGTCTCACAAGTAGAAAATCAAATGTTTATATATTGATTTTGTTTTTCTACGGCCGCTGGACTGTTATAGGCAAAACTGGGAGAGCTGAAGATTACTCATAGATTTCAGCTGTTATTTTAGACATACGTTACAGAATATTTCTAAATATTGACGCGTGTTAAAACGAAATAGCATACTTTTCATACGTCTGCTGTATAATTTAAATGGGCAACAAACAGTACGTCTGTTCTTAGAACCATAAGAACAAATGACAGCGGTAGCAACCTAACCTCCAATTCTAGCGCGAACGTGTGATGTGAACAAGATGTTTTCGTTGGTATGTTTTCACTTTCCTTCTGTTAAACATGCTAATGATGGATATATAAATTAGATAGGACAATTATCACAATTAAATGACAGTATTTTTAATAATTAAACATTAATCTTGAACGAACTACCTAGTAGGCAACTTAATATACACAGCTAATAACCAATTCACGCGGTACGTTCATATCTTGGTTCATACGATTTTAAGCGATGAATCACCTTCAGCTCTCCCAGTTTTGCCTATACGTGCGTACTCTTAGCTGCATCTACTTACACTAGCAGCGGTAAGTAGCGATGTTGTCATTAATACACCCCCTCGGAGATAACAGTTGAACTCACACCATATCCATTAGAAAAATCATTATTCTGGCCTGAAACACTCATATAAACTAAAAACAAACTGTTCTTCTGTAACATTCTTATCTTCTAATGGTTGGAGTAAATATTTGTTAATAAAAAGGAAGAATGCACAAAAGAAAATCAGACAAAAAAAATCTAGAGAAGACATAAAGGAGCCGAAAAAGAAACAGAATAAAAGGCTGCGATAAGAAAAACACAAAAAATTCCAGATGCAAGAAACTAAATAAAGTAAAATACAGATGAGGGAGAGAGGGCAGACTGAAAAAGACTAAGGACTGATTTCATACTGCAATTCATTAAAAATGGTAATAATAAATATTATTTAACAATATTTAAAACACTTAATATTTACTTGAGTGTTTATTTGTCGGACTAATGTACCACAAGTGTCTGATTTAGAAACACTGTCTGAACTAGGTTCACTGAGGTGTCGGATTTGGGATCAAAGTATATGCTTAGTGTCGGAATTAGGAGAAATTGTTAAACTCAAAATATAATATAAATTCCGTAACTATTATCAACTTTCTTTAAAAATGAATAGACAGATATCTTTAGAGTCATTATCACCACATAAATATAAATTTAACAGTTATAAATGCAACAAAAATTCGTTAACCTGTCTGCATTTGGGGCGTTTACCTTATATTATGTTCAATTTTATTATGCACGAACCCATTCAACTAATTCAATACCGACAAAACGCAAATTCCCATATCTAATTATATCAGCTAAATTAACTCAGATCTGTTGTGCACATATTGTGCAAACGTGCCGATTGTATTAATTTCGGGTTAATTCCAATATTAGCAATGACCCCAATAAAGTTGCATTAGCGGAGTAGGTCGTAATAACGGGCAAAATTACAATTGGGCCATTCTCCGCTAGCTGGGTTGTAAAATTTCATCTTTATTGCGAACTATCGGAAAGTTAATAAAGGGGTAGCCGTTAATTCGAAAAATCCCGGACTCTAACGACCGTGCACAGGTAGCCGATGCGTTGCGTTCGAAGGGATAATAAGCGGTTGTGTGTTCGGAAACAAAGCCGAAAAATCGACGTCGCATCCGCCGTCCGATTTTTAATTCCCTCGCATACATCAACGACCGATGGCGGAGAGTCGACATTCTGGCGTATTAATCATTACCTGCGCCGGTTCTGCCGAGTAAGTTTTTTATTTTGGAAAAATTGTCACTTTCCGATCGCAAACAGTAAATTTATCAGCTGCCCACCAAGCCCGGTTTTTGCTCCTGTCGTTGATGTGATGATTTATTTATTCTGGTCTGAAGTGGCCCGATTGTTTTTGAATTGAAGTAAATATTACGTAACTGGTTATTGAAGATTTTTATAAACGAATTAAGGACATAGAGCTAAACTAGTCACTAAATAAAAATTAGTGAGTATTTTAACTATTTTTTCTTTATATGAGAAACGTTAGGGCGCACACTTTACACTTATTTTTGGTACAGTGTTTTCCATAAGATGACATTAAGAAGACAACCCAAACTTATATTTGTTTTTTTGGGGATCGCCTTATACAGTATGTCCAGGAAAGTCCGCATCATATGAAAAAAAAATTATTATCTTTTTCTCAGAAAATTTGATTCTTCGTAAAAGCAACCTATCTTAAAAAACGCTTTTTTATATTTTTTTAAAAATTTTAGTAAATGCCAGTGATTCTAAAAGGTTCTTCTAAATCTATTTTTAGATATTTTAATACATTTTTAACGTTTTTATTATTATTGGTATTATTGGTATGATAACTAATGTCTATTTAGAACTAGCGCAAAATTACTAATTTTCTTGATGCAAAGTTGATTTTTCACCCATTTTCCTATGTGTATTTATAAATTTCGTGTTTTATGTGATATTTGTTCAGTTTTAGTATGTTATGTGCCGTTATTTTACTGTATTGGGTGAAGCAATTTGTTGGACCGAAGTCGTTTTATGCACGATTACCGGCTGCAACACTGGTAAACTTGCTTCCTTATTTTCGGCAGCATATTTTCTTGTGGTGTTTCTTAAAGAAATTTTTAACAGATTCAGTCTGCTTGAATTTACTGATTATTCTAGAAATGGTTGAATGGCCAATTTGGTTGTCCGGATGTCTTCATTGAAAATATCAGTAACATCGAGACAAAATCAAAGTAAACATGTCAAAAGTCTTTAATATTAATTAAATAAAAGGTAAGTCATGGTCCTGTGTTAGATATTGTATGATCCATCATTATCTACAGGGCATCAACTTTGCATCAAGAAAATGAGTAATTTTACGCTAGTTCTAAATAAACATTAGTTATCATAACAAAATAATCAAAAAGGTTAAAAATGTATTAAAATTTCAAAAAAATAGATTTAAAAGAACGTTTTAGTATCACTGGCATTTACTAATATTTGTCATAATTAAAAAAAAAATTAAGATAGATGGCTGAGACTTCATATTTAAATATAATTTCTGCTTCTAACCAATATTTTCAAATAAAGTTTATCGATAACAATAAAAATAAAGGTACTTTACTCTTATCACAAATTCATATACTCTGAATCGGTAGGTATATGGCACCGAATTGTACATATTTGACGGTTGCCGTTTTTGTTTCATACACGCCGCCAATTTTTAAAAAGAATAAAATTTTCTGAGAAATGGATAATAAAACTTTTCCATATGATGCGGACTTTCCTGGACACACTGTATATCACTATATATTTTTACTACATGTACTACATGTATCACAAAATTTTACCAATTGTGATTTGTAATTTCCTCAACGTGGTATGATGCAATATACTTTTTCTGATAAGCTTCGGACTCGTGAGATAGAACATAATTTGTATGTTCACAATGGTTATTGACATCTTGTTATCTTTTTGCAGCAACAGCAATTTTTTAATTGAAAACCATTCATAAGGTCGCGTTTTTGGCCATTTTGTCATTTAAGAGAGTGCTATGTAAAGGGTTTCTAAAGATTCTTCTACACAGTAGTACTTATTACTTTATCAACGTAGTATGAAATTAAGTTTGTTATCTTAAAAAACCTTTCAACACGCCGATATTTAATTAGCAAAATACACATCAGTTTTATGAATGTAATTTGTTACCCACACACACAACCACCCTTCGTAGCGAGCCTTGGAGAGTCCAAGATTGCCGCCTCATCTGCAAAAAAACCCACGACTTTTCACACTTGCCCTGAAGCTGGAGGTGTTACCAGCGAAACCTAGGCACATGTGCAACTATTAAGGTTAAAACCCCGTTGGACTGACATGCGTCTTTTATTCAAACTCAGAAAATACACATTTCCGCATAAAAAAAATTTCAGCCTTCAATTGTACCTGACTTATGACGTTTTTTCTTACTTATTTCAGTAGATCTTTTAATTGTCTTCATTGTATGGTCTAATATGTTTATTCTGTACAATACGTAAGCAATATCAATATCGATACACATTGCATGACAAACTTGTTCGCAGACATGAATTAGGAACTTCTTATTTATTTACTTAAGATCCGAATAAAAGGTGATGTGAATGAAACAATAAATAACAATGCCATCTTAGTTAAAAGATATATGACTATAATAATAATAATAATAATAATAATAAAATCTGGGTCTTTATCTTGGCTTTGTCATGGGAACATTAAGGCTGAAACGGAATCCTCTATTGTTGCGGCGCAAGATCAGGCAATTCGTACCAGATATCATGAACAGAAGATTATGAAAGTTGCTCATGATGGGACCTGTAGATTGTGTCATCAGGCTCCGGAACATGTCTACCACTTATTGGCGGCTTGTCCAGTTTTAGCTGAGTCGCATTACAGTGCTAGGCATGATAGGGTGGGAACATATATACATTATAATTTATGTTCCCAACTAGGTTTAGCAATGGATGTGTCTCGGTGGTATGACCACATCCCATCTCCTGTTGTGAGTAATGATCATATTACCATATTATGGAACATGCCTGTTGTCACTGATAGAATGCTTGATGCTAATAAGCCAGATATCGTGGTAAAGGATTTCCAGAGGAAGGTGTGCACGTTTATTGAAATCTCGGTACCTGCTGATGCGAATGTTGTAAGGAAGGAGCTTGAAAAACAACTTAAATATAAGGATCTCGCAATAGAAGTTGGACGTATGTGGGGAATGAAAGTGAACATTGTTCCGGTGATTGTAGGTGCATTGGGAGCAGTTAGTCTAAATTATAGTAAACATGTTAAAGAGTTGCCGTGCAAAATTTCGCCCTGGGAAATTCAAGAAATTGCGGTTTTGGGAAGCGCAAATATTTTGAGGAGAGTTTTATCATAAAGAACCCTAAATTTGCTGCTTAATATTTCATCTTTACCTTCTTTTAATGTATATTGTCTATTAATAAATGTGTGTCTGTGTGTGTGTGTGTGTGAGTGTGTGTGTGTGTTTTTAATGACCTTTGCACGAGGCTGCAAGGGTTTTCTGCAGTTTTCCTTTGCTTTGCAAAGAAAAATGAAATTTTTCTTAGCAAAGCATAAATGGCCTTGTGTTTTTCAAAATTGGGTAGAGCTGCAGTGATACCCGCAAAGGGAGTACCCTAGGCTTCAGCGAAGCTCGGTACTACCAATTTGCCCTGATCCTCTTTATTACTTTTCAAAATGATTAGTGTAAGTTTAGTATTTATATGTTATATCTAAATTATATTATCTAGGTTTCAAATATTTAATGAGATGTATCAGAGATTTTCAATAAATAATAATAATAATAAATGTCTTTATTGCTAATAAACACATATATAAACAAATGACAGTTTTATACAAAATAAGAAGCAATCCTATGGCGTGGTTCAACATATAATGTTGCTCTTCCACCCAACCATAATACACGCAAAAATCTGTTAAAAATAGACAAAATTCTTCCATAATAAACATAAACATAAATAGAAAAAAAATTGTTGCAGAAACACAAATTAAACTAAAATAGCCACACGTAGTGCTCACTGCCGACCCCGTACACACTCTCTTCTCCTCAGCAGCTGACGGTACAATGTCTTAAACTCAGCCACGGATGCGCACACCCCAAACTCTTTAAAGGCATCATTGAGAATTTTTGTAACCTGGTAGGTAAACGAATTCTTAAAGAATTCCAGGCGATGTAACGGCGGCGTAAGTAAACCCCTGAATCTAACGTTTAGAGTGTGTACATCCGAGCGGAATCGCATTTTCACAAACAAATAAGGTGGCTTTCCCGTTAGGACAATCCCACAATAGAGGGAAGCGCTATGAGCAAGTCTACGATTTCGCATATTTAACCAATTCGCGCTCTCCAGTTTGTGGCTAACATGCTCGCGCCGTCCAATTCCAAAGAGCAGCCGCAGGCAAGAATTCTGCACCTTCTGTATTTTATTCTTAGTGACGCTTGAAATAAAAGGAGAATACAGTGCATCACAGTAGTTAAAACTAGACAAAACAAGACTCTCGCACAACGTTCGTTTAGTTCGATAGTTAAGATAATGTCTGTTGTTATAAATTAATCTCAAACTTGCATATGCGCTCCGAACACATTTATTAATATAGGAGTTAAAATTAAGATTGTCATCCACAATGACACCCAAGTTCTTAACCATCTCCTTAAGTTCTATCCTCTGTCCGTCTACAGATATATTTATGTCATTTTTCACCATACATTTGGCACGCTTTGGCCCAAAAAGAATCAATTCTGTCTTTGCCGGGTTGATTGCAAGCGAGTGCCGACGGGATATATCTACCAGCGCGTGAAGATCATCATTAATACACTTACAAGCGTCAGCCACCGAATTGGCCGGAAACGAGTAATATATTTGCGTGTCATCCGCATAAAAATGAAACTTGCAGTGTTTGAACGCTTTACCAAAGTTGCTTGTATAAATAGTGTACAGCAGTGGAGAAATCACCGACCCCTGAGGAACCCCAGACGCAACTCCCAACATATACGACATCTCCTCACCAACAACAACTGCCTGCTGCCTACCCGTCACATAGCTTGTCAATAGTATAACTGCTCCGGCGTCTAATCCCACATAAGATAAAATAGCAGAGAATAGTTTGTGATCGATTCGATCAAAGGTCTTTGAGTAATCAAGTAGGCAGAGCACGGTAACATCCCCATGATCAGTAGCCCTCACAATGTCGTCCACGATATTTAAGAGCGCAGTAGTACAGCTAAACCCAGCTCTGAAACCCGATTGTGTACCAGGAAGAATGTTGTTATCATAAATAAATCTACTAAGCTGATTCCACAAAATCTTTTCTGTTATTTTCGAAAAAATTGGTATAATACTAATGGGTCTCAAGTCAGCAAAAGATAATGGGGCAGCAATCTTCGGTAAAGGTTTTATCAAAGCTTTTTTCCATGCAGTTGGAAAAGAGCCGGAAATTATGCATGTATTAACAATATGTCGTATATACGGTACTAAAAGACTGCCACCCATCTTAATCATGGTCACATTAAGTCCGTCCCACCCAGTTGCTTTACTAGTAATTGATCTTATAACCGCTTCAACTTGACCATCCGTTGCTAGCGAATTCAAACGAATTCAAACTCCCTGCCCACCATTTTGTTAGTTATGTAGAAATCATATAAATTTTGATCAAGAGCTGTTCGGGCTCCAGAAGTGTTAGCAAAATGCAAATTCAAGTCAACCGGCCGCTTCAACTGACACGGAATATCGTAACCCTTTTTTTTCAAAATGTCAGTCCTTCTCAACCCTCTCCAAATGTTACCCGCGTTCACAGCAATCTGCTGTTCAATGTACGCCCGCTTTTCGCGACGGATTGCACCATGAATATAGTTCCGCAACTGCTTATACTGTCCCCAGTTTTCGGGAGTTCTGTTAAGTCTGAAATTTTTGAATGCTTTATCCCTCAATTGTTGCATAGCCTTTACAGTATCCGTGATCCATGGCGCGACCGGTCTCGTAAACCTACATCGTCTCAATGGTGCATGTATATTGAAAATACCCAGTAGCATGTTGGTAAACCAAGCTACTTTTTCATCTAAATCCGCCAACTCGTAAACACGCCAAAACGGTGCCTCCGATACGTCGAGTGTGAATAAATCAGAGTCAAAGTACTTGTACGAACGAATGGTCTTATAAATAGGTGTCTCCCGAGATGATCCAACTCTAAGCTTACAGAAAATAAGCTCGTGGTCGGAAATGTCACCAGCAGGTACAGTCCCACTATCATTGAATAAACCGCCATCAGAAATGCAAATCAAATCTATTAGAGATGCTGTCGTCTCCGTAACTCTGGTCGGCGACTCTATGACCTGAATAATATATGTTTTAAAATGACAAAAATTTTAATCGCTCATTGTTGAACATGGTTACGTCACATTATTAAATTAGTAGTTTATTGAATAACTATGAGTATCATTATTTGAAGATTTGTTATAACATTTGCTAACTGTAGAACACCAATACATGTTCTTGGTTAAAAACGGATTCAAGTAGCTACCTGTTTTCTTGATATGTCAACTGAAAACTGTAAATTCTGCTGTAAAAACTGTAAAAACGTTCATGACATAAGCATTTTCAACAATAAAACATACATTACTGAAGAAAGTGGAAAGAAACTTGACAACTTGAGGTTGTTATTTAAACTAGCATTTTTTTTGTCAATAAAGTGGTGTGCAGAAATGAGCAATGTAGGCACTACTCTAAATCAAAGCGAAAACGGCTGGAATCGTTGATTTCTTGCAGATTGCACAGTTTAATTAATAAGTTGGCATGATCATTTAGGAATATTTGGACTGTATGTAATAATACCAAAAGCATGTAAGTGGAAGCGGTCATCTGTTTTGTGGGCAGTTATTCTTCCATATGGACAGGCGTTCTGTAGACCAGACTATTTCGTGCCTCCAAAAGAAAAAGTCAAGTAGATTTAGTACAGGGCATCGATGGGACTAAGAAACATAGTCGCGCTTACCAAAATTCATCGGTTATAAAATTTGGCGGCAGTTCCATCAAAAATTGACAGACTACGAGTGCTGGTATCTCCCGCGGAAAATGACACACATTTTTCTTAAGAAGTAACTACAAAATTAAAACTATTAGATTAATAATATAATTAATCCAAAAATATGAGATATTTAAGTTGCACATCAAACGTTTTGATTTCAAGTATCGATTGCTTAAATTAAGATAGTGTTAATTTAAAAAATCTAAATAAGAAAGTAAAATCTTGAAGTAGGCAACCAACAATCATTTTCTTCAAATGAAAAATAATAATAAAATATTCTTATAAAACAACCGTTGTTCTGTGAATTGACCAAAACACAAAAACTTATTTATTACATAATAGAGCGAATTCTAGATATTTTGGGATGGGATACAGATATCGGAAAAAGTTGCTCGTGTTATTATATTCTGAGGCTGTTTAAAAATTTAGTGTATATGAATTTGTCGTAATATTTTGGAACATGAAAAGAAGCTACTTTTACGCTGCCTATCGATCTCCATAATTTCCAACAATTTTACTTCCATTACCGGCATATTGATATATTTAACAGTCTTTCCATATCGCTCTGTAAGCTAACTGTAATACGTGTTTACCGAAGTTTCAATTGTGTTTCCTTGTTTGATAGATGTGTATTTTATGTGCTTACATACCGTATTGCTGGTACATTTTTGTTTACATTTGGCGGTTGATTGTATTTTATCGTCGGGCTTAGTACGTAAATATTACATGGTAGTTTCCTAAATATTGACATTCTGTTGATATTGTTATAGATTGTCATTCTGTATGTCGCTCGTTATCATCTGAGCAACTCATTTTTCTTTGATATAATACATTCCCGATATATCGCCCATAATGTAAAAGCCATTGGTCAGATAAGAAATGTTATTAAGTTTCAATTATTCACGCTTCTTGCATTTCACTGCGGTGCAACTGCAGTTATATAGTTTCTTGTCATCTACCTCAGAAATCAGTTTCTCTTACACGATGTCGCGAGTTAGATCGTTATTGTTCCCATTCTTGATATTTATATTCCTCCAATTACATTGCAATGTATCTTATAAAATTCTAGCAGTTTTTCCTTATCCAATTCACAGCCATTTTCGAGTGTTTGAGCCACTCCTTCACACCTTAGCCGAAAGAAATCATAATTTAACAGTAATAAGCCATTTTCCTCAAAAGCACTCCATTCCAAACTACCGTGATGTTAGCTTGAAAGGTAGTAGACAATCTTTGGTGGAATTTCTACCAATTTCCGAGATTTCGCGTAGCAGGGAAGAGAAATACTTATGCGTCTGGTTTCTATACAAAATATCAGCGACTGTATGTGATAGTGCTTTCAAATCAAGTGAATTCGCGAACTTTGTGCAACGAAATGAACAATTCGATATAGTTCTAATGGAATATTTCACAACCAATTGTTTTCTGGGGCTAATAAAACATAATAACATGTCCATAATCGGATTATCATCAAGTGGTTACATGCCGTGGATTAGTGAATATTTTGGAATGCCTGATAACCCCGCTTATGTTCCTTCAATATTCATGGATTTTTCTGATAAAATGACGTTTTTTGAAAGGGTGGAGAATAGTGCAATGTACATTTTTAATAGGATTATGTTTGGTGCGTTCTTTGAACAACACGCTAAGACCAAGTTTAAAGAGAACTTTAAAAATAACGGAAGCTTGGATAGAATTGTTTATAACTCAAGTCTTATATTGGGTAACACTCACTTTACCATACATCGTGCAAGACCTTTAGTGCCTCAAACCATCGAAGTTGGCGGGATGCATATCACAGCTATAAACGCCCTTCCTCAGGTAAATATAGTTTGCTCGCGGCTTTGCTCGCGTGGATTTTGGGATAGATGTACTACTATTGTTTTGTACGGTGGTTAGTACAATACTTGATGTCTAATCTAATATTACTCTCTACTTGAAACTTTGTCTGTTCCATTGATATGCGTCCATTATTTTTCTTTTGTTTGTAATTATCTTCAGATAATAAAAAAATCTGATGTGGCCAGGCACATGACTTTATCATACAATATATACAATTAATAGTTTAGCTGCATGAGAATCTATTCTATTGAGATAAATCGTAGGTATTGTCAAAGCATCAGCATTTGACACTACCTACACTACGTCATTAGAATAATAGTTATTTATGTCACAAATGCCGAAAGTACGGAATAGCGCGACGAGCGGTGAAGCGGCGCGTCACCGAAGGCGGAGTGTCGCCGTCGCATATGAGCGAGTCGGCTATCTAATTTTTGGCAGGAGCGATATCAACGTTTATTGTGTTGCTTTTTAAGAAATACGTATTAAAAAAAATAAATGATTTCTGTATAGTAAATGCTAGGTTGGTACCACTTTGACGAAACGTCAAGTTTAAAGGTGCGTTCCGATTGGTAGGTAATGGTAGCTAATGGCGGTGGTAGAATACCAAATTATAGTATTTCTTACATATCGTGATAATGACACATATTAGTTTGCTTGTACATAAACATGAGTCACTATCAATTTACTATTGGAAATAGTATAACGGCGTCTGCTACCACTGCCATTATCACTAATGAAAACGCACCTTAAAAAGGTAATTCAAATTCTGACATATTAAGATTTGTTCATGACACATCCCTACCAACATACTAAAATAAAACTACATTTATCGCTATACTTTATTTATAATTTTCTCAATGTATCGTTTTTAGAATTAGATATAAAAACGGGTTGATATTTCTTATCAACAAACAATCAAATTGGTGATCTTACTTTATTTGAAATTTGTATTTTATAATTTGCCGCACTACAGCGGCAACGTTCCATAGTGGTTCTCCAACCTCTGATGAGATCAGCTGTTTTCGAATGTGACAACACAAAAAAATATTTGTCAAAATCCTGGCTACTATGTAATTTCATATCAATGCAGATGCGACCGATCTCGATCGAATAGAATTTGCTCTTGAAGCTAAACTATTAATTTTACCAAAAAGTTTCATAGGCATTAATTATTCAAAATTTCCTCTACTTTAATTTATTAATTAACTATTTTGTCGAAATTACAGAAATGGCGGCTCAGTTCCAAAATCCTTCAAAAAGGCTTAGAATAACCTAAAAAGCTAAACTATTAATTTTACCAAAAAATGTCATAGGCAGAAAATATTCAAAATTTCCTCTACTTTAATTTATTATTTGACTATTTTGACGAAATTACAGAAATGGCGGCTCATTTGCAAAATCCTTGAAAAAGGCTTAGAATAAACTACCAGTTTCTTTGGACCCTCTTGAACCAAAAGCTTTTCAGCTCTAAGTTAGGTCATGAAACTTCTAAATATGAACTTTCGTCCCGATACCTTTAGTAGTTTCTCCGGAATCGTCTCCACAAAAATCGTTTACACACACACGCACACACACACACACACACACACACACACACAGACATTTTTTTGTACCTTGGTCAAAAATGTTCAGGGGACCCAAAAAGACCTATTTCCGCTAAAATCTCAATTTTTTTTTTCGGCATGATTACAATACTTTATCTTACTGCGTATGATAAAGTAAAAATCTGATGTGGCCAGGCACATGACTTTATCATACAATATATAAAATTAATTGTTTAGCTGCATGAGAATCTATTTGATTGAGATCGGTCGTGTCTGCATTAAAATAAAACTAGTTAGCCAGGATTTAACAGATAAATAAATAATTAAATAAATAAATAATTCCTTTATTAAAATAAGACAATATTAATTGCAACAAAATATTATTTATATTTAGGGCGCAGTTCAGCACACTTGTTTTCAAATTGCCTTATTCTTCCACTCAACCCCTTACGCAAACTAGAACTAAGCCATAATTGTAGCAATAATATAAAAATAATTCCGAGAACTTATCAAAACAAAAACAAACAACAAAATTACTCTAGAGTCTAATTACACGTAATTGCAGCAAATACCAACTCAACAAAACATCGCACCTGCCCATAAAAAATAAAAATTAAAAAGCCTCCAATGTGCGCTCGATGCCTAAAGTCCCCCCTGTTGAGCAAACAGCCAACGCTTCACCTTTCCCCCAAAACTGTTTCACTATACATTTTTCATATCTTCCCTGAGACCATTGTATATGTGACTGACCTGGTAAGAGAATGACCGTTTATACAGCTCAGTGCGATGGGCAGGTGGAGCAAACAAACCCCCGAATCTTAAATTAAGGTTATGGACATACGTTCTACAGCATATCTTCCGCATGAGGTATTGTGGGATCCTAGTGGCTAGCAACTTATGATACAATATTATTGGATGCAACACCCTAGTGTTATCCATGTTCAACCACCCCAAGTCGCCCAGCCCATTCGATGCATGATCATACTTCGTCAAACCAAAAATAAACAGAACACATGCATTTTGGACACGCTCAACACGCTGCCTATCCGACGCCAACAGGCAAGGACTGTACACGGTATCACAATATGAGATCTTTTGATACTATTAACTACGGTCAATATTAATTGTGAGATAATGTCAAAACATCAGCATTTGACACTACCGGTACTGTCAGCATTTGACACTACCGGTACTGTCATTAGACTGAAAAATTTGCAAATCCTGGGTCACTATATAGTATTAAATCAATGCAGATGCGACCGATCTCGATCAAATAGAATTTGCTCTTGCAGCTAAACTATTAATTTTACCAAAAAATGTCATAGGCATAAATTATTCAAAATTTCCTCTGCTTTAATTTATTATTTAAGTATTTTGACGAAATTACAGAAATGGCGGCTCATTTCTAAAATCCTTGAAAAAGGCTTAGAGTAAACACCCAGTTCCTTTGAACCCTTTTGAACCAAAAGCTTTTTAACTCTAAGTTTGGTCATGAAACTTCGAAATATGAAGTTCCGTGCCGATACCTTTAGTAGTTTTTCCGGAAATGAATTAACAAAAATTGGGTACACACACACACACACACACACACACACACACACACACACACACACACACACACACACACACACACACACACACACACACACACACACACACACACACACACACACACACACACACACACACACACACACACATACACACACACACACACACACACACACACACACACACACACACACACACACACACACACACACACACACACACACACACACACATACACACACACACACACACACACATACACACACAAACACACACACACAGACATTTTTTTGTACCTTGGTCAAATATGTTCAGGGGACCCAAAAGGACATATTTCCGCTAAAACATCAAAAAAATTTTTCGGCACGATTACAATACTGCGTATGATAAAGTAAAAATATAGGAATAAATCTTAAAGGAAGTACCAAACGTTCTTCTGCAGAAATAAATTTTCACATTTATCTTCTTTGCTTAAATATTTTAATAAATTTACGCAGATAATTTTTATAATTCTGTGGATTATTTTTGCGTATTACCTGTACTAATGGGAACATTTCGTACACATTTTAAACGTTTTTTTATTGAACTCGACGTCATTGACATTATGTTGTATTGAGAAAATCTAACCTTACTTTGTCTTAGTGGCAGGCACCAGTCTTGAAGGTGACAGCCCCAAACTGTGAGGGCTACCTTGAAGAGTAAGAGGACAATATGCCAATACAATATATC
This sequence comes from Melinopterus prodromus, assembly GCA_964023965.1. Classification (NCBI taxonomy): domain Eukaryota; kingdom Metazoa; phylum Arthropoda; class Insecta; order Coleoptera; family Scarabaeidae; genus Melinopterus; species Melinopterus prodromus. The sequence continues at coordinate 48,018,033 of OZ030394.1, forward strand.
AGCAAAATAAGTTAAATTTTTGTTAAACGACCTAGTGTAGAACTATTTATGGATTCAATTTGATGAATTGCTACATTTTAGTGTATTGCATTTCAATATAATATATCAGAATACGATTTTTTGTTGTAAACTTGTTTTCTTTTGATTGGATCTTAAACGTTATTGATTTTGGTCATTAGATGACCAGCTTCAGGCATATAAGCTAAAGGTAATTCAGGAAGATAATAATGAAAGAAGAGACTTAAAACGTGCTGTATCAAATACTTAATATTGCTCATATTCAAGATAACATACTCTAATAGTCTAATAGAATAAAAATATTCCCTACTGACAACTCAAGACTTCCTTTCTTACTGGTTTTAGTGCAGCATTACTTTTTTGTTTACATTTGTCGGTTGATTGTATTTGATCGTTGGGCTCAGTATGTAAATATTACATGACAGTTTCCCTAATATTGTTTTAGACTAATTATCATTCTTTATGTCGCTCCTCATCATCTAAACAAGCGATTTTTCTTTGATTTAATGCATTCCCGATATATCGCCCATAATAGAAAAGTTATTGGTCAGATAAGAAACGCTATTAAGTTTCAATTATTCGTGTTTCTTGCATTTCACTGCGGTACAACTGCAGTTATGTAGTTTCTTGTCATCTATCTCAGAAATCAGTTTCGCTTACACGATCGGGAATGTATTAATTCCCGATATATAGCCCATAATATAAAAGTCATTGGTCAGATAAGAAACGTTATTAAGTTTCAATTATTCATGCTTCTTGGATTTCACTGCGGTACAACTGCAGTTATGTAGTTTCTTGTCTACACAGAGAGAAAAGATTTCTTGTTTCAAAGAAATGTATTTGTTTGAATTTATTCTTTTGGGTCAAAACATATTTCTTTGACGCCAACAATATTTACTTCATTGAATACTCTAGTTTATTTGCTTGCAGAGATTAATTTATTTGAAATATTTATTTAAGTGGAATAAATATATATGGATATAAACAAAAATTACTTTCCTTTAAAGTAATATTTTAGTTTTGATTTTAAAAAAACGTTTCTTTACACCAATGAAATATAATTTTGATTCTAACATATAAATTTGTATATAAGGAGAGATTTATTTCGCTTAAAATAATATTTTGTCTTTGGCTTAAAAATAGGTTTACTTCCGCCAAAGAAATCATATTTTGATTAAAATAAATATATTTTTACACAAGAAGATATTTATTTCCTTCGAAGTAATATTTTTGTTTTGTCTTTAAAATAGGTTTCCTTCCACCAAAGAAATCATATTTTGATTCAAATAAATATATTTTTAATGTCATCCAACTGTATTATTAGATGGCGCTGTAAACTCTCTCCTCGCACTTCGTACATATCGAGAGTATAAAGCCGCGTGATCGACAGTATAGAACTTATAGAGTACAGTGCCTGCAGGTTCAAGTTGCGATTACAAATCAGAGTACACTTTACTAACTTAACCTTGACTATATGTTGGGTTGGGAAGACCAAGCACTGGTCGAGGATGTGCGACATCCCAAAAAGGAGGTGGCACATGGCGAGTCTTCCGAAAAATTCTAGTCTATTAATTCCTTTAACAAATTAATAATTTTAAGCATTTTAACTCAACCAACAATTTTGTTAATTTAAAAAAATTTAATTCTTTCACTCAACACAATCATAATTATTTGAAGTAAATAAATCTCATTTCTTATAATACACAAATTGCAAACTTTTTAACTGGAAACATAAGTTGTTTGACGCAAATCAATGTTCTTTCTACCAAACAAATATTTCAAATAAATGCGTTTTTACCCGCAAATAAATATTTCTTTGCCTCTATTGAAACAACAAATTTCTTTGAGTCAATGCATATTTATTTGAATCAAACAAAAATTTCTCTCTGTGTACCACAGAAATCAGTTTCTCTTACACGATGTTGCGAGTTAGATCGTTAGTGTTCCCATTCTCGATATTTTTATTCCTCCAACTACATTGCAACGTATCTTATAAATATTCTAGCAGTTTTTCCTTATTCCTTTTGAGATATACATACTACAATTGTTTTAGACAGAAATGCTTTGTTATAAACGTAATATAATATTGTTGATGTCTAATCTAATACTCTTTACTGGCTTTGTTTGTTCCATTCATATGGGGCATTTATTTTTCTTTTGCTTTTATCTTTTATATTACCAACAGATAGAGAAACAAAGAAACATATTGAAATACTTATATCTTAAAGGAACTACCAAACATTTCTCTGCAGAAATAAATTTTCTCATTTATCTTCTTTGGTTAAATGATATTTTAATACATTTAGTAATTTTTTAAACACTTCGTAATATATATGCAGATAATTTTATATTCCTGTGGATTATTTTCGCGTCATTTCGTAGTAATGGGAGCATTTTTTACCCATTTTATACGTCTTTTTATAGAACTCGATGTCATTGGCATTATGTTTTATCGCGAAAATCTAAACTTCGTCGTAGTGGCTGGCAGCAGTTTTGCAGGTGACAGTCCTGAACTGTGACGGGTTGTTTGAAAAGTGATATGACACTATGCCAATTACCTGTATCAGAAAAATAAGTTAAATATCGCCAATAAAGTATTGAATTGAATTGAATATAATATAACAGAAAACGAATATATTCTTGTAAACTGGTTTTAATTTGATTGGATCTTAAACGGCATATAAACTAAAAGATAAAAATCGCTTTTTTTATAGGTTTCCAAAAACAAATTTGCAAGAAAAATGGTGAAACGGGTTTCGATATTTCGACATAATCCAAGTATCACGCAGAATTAAAAAAATTATACTTACTCCACATCAAACAAAATTCTAAAATAACCCAAAACTAGAATTCAGGACTTGCCAAATTAAAGTTTTCGCCTCTAAAATTTTTTAATGGCGGCTTGACGCTATGAGATTATTTTCTTTGGGGATATGTAAAGTCACATATCTACACCGAAAACCCCGAAACACTTGAGCACTTGGAAGCCAACATTCGACGCATGATTGCCGAAATACAGCCTGAAGTACGGCCTGTCCGCAAAAAAATATTCGTTTGATAGAATATTATTTATTTCGACAAGTTCGAGTTCGACAAGTTAAAAAAGTTTGACTATAACTTATTAGGTTACATTTGCAAAAGAAATTTGAAAAATACGTAAATCACTTGTGAAAAGAAATCAGAAAGATGTTATATCAAAAAGCATATGTTCTAAATTACCGCGTTGTTGATAAAATTAAGAAAAACGAAATCCGGCCCTGTTCAGTGTTTTTGAGGTTTGCCTCCAGATTTTCCTGGCCGATATATGCGAGATGACTTTAATCGTTTTATAAATATCTTAAATTAGTTTAGAGATAACTTTCATCGGTTTTTAGAAACCGTACCTGACACCCAATTAATCTGAATGAATACGTACCTAATTCTTTTGGTCTAAAACAAAAGATAGAACAAACTGATTGTGTTGGATCCGAAAATTAACGATGGTTGCCTAAAAAACGCACAGAATTATCCCAATCATAAGATTTATTTAAACAGCCTTAATGTTTCGAAAACAAGAATATCCCTCATAATTTGAAGTACTCCAAGTACTCAGTCTACCAGATTTGGGATTTTTGCTGGAATTATTTTTTTATTCCGCGTAATCTAATAGAAATAGGTACACACTCAAAACACTATGAATTTAACAAATATAAACTTGCGAATCGCTGTTCTGCTTTAAGTTAATAAGTGTATTAGCGCGTCGCGAAAGGACAAATTGCATAATTCAAGGATCGTGATTTTACAAGCATGCGTAAAAGTATTTGCTGAGCCTCACGCCACTCTCGGAATTTTTCAGTTGGGAATAGAGTACAGATGGGAGATTTGATAATTTCAATTCAGGCTATTTACATAAATTTTAATTTCAGATTCCGGATATTAATAAATATATATTTTTTCCTCGCGCTTCCGTCTGGAGTGTGAGGAGGGGGTTCCTGGTCCGCTACCCTGCCCAGTATCTCGTTAGCATAACGCCGGATTTATTATTCATAAGATTGCTTTCGTTTTAAATCCATCTTGAGCGAGTTAACGTCCCGCCTGAAAGACGCTGAAAGGATCTGTATTTTTTTCAATCGTCCCCTTTTCAATCCAACGCATCTTTTTCTGTACTTCTCGGTCACTGATTACGCCCCCTCGTATCCGTTGAATATATCTGATAAATGCTGTTTTGTTGGAATTTTCCCGTTTAAGGGGAATAATGGTATTGTGTGCTAATACGAAAGTGAAGAAAAGATACCACAGTAAGCAAAGGATTTATTTTTTTTTGCAATAAAAGTCGTATTATTGATCAAGTGCTCCCCCCTCTCTTAAAGCTGTTTTACACTGTCCAAAATATTGGTCCAGATATTATACCTCTGTAAACAGCTGTGATTTTGTGCTCCGATTCTGCGCAGTGCGCATAAACTTTGGTTTTTATAGTTTCTATATTGATCATAACCCCATAATTCTGACTTATTGAGGTTATGAGCATTGTTTATTTAACTTTACATCAAAACGTGGATGTGTGACACAGTATGACAAAAGCTCTATTAGTGCAATCTTAGTGGTTTTGTATCGACGTGGCAGGAAAAATCGCTGCACCGGCACCGTAGAGACTAGAAGTAAAGCTTAGTTACTTTAGCCGTTTCTTTGTACCACTTACTTTGCACCGTTTGAATATTCGGTACTGCATATAAATCAAGGTTGCCAAGCGGAATGGGTTAACGATCACAACGAAAGCAACTGGTAAGTAACTAACGTTACTTAACGGAAAGTAACACGTTTGCATCACTAGTAAAAACAAAGAACGGGGCACTTTAAATACGCTTCGTAGAGCTTTATTAAGTTCAATACAACAAATTTTAAGGTTTAGTTGAGTTTCACACTGACGTTTCCCGGGGTATTGGTGTGAAGAACGTCTCAGACTAATCAGAATTACTGGCAGATATATCTATGACACGTACAAAACCTGCGGCAAAGTTATCCTAATATGAGTAGGTAATAATAATATCTATACATATAAAATAATATCTGTGCATATAGACAGAGATAAACGACGTTTGTGTACGTGCAATAAGCTCGCGGAGCCTTGGTGCGCAAGATAGAAGAAACTGGGACACGTTGCTAATTTCTAGCCAATTTGGGAAGATAGCCCATATTCGAACCAAGTTCCTGTTTGATACTACACAATTTATGTTGGTACATTTTTTTAAATCGAACACCCTGTATCTAATTCTTTTTTTCAATTCTACGCATCGTTTTGCACAAAAAAGTACTAGTACACACTAGTGCTAAAATAAACCATTGCTGACTAGTCGTCTTAATAAAAAAAAAAAATCGATTTTTCTATCAATAAGTGCTTCTACACCTACATGAACAATTAAACCAGTTAAGTATTTACCTAAAGTACTGTTTTCTCGCATAATTTAATCTTTTTTTAAATAAAATAAAACATTTTATCTTATCTGGAATTAATTCAAATAATTTGAAGTAAAATTTTACTTATACCTTGTAGGCTGTGAAAAACTGTACTTAAGAAGTTATTAAGATATCTGTCAACTCTACTTGCCAATAACGCATTTTTGTTGCATTCGTCAAAAATCCACACCATGTCAATTAATTCTTTCTGGGTAAAATTCGCTATATTCTATATTATATAGTCTAACTTAACAATCTTAACAATAATAACAATCACCACCACTGATAGATACCTTAGTAACTTGTTTAGTACAGTTTTTCATAGCCTACAGGGTATAAGTACAGTTTTATTTCAAATTATAATATATAATTGCAGATGTGCTAAAATGATTTATTTTATTTAAAAAAGGATGAAATCATTCGAGAAAACAGTACTTTATGTAAATACTTGCCTGGTTTAATAGTTAATGTAGGTGTAGAAGCACTTATTGATAGAAAAATATATTTTTTTATACAGAAGACGCTGTCTCTGCAATGGTTTAGTTTTAGCGCTAGTGTGTACTTGTGAGCTACGTTTTTGTGCAGAACGATGCATAGAATCCAAAAAATTAATTAGATGTAGGGTGCTCCATTAAAAAAATACTTTCTTAGGAAAAACTGTTTGCTATATTTTGTTGCAGATTATCACGCCAATAGAACGCTTTTTACTTAATCATAATCAGAGCGTGCGCAATAAAATTAAAAACAGGAATTGAGATATACTGTTTTCCTTAGACTGCTGTTTTTCCATAAAAATGACAATAAATCAAAAAGTATAAAGTTTAGGGTAGGTAAAGTTATTTTGCATTGTCGTAAATTTTGCGAGGAATTCAAAAATTTGCCGAAACATATGTTGTTCCATTTAAAAAAAAAACATAAGTTTGGGTTGGTACTACCTTCTATATATATGAGTGAAATCAGTTTTAAAATATCGTCATTAACAGAGGCACAATCTTCCAAGATCGCACTGTTGAGACACCTGTATCCCCCCATATATGGGCTAATAATTTGGACAGTGTAAAACAGCTTTTAAGCACATTCACATTCTTTTTACAGTATATTCAAATACGGTTTCATCTAATTTTGGCAGTATTTCATGAATACCTACTTTGGTCTACGCTACACCATTTCTGTAGTTATATTTTACCGCCTTTGCATAGATGAGACGACCGGTAATTTTCTTGTAGAAAGTTAGTTGTTATGCTGTGACAAATTGGTGTGTGACAAATTTTGACGTCGCGTCGCTTCGTGGTGGAACCACATACCTTCCTGGCAGAAAATTATTTCATTATGTATGTATAATTATGTTTTGTCTCCGGAAATTCTGCTAAATAATTTTTGATCATAGTATGAGGTATAATTTGCCATAGCCAATATCCATTGAATCACATTGAATTAATATTATAATAACAACAATACGGACAATGTCCGTATTGTTCGCAAACAAAACATCGCTTGCGTTAAAACCAGGTTCTACATCATGCAAATCGATTACTATGCTAATGAAAACACAGCTTATATAATTAACCCACACAATATATTCCGTTGTTTTTGTACAGCGTAGCATTGCAACGGTACACTCTTATTGGTACTTTACAGCAGTATTTTTTTCGTGCGGCTGATTCTCAATTAGCAATCTCTCATGATTTAACAAGCAATTAGGTACAGTATTTTTTGTGTTAAAATAATTGTACGTCATACGTAATAAATAGAAGGTAAATAAAAAAAAATCGTAAGTTTATTTATTTTGGTATGTATATTTGCAAATCATAATCTATTAGCTATTGAATTTATTAACAAATGAAGAATTAATACGTACAGATGTCAAAACAATTGCAGGTTTTCACTACGGTTTACAAAAACAGTTTTCTAATTCCATATGTCTACAAGAACAATTTATTTTATAAACATCTCATAAATTTTACAGTGATAAATTTAATGTTCTTTTTTGTGGATAAACTGTATTTTTATTTGGCATAAAGAACATTTATTTAAGTCAACTAATTCATGGTTTGATTTTAAATTTAGGTAAACCGTAATGCATAATAATAAAATTTGTATGTATAGAAAGTAAATAAAAAATGTTATTGTTATGTTAAATTTCATACCGATTATCTGATGTTGGTTTTTCTGTATGTGAATCAGTACACATAAATTATTTATTGTTGACATAAATTATTTATTGTAGATTGTTGGCTCTGCGTTTGTCAAAACCACATTATCTGACTTCAGATTATTCAGAAAGCGTCCTACCATATCAGTTGGCTTTTTACTTTTTGTTACATAGTATGATAAAGGTTACATAATATGATAAAGGTTACATAATATGATATAAAGTGTGGTAATCGTGCCGAAAAAAAATCTTATGTTTTTAGTGATAAATTTAATGTACTATTTTTGTCGATAAACTATACTTTTATATGGCACAAAGAACCTTTATTTAAGCCAACTAATTTATGGGTCTTTTCCAATAAAATAAATTGTTGAATTTAGCTTGAAAAATAGAAAAAAACTTAATTTATAAAACTGAAACAAATCGGCCGACATAAACGAAAAAGAAAACATGTTAAATTATTGTGTAATTGAATTTAAGATGTGACAAACTATCAGCTGTCAACTTGCCTTATCTCAATCTTTGACTGAAGTTTGAACGCATGATATATTGATTTCCGGGTATTTTCCGCATATTTTTAAACCACAATTTCAATTTCTCAATTTGTGACTTCATATTATTCAGAAAACATAGTACCACATCAGTTGCACTTTTTTTGTTATTGATGGGCCTGTCATTTGTCTTCAATTCATGAATTTTTGACAAATTTTGAAAATAAACTTTTTTCGTGCAACACTAACAACAGCCGAGCCGATCGTCCAACAATTTCAAGCAACTCTCATCTTTTTGTATTTTGCAAAAACTAGAAACTATAATTCATTCAGATTTTTATCATCAATAATATTATATATATCGACCCATGCAACGAAGACTATAGTCACTACATAGGGATTTCACTTGAGTTACGATAGTCTTCGTTGCATCGGTCGATATTATTAGTATTATTATCTTCAACATTTAAATAAAATAAGTACGTAGGCTTTCACGGCCAGAATCATTTAGAAGATAAACTGCTTCCGGGTTATGCCGTGTTTCAAGATTTGTAAATGCTGACATTTTGCAAACCATGTAGCTCGCTTCTTCACAGCTAACTGAATACTGAAGACCTACCAAAGAAATTTTCGTTATATACCTAAATTTACACCTTATTGCGCACATCTGCAGCAGCCGCTCCCATGTGTTTTTCGACGTGACTGCGCGGCGTTAGGAGCGATTTCCAGACACTAATAAGTAATGTCAGTGTCGTCCTCGCGATTCATTTTTCAGGATGTTTGTAAATGTCGATGGCTTCTCTAATAACCCTTCGATAATTACCCACTCTTGTCAACATTTTCACGTCATCGAAATCCATGGTCTGTCCCGACTCTTGACAGTGTTGAGCAATAGCGTACCGTTGAATCTTGCCTAGCCGGGTCTCTCTACTGTGCTCCTTGAGTCGACGTTCTGAAGGAATGTCATTGACCCTCAGATATACTCGTAAGTTTCGACGTAACATCACTCTTTACGTGTATTCCGGTTAAGGTGGCGGTCGAATGCCTTCGGACAACACTTGTCCCGCTATGTCTACCAACCGATGTACCGGTTCTTGTAAAGTATAATCTCTTCATGACATACTTGAAGTGGGCGGGAGCGATGTATTAGCAGGTAGACGGTGCAGCCATGGGATCACCTCTTTCACTGGTAATCGCCAATTTCTTCATGGATTTGTTTGAAGAAGAAGCCATTAGGTCAAGTCCTTACCAACCCAAGCATTGGGTCAGATATGTCGATGATACCTCTGTGATTTGGTCACACGGTGGAGATAAACTTACTGAGTTCCTCAACCACCTAAACGATGGTAGTCCTTCCATCAAATTCACGATGGAAATAGAAAGGGATAATCAACTGTCATTCTTGGATGTGCTGGTATAAGGACGTCAACAGGTAGACTTAGACATACAGTCTACCGTAAGGAGACACATACCGATCGGTACTTGAACGCCAAACCACACCACCATCCCCAACAGAAGAGAAGTATAATTAACGGAGCCGAGAAGGTATGCGATTCCAGCATCTTGGAAGACGACCGGAAACACTTGGAGTAGGCCCTACTTCAGAATGGCTAGACAAAGTCTGACATATGGGGTGTCGCAGAAAGAAAGCCGCAAGTCTAACAGGAACCACAAGAGTCAAAGGGGTTCGCTTGCTTACCATACGTAAGTGGGGTATCAGAAGAAATAGGGTATCACGGTAAGGTACAGAGCACCAGCTAAGGTAATATTTTGCTTAACTCAAAGGATACACACCACTCCTGAAGAACGAAGGTGTATACGATAACATGTGAGTGTGGAAAGTGGTATGTAGGACAGACAGGACGAAGCATCGAATGTCGCGTCAAGGCGCACAGTAGAGACACCCGACTAGGCAAGATTCAACAGTCCGTTGTTGCTCAACACTGCCACGAGTCGGGACCAACAATGGATTTCGATGACGTGAAGATGTTGGCAAGGGTGGGTAATTATCATCGAAGGCTTATTTTCCATTTTCCAGAATGACAACGTTTGGTGGTCGTGATTTTTGTCACGGTATTTAAACGGGTCCAAAATAATGCTAAACAATCAAATTCACCATCTTTATAAACTATTTCTCTTTATTTGTTTAATATATACCTCCTTTGACAGGGCTAGTACAACAATAGTGTAGTTTTCTATAATTACCATTACAATTAACCTTAATAACCGATATTTCGCGCATAAAACCCCAACTCGTGCGCCATTACAACGTTGTCCAACATCACGCAAGCCGATTACGGAGATAATAAAAACACGCTTCATGAAAAAAAATATTTATTTAAAAACGACAAGTACATATATTTCCTCGTGTCTCTTCGGGTGCATCGCTGTTGCGGGTGGCCATTTGGCATGTATGTGCATTATCATCCAATCGTTGCAACGGTAAAATATAGCCGTAGATATCGTCCATTTTCCCGCGCTCGCCCGCTAAATATATACGCGTCATATTTTCGCGATAAAACGGTGGCGATAAAAATGAAAATGAAAAAAACAATCGAAAAACGAGAATTCGCGCTGCGGATCGTGTCGGAAAAAGCAACCGCGTCCGCAGACCGGCGGTGGCGGCGGCGTCAGCGGGGCGGGGGGCGGCGTTGGTATTTGCACATCTGAATGTGCGCTGTTTGTTTTTCTGTTGTTTGTCGAACGTGTACCAGCCGATACCGTCGGCATAATGGACTATTACTCGCCCTGTTTATCAGATATTTATGGGGGACGTTTGTGTTGAGGATGTTCGGTACGCCCCGCGCATAACGCAGGCATGTGACTGGGAATTCTACCCCGCTTTAATAAGGTCTAATCCGGGGAATTTCTGAAAGTATGCCTAGCTTCCACCGAAGGATGCTTTTTATTTTATCATACGCAGTATGATGAAGTATTGTAATCGCGCCGAAAAAAAAATTTGCGATTTTAGCGGAAATAGGTCTTTATGGGTCCCCTGAACATTTTTGACCAAGGAACAAAAAAATTTCTGTGTGTGTGTGCGTGTATGTCTGTGTGTACCCGATTTTTGTGGCGTCGATTCCGGTGACACCACTAAAGGTATCGCGAGGAAAGTTCATATATAGAAGTTTTATGGCCAAACTTAGAGCTGAAAAGCTTTTGGTTCAAAAGAGTCCAAACGAACTGGATGTTTCCTCTAAGCATTTTTCAAAGATTTTGAAAATGAGCTGCCATTTCTTTAATTTCGTCAAAATTGTTGAATAATAAATTAAATCAGAAGAAATTTTGAGGAATTTATGTGTATGGCATTTTTTGGGTAAAATTAATAGTTTAGCTGTATGAGCAAATTCTATTTGATCGAGATCGTACCTGCATTAAAACTACATAGTTAGAGCTGTTTTACACTACCGAGAATTATAACGAAAATAATAGCGAAAATAATAGCCAAAAGTTTTGTCGATGAAAATCGGACGTGTAAAACAACTATTTTATAACGAAAATAATAACGAAACTTTTTGTGAGAAAAATACCACACTTGCTCTATTCACCGCGAGATTGTGCGCGATAATTTGCGCATTTCGGACAATTTACGATTATATTGATCGGCCCGCGCAGTTAACCTCAAAACGCTCAAAGCAGTGATAGCTGGGCGGCGGGGGCGACGTAAGCCGAGCGGCGGGGACGGCGTAAACCGGCCGGTGGGGCGGCGTAAGCCTGGCGGCGGTGGCCGCGTAAGCCGGGCGGCGGTGGCGGCGTAAGCAGGGCGGTGGCTGCGTTAGCTGGGCGGCGGGGGCGGCGTAAGCAGGGCGGTGGCGGCGTAAACCGCGCGGCGGTGGCGGCGTAAGCCGGGCGGCGGTGGCGGCGTAAGCAGGGCGGTGGCTGCGTAAGCCGGGCGGCGGGGGCGGCGTAAGCAGGGCGGTGGCGGCGTAAGCCGGGCGGCGGTGGCGGCGTAAGCCTGGCGGTGGCGGCCGCGTAAGCAGGGCGGTGGCGGCGTAAGCCGGGCGGCGGTGGCGGCGTATGCCGGGCGGCGGTGGCGGCGTATACCGGGCGGCGGTGGCGGCGTATACCGGGCGGCGGTGGCGGCGTAAGCCGGGCGGCGGGGGCGGCGTAAGATGGGCGGCGGGGGCCGGCGAGGCGGCACGCTCGTATTGCGCATATTGCCGAGAAATAATAGTTGTTCTGTGAGGATTTATTACAGCTGCATTATGACGGCGTGGACCCGTGCCGAAGTGGTGGTTTTAGTTGAAGAATACAGAAAGTGGCCTAATCTATACAATTCGAAGTCCGTAAACAATAAAAATCGCCACCTCAGAAAAACGGCATTGGATGCGATTATGATTATGTAAACACCTATCAAAAATGCAAATACATAACCTTATTATCTTCTATCATACTTTTCTTCCCTTTCCTTATTAGAAATACAATCACTGATTGTATAGGTAATGTTTATTTTATCCAAGTTTTATTTACAACCGCGTATATCTAAATATCTACTATAGTACGCACGCGCATGACTACATTAATAGCGAAATCAATTGCCGTGTGTCAAACAACTTTTAACTATCGTTCGAAATTAATTTGCCAATATTTCTCACCAAAATTATAGCGATAATTTTGGCTATTATTTTCGTTATAATTCTCGGTCGTGTAAAACAGCTCTTAGCCAGGATTTATCAAACGCTGATTTTTTTGACAATACCTACTGTCAATATTGTCAAAATACCTGTCAAATCCTTACTAACTTGTGTTATTATAGTGCAGACACGATCGATCTCAATCAAATAGAATCTCATGCAGCTAAACTATTAATTTTATATATTGTATGATAAAGTAATATGCCTGGCCATATCAGATTTTTTTGTATGCTGAGGAATGTACTATACGAGCAAAAATCGTTTGGCTAATTTTATACGGGTATTATACAGGGTTAGCCAAATTTACCGGAACACCCAAATAATACTCCAACGGTAAGAAATTAAAAAGAAAATTCAAACAAAAGTTTTTTACCAGAACACCTACATACCACTCCAACCGCAAAAAAAATCAAAAAAACATTCAAGCAAAAGTTTTTTGACTTTAAACAAGCTATCGTTCAAATATATTTTTAATATTCATTTTATTATGGAAATTTGGTAAACTTTTTTTTAATGGAACACTTTGTATATTTTTACATTTTGTAATTCTAAGACAAATTAAAACATTGTTATTGATACAATTTTCTTGTAGAATGCATTATTTTTGATTTATAAACAATTAATTAAAATTAGTCATAATTACCGAAACACCTACATAATTCTCCAACCGTAAAAAAAAACTGATGTGGCCAGACACATGACTTTATCATACAACATATAAAATTAATAGTTTAGCTACATGAGAATCTCTTCTATTGAGATAAATCGTAGGTATTGTCAAAGCATCAGCATTTGACACTACCTACACTACGTCATTAGAATAATAGTTATGTCACAAATGCCGAAAGTACGGAATAGCGCGACGAGCGGTGATGCGGCGCGTCACCGAAGGCGGAGTGTCGCCGTCGCATGTGAGCGAGTCGCGCTATCTAGTTTTTGGCAGGAGCGACATCAACGTTTATTGTGTTGCTTTTTAAGAAATACGTATTTAAAAAAAATAAATAAAAAATTTCTGTGTAGTAAATGCTAGGTTAGTACCACTTTGACGAAACGTCAAGTTTAAAGGTGCGTTCCGATTGGTAGGTAATGGTAGCTAATGGCGGTGGTATAATACGAAATTACAGTATTTCTTACATGTCATGAAAACGCACCTTAAAAAGGCAATTCAAATTCTGACAGATTTATATTTGTTCATGACACATTCCTACCAACATACTAAAATAAAACTACACTCATTGCTATACTTTATTTATAATTTTCTCAATTTATCGTTTTTAGAATTAGATATAAAGACGGGTTGATATTTCTTATCAACAAACAATCAAATTGGTGAAATTATTTTATTTGAAAATTGTATTTTATAATTTGCAGAACTAGACCGGCAAGGTTCCATAGTGGTTCTCCAACCTCTGATGAGATCAGCTGTTTTCGAATGAGACAACACAAAAAAATATTTGTCAAAATCCTGGCTACTATGTAATTTCATACAATGCAGATGCGACCGATCTCGATCAAATAGAATTTGCTCTTGAAGCTAAACTATTAATTTTACCAAAAAATTTCATAGGCATAAATTATTCAAAATTTCCTCTACTTTAATTTATTAATTAACTATTTTGTCGAAATTACAGAAATGGCGGCTCATTTGCAAAATCCTTCAAAAAGGCTTAGAATAAACTACCAGTTCCTTTGGACCCTTTTCAACCAAAAGCTTTTCAGCTCTAAGTTAGGTCATGAAACTTCTAAATATGAACTTTCGTCCCGATACCTTTAGTAGTTTCTCCGGAATCGTCGCCACAAAAATCGTTTACACACATACACACACACACACACACACACACACACACACAGACATTTTTTTGTACCTTGGTCAAAAGTGTTCAGGGGACCCATAAAGACCTATTTCCGCTAAAATCTCAATTTTTTTTTTCGGCATGATTACAATACTTTAGCATACTGCGTATGATAAAGTAAAAACATATTTTTTAACAACTTCTGCTAAATATACTTTTAATATAGAAGGTGTTTATTTTATTATGGAAGTATGCAACATCCTGTACATCGCATCATCTGCATCATTTTTTAGTTATCAGCAATTAATCAAAACTCCAAAACATTTATTTTGACTGAACGGATAAATAATAACAAATTCAAGAAAAAATAACAAAGAAATTAAATTAAATTTTCAAACAGCCATCCCTGAGCGACTTGACAATGCCGCAACCTATCAACAAACTCCCGTAAACAGTTTTCTAAATGTTCGACAGTAATACTTTGAACTTCGTCCACTATCCACTGCTTCAACGCATCAATATTTTGCGGCCTATTGGTGTAAACCTTGGACTTTAGGTATTCCCCAAATAGAAAAATCCAATATTTGCAAATCCGGCGACCCAGGTGGCCATTCAATGGATACTCTCCTTCCAATCCACCTCTGCGGAAAAATGAATTTAAATAATTTCGCACTTGGACACCGTACTGCGGCACCATCTTGTTGAAACCAAATGTTATTTGTTCTACAACAGTTTCCAGTAGTTTCCAAAACAGTGTTTATAAAATCAATTTATTGCAAGCAGTTTTTAGTAACTTTCAGTTTTGCACGATTAGCTATATCGCTTGAAAAAAAAGTAAATGTTAAGTAAAAATACATAACCACAATGTGGCTACCAGTAGACACTTGAGTAGACAAGACACCAACTGTCGCAAGGCAAATATTGTCTAATACGTGATGTAACTTGTCCGAAGTTTCTAAATTTAATACAATTAATGTACCAAACGAGAAAAAGTTGTTTATCCGTTTGGTTAAGATAAATTGGTATATATGTGGGAAAATATTATTAATTTGAAGTTCAGGAGTTTTGATTAATTGCTTATAACTAAAAAATTATGAGACTTATAAAAAAAATGATTCCAATAAAATGTTTAGAATAAGTCTTCGAATTATAAATGTAAAATACCGGGTATTCCATTTGAACAAGAAACGCTTACCAAATTTTCATAATAAAATAAATATCCTGTATAAATTACCAACGGTAAATTTCTTACCGTTGGGGAATTATTTGTGTGTTCCGGTAATTTTGGCTAACCCTAAATGTATTGCGTATGCACGGAGGTAATTATTTCTATTAAAACTTTTTGCTTCCTTATTTGGACTTGATTGTCGTCATAATCTGTGTAAAATGAGAAAACATAAAACATTAGTGTGGATTGAACCAAAGTAAATGTTCATAGATGGGCAAAGATAATAATAATAATATATTTCTTTATTTGAATGAGAGACATCATTTTATACACAACTATTAATACACCAATAATATAAATAATGAATCTCTTCACAAAGGGCGAAGTTCAGTTTGTCATTTGTTAAATGACAATTGTTCTACTCAACCCCCCTAAAAAAACCTCTTAAATAGCTAACTAATACTACCCCTAATACCCATATTAACTTATATCAACCCACTCAAATAAGGGACAGCAGAAAAAAATCAAAGAAACAATATACAAAATTAATAAGATCCAAAATGTACAATTGAAACGAAAAATAAACAAAAAAGGAATCAAGCGTATACACATTGTACTATACAAAGAAACAAACCCAGATATCTGGGAAAGTATAAACACGAATGGCAGAATGGAAACAACTACATACTAATTTGCAACTTTCAAAAATAACGTTATTTAAAACAATCTACACACCATTGGTAGAAATGGGGGTAATATATATTGGGTGTAGTGTAGGCTCGGTGGTGCAATGAATTGCACAAAAAAAGCGGAAAAATCTTTAAAATAGCTGAGAGCAATCAAATTAAATACTGTGGCAGATTCGTGGACGATACTCCGATGGTATTGCGAGTGTGCGACAAGTGTGCTAACACTTATTGAAAAGATGTGCTAAATATCGTAGCTAACGTTCACCATGAAAGGAGACACGAGGATTGCTTGGACTTCATAGAACTGAGCATCAAAAGGCAACAGGACAAATTACAGTTACTCGTACTTCTAATAATATTTAGTCAATTCACTTATTTCTTAAAAAAACTGAATTGCTTATATTGTGAAGATTGAAATCATACTATGGTCGCAATAACATAACGTATCAATCGAATGTTAGGGTTAATTACATGTGAAATGAAAGCTGTATTAAAATTAGTAGGAAATGAAATGTGTTCGTTTTTGATCTAAAAGCACAGTAGGGATTTTATAGCATCATATACACATATGATTCTAACATATGATTTTTCTAAAATTTGATGTGAAATAAGCTTTGTAATTGAGCAAAGCTCATCTCTAATCATCAAGATTATCACCCATCTTTACAATTATGAAAAAATTAATTCCAAACGCGGGAAGCGTCGTGATGTTTTGTCGTCCTAAGTTCTAGAATCCCTGTGGAGAAATTAAATTGGTTACGTTCGCATGTTGCCTGGTACAAAGCCGTACAAATTCGAAACCTTTGTTTTTAGTTGTTCAGATATTTGAATCTTTGCAAAAGATACATCTTTACAAGTAAAGCTTTGCTATTTTCGCTTTATTGTTCAACAATTTTTCTGAACTTTAACCGATTTTGATTATTTTTGCATCACGTAATCAAATTTATTAAGAGTCTCCCATGCTACTTATTTTGCCAGCTGAACCAAAATGAGGTTGGTTTTCTAAGTTTGTGACAACGTGTGGTAAATTTAAGGTGTTTGGTCAAATTGTCAACTATTCTGTTGCAGAGCCATATCAATTTCCAAGATTTTGGTATTGTGTGGACCAAATGTCAGAATGTTTGAGAAGCACAGATAGAGGTAAAATTACAATTTTAGCTTTTTTTTAATGTTATCGGCGTTTTATTTCTTGTAATATACGATTTAGGAGTACTCTGACTTCTACTATCGAAACAAAATCTGGTATGTGTATGACTATTATCAAAAGCCATTTAACAAGAAATGTTAACACTTGTTTTTATATTTAGTCGCTATGTTATTCTCTTATGTGTTCATATGAATCCATCTCGTTCAACGTACATTATTATTCCAAATTAAACATAAATCAGTTATATTTGAACTAATTGCATAATTTCTTAAAAGCCGAATTTGCCAAGGTTTTCTCGATTAGTTCACGTGTAGAAAAATAAACAAAATTGTTTAAAATTCGCAAGAGTTAACTTGTAACGTTTCACTTATAAATCAACACTATTACAAAAATTTAGGTATTGGGATGAAGAAATAAATAGTAATCGGTATCGCTTTTTAACATACTACTTGAGAACCAGACTAGACCAGCAAAACAATATGTTGATGCTCCTGGTGCAACTTCTCCAAATGTATTGTTCAAAATTGCAAAGGCTGGTGATCATCTTTCTAACTGTTTAGAAGGTTGGAAAAATCATCTAAATCAATCATTACTAATTATAAAAGTTATCAAAGTTAAGTAAATTATTCGGCGTCCATATTTTTGTGCCCGGGGCATAGAATGGAATTACAGTAACAAAAATATATCCCCACGTGAAACTCAAAAACCACTACAGATAGCTAGCATATCACTAAGTGCTGTAGAAAAAAGGCATACACATACTGACGAATAACGGTTGAACAATTTCCTATCGAACGAGATATAATTTGGAGCGAAAGTTAATTGTTAACAAAGACACAATACTACCATTAGAAAAGAGATAAGTACGGAAAATTTTACGAATGACTTTAATCTTGTTCGTTGTTACCAGAACTTGTTACCAGAAACAGTTGAGGTGTATATCAACACAAGATTACGGAGGACCATCAGTAACATCAACAAGAAACTAATAAAACAACTCTAAAATCGATACTCAAGGATTAAACTGAAATGTACCATATATACAAGAGAAGCGAAAATACAAACAGAACTTGCTTAACAACATCACAGATTTTCATGGAAATTATTAGTTCACACTTAAGATATAACTTTTGTTGCGAGATTTTCTGGGAATTACAGGACGTCCCCTATCGCGGGTTGTACCATCACTGATGTTCCGTACTCAAAATTAAGCAAGCTATTCTAGTCCATTTGTTAGGTATGTCGGAATTTTTCTGTTGCAACTCTACATACAAAAAAATATAAATGAATGTATTACAATAAATGTTTATAAAACAGTTAACTGTAATGTTTTCTCCCTTCATCTTCACCTCGGGATAAGGACGAAATATCCGATCTCGGGCTAATGGTATCGAGGGTGCCGTTTTCTTGATTGGTCGAGCTGGTTGTTTAAGCTTTGACTTTTCCGTGTAGAATCAGTGACTTTATTTTTAGTTTGAAACTTTCATATTTTAGGTTTTTTGTGTCTGTTTCTAGATTGTTGTATGTATCTAGAGCGTTCCCTTGTATAAAGGGAGCGTAACGATACGTTCTAGATCTTTCTGATCTTATGTGTGGCCTACTTCTTGTTGTGTACTCATGGATTTCGCCGGATTTCTTTAATTTTATTTCAGATTTTATCATGTTCCTATTGATCTTATGTATTAGTAATATTCTGTTAAACATTATTCTCTGTCTTACTGTGAGCTCCTTTGTGGTGTTGTGGACGTCGTGTGTGGGTGTTGTTCGGTCAAGGCAGTATAGGGCTTTCAAAATCTTGTTTTGTTGTCTTTGTAATTTATTGATGTTGTCTTGTTTGGTATCACTCCAGATACTTATCATGTAGTTCATGTTGGATATGTATAGACAGTTGTAGATTGTTTTTTTGATGAATTCTGGTAGTAGATGACTGATTTTATGTAGTGCGGCTATGGTCTTTGCATTTTTGATCTTGATTGTCTCTATGTGTGCTTCCCATTTGAGATTATCTGTTATCGTTAGTCCTAGGTATTTTACCCTTCTAGTTTGTGTAATTTGTGTTTTGTTGAATGTTATATTCAATTCGATGTTCTGTCTTTTTGTTGATAATATCATGTATTCTGTCTTGCGCTCATTGACGGTAAGCAAATTTTCCAGAAACCACCTCTCCATAATTTTTATGTCGTTGTCAATGTCTTGTTGTAATTGTTCTTTAGTTTTTGCGGAGTATAGAATACTGGTATCGTCCGCATACATGTACACTGTTCCTTTTAGTGAGAGCTCAAAGAAATCGTTCGTGTACAGAATATATAAGGTGGGTGGTATTATTCCTCCTTGTGGTATTCCATACTCCGCATATGTCGTTTGGCTGGAAGTTTGGTTTATTTTTGTTGTTTGTGGTCGATTTTGTAAGTATGTCTTTATTATGTTTAGAAAGTGGCCTTCCACACCAATTGTTCTGAGCTTACTTATCAGTATGTCTTTCGATATAGTGTCGAACGCCTTTTTCAAATCGACAAAGATGCATGCAGATATTTCTTGTTTGTCTAGTCTTTGTTTTATATCATTTATTAGATCAATAGCTGCTGATGTTGTTCCTGAATTCTTTTGAAATGCATATTGTTTTGTATGTATTATTTTATTCTTAGCGATGTGATGGTCTAGTCTTCTTTGTATTGCTTTTTCGATGATTTTACTCAAAGTTGACGTTAGCGCTATTGGGCGGTAATTTTCAGGTTTGTTCTTTTCTCCGCTCTTGTGTATTGGTGTAATTACTGTTTGTTTAATATACTCTGGATATACTCCGGTCGCAAAAGCCTTATTGATTAATTTAATTAATGGTGGAATTAATTTATTTTTATTTTCTTTTATTATGTGTGTTGGTATTTCGTCAAATCCTGGTGCCTTGTTGTCTTTCAATGTCTGTACTATTTCTTCGACTTCCCTTTCATTTGTTTGGGTTAATTCTGCTTGTTGGTAGTTTTTGTTAGTTATCGTTGTCTGTATTGCTGACGGCAAAGTCTCTGCAAAGTCATGCACCTCTTTTCTTCTATGACAATTATGATTATTGTACTTCATATCTTGGCCATTTAGGCTGATGATGATGTAACGATCAAAACCGGTACCTAATAAAACAGAATTAATCAAAGGACCAAAGAGGTTTCTATTTAACCATTGACAAAAAAAACGTTAAAGTAGTAAAACAAAACAAGTTTTTAGTTGTTACAAAACTAGTATTTTATAAAAGAGATCCATATTTATACTTTTACTAGATTAGTTAGAGTTGCACTACAATTATAAAAAAACAGTCGATAAGAATAATGAAAAGTTATAATTACCGGATACATGTTCATAGCAAAATCGAAAAGAGAATTCATAGGGTATTTTACGAACCTAGAGAAATAATTGTTTGAAGGCAGTGTAAGTATATGCACAAGTAATGACGCAGTATATTTTCACACGGGGTTGGAATGGCATTCATCGTCTTTCAAAGCAGTTGGTATGGCATGATACCCAACTGAACTAGCATCAGTGTGTTATTTAATCAATTATAAAATAATTCCTATAAGCTATGGTTCGAAAATGTATTGTATATTTTTGTCAGGTTGACGGTTTTAAATTTTCTGGTTCCTGCCAGAAAAACACAGGCGCAAGTGCAAGTTAATAACTATGCACCACATGTGTTTCACACACACACACGATCATTACTTTAGTTCCCTCTGTGAATGTGATGAACCGAAACCCCAGCTTCGTATTCCCATATTTTCCCTTTTACGTATGCTCAAAGTAAATGTATGTAAAACGAGGGCAATTATGTGTACTGGAAATGTTTGATATTATAGCATCAACTGCGTAATGCACTATATATTATACGCAGAGTACGGCCGGCATGCCAGGGTATACACTAAAAAAATCATGACGACACTCGCGGTGTTGTCAAATGTTGCAGATACTGCTTCTAGGTGAGATGTTTCGAAAATAATAACATTCAAATTAGTTCATGGCAGAACACCAGTCAAAAATACAAGATAATGGCCCAAAATATCCAGTATGAAAATGACTTCATACCAAAGAAAAGATGAGCTCTTCCACATACATATGCCCAGTTGCAGAATGGGCGATTAACTCTTAAACACTGTCTAACTCTGAACCACCGATTAACTAATACATATTCTCATAAATATTGCCTTATTACTTTTAAGTTAAAAGGCAGTTAATAACTTTACCTACTGCTGGAATTCATGAATTAGTTTAGGTGTATTAAGTTGTCAATCTTGGACAAGACTTAAATCTCTAAATCCCATCATACGTACCCAACAGATATGATACTAAGCGGTTTCAATGTCGTTCAGGTATGCGCATGACGTCACGCGGTAATAAAATACATATAAAGTCCATCGCCTATTTTTTATTTATTTATTAATAGGTGTACAAACAGGCGGACGCCCAAACAGTACACACAAATACAAAAGAGACGTATTATACAAATTATTCAATGGTTGAAAGTTTGCTTATAAGTCAATATAATGAAAATATTCGTTACTTTAGCACACATTTCGTCTAATATAACACATAAGAGCATTAAATCATCGATTTTATTCACCAAACAGCTAGTAATAACTGGAAAATAGATTTATTGTCTGTAAACTGTGCTCCATCAGTGAGTTGCAATAGATATATGTTATTATCTACCGTTTGTGGATTGTATATTTTTTGCAGTTCTTTTCTTTAAGTACTAAAGCTTAAAAAGAAAGTTATTTGTTTGAAGCTTACCACAATATTTGAAGTTTTCTTTGTCATATTTACTTTAAATACTTTTGCGTTTTTATTATTGAACAAATTAATTCTTTTAATACAATTTGCTCATGCAGCTAAACTTTTAATTTTGCCAAAAAATGTCAGACAAAAATTATACAAGGTTTCTTCTACTTTAATTTATTATTTCACTATTTTGACAAAATTGTAGAAATGGCGGCTCATTTGCAAAATCCTTGAAAAATGCTATGAGTAAACATCCAGTTCCTTTAGACGCTTTTAAACAAAAAGCTTCTCAGCTGAATCGTCGGCGCAAAAAAACGGTTACACACACACACACAGACATTTTTTTGCACCTTTGTCAAAAATATTCAGGGGACCAAAAAGGACAAATTTCCGCTAAAATCAAAATTTTCTTTTTCGGTACTATTACAATACTTTACCATACATACATATAATAAAGTAAAAATAGACTTGTGATTAAAATAGGCAAAAACGAGAAGTAATTTCTCTAGGAATTTCTAGTAATCTTCTAGGAATTTCATTTAGGTACGACTTAAGACACGGTGCAAGTAACGTTTTAAAAAACCATAACCTAACTCTGAAGAACTCCAATACGATTTCGTTTTATAGTACAAGATGATGTAAATACTAAAGAATTAATATTTAATAAAGAACAAGATTTTATCAATAATTAACTACCAAACATTATGCAGAAAATTACAATAAAATATGAATAAACTTACTTGATGAGAGACTTAATGATCAGGCTGGTTGACAGCAGACGATAGTACGTAAATAAATTGAAAGGACATTGTTGAAAGGAAATTGTCGTTACATTCGCGGTTGTCGCCGTATTACATCAAAATTTAAAAGGTATGACTTAGGCACTGGTACGACTTGAGCAACCTTACCCTAAGTAGTATGTAAAGTTACAAACGTCAGCACGAGGTTGTGCTATTACTTATAATCAGGGAACCAGTTCTCATTTTTACCGCACAAATCATAAAAAAACACATAAGAACATTAACACAATAATAGTTAATAAAAACAGTTGTATTTTAAAATTTAAATAACTTACAAATTGTACGAAAAGTATGTACTTTATTTAAATAAAGTACACATTATTAGAGAAGGTGAAGGATGAAATAATCCGCATCTATTTTTTTTCTCAGCTATGTAACTATATAATAATTAACTCTGGGACTAAGATTCTTGATAAATTTCCGTTGAAAGTACGCCTGCTTTCATTTAACATTAGTTCTTTGGATGCTATCCAAATAACTCGTGTTGTAAGTTGTGATTGTAATCTTGAGTATTTAAAATGAGTAGAACAAATCTCTTATTATTAGTGTTAAGTGTGTATTTACGACAGCAAGCCAGTCTAACCACTATCCCAAGCCACTCTGCCATTACAAACTTTCGGAAAGCGAAAAACATCACATCCATCATAGCAATGCGACCAACCCAATTGCACTTTTGTTGCGCTAGCCGATCTTCTACGTCTGTTAAGTTTGTTCCACCATATTCCTTCATTTGGAATATTGTCTCCTTGTATATTTCTGTCCATACCGTCCTAATACCTCTCAATCTGTTGACCGACTACATTGATAATACGGCTTTGTTTTTAATTAGAGGTAGAATGTTGTTATCCTGCAGTATAATATGCTTAAGTTATTTAAAGTCGCCGCTTTAGGTTCCTTAGGTTTTATGGAATGGTCATAGTAAATTCCAACAGTGGTTCCAACAGTCGTCCCAGTGGTTCAATAGTTGTATCTTCTACAAGTATTTCAGTTTCTTCCGGCTGGCTCTTCCTTACGTATACACAACTCAAATAAAATACAGAAAAGCTCTTATCATTACATTATCCTGAAAGCTATATCGTTAAAACGGTTTATATCGCACATCCCGGAAAAACACTGCCAACGCAATATTCCACCACTTCTCGCGTTATTCACTGATGATGTCGCTTAGGTAATAAATTTCTCCATATTCGGAGATAATAAAACTCATGCGAACAGTTGACGATTTTTTTGAGAGTCGCTTTTCGGCGCTAAAAACGAACATACCCTTACGGAGAGGAGGAAGAAGCACACACGGAGAGAGAGAGTGACAGAGTTTCCCCATACAACACAAGCAGTAGGAAACGTATAAATTAATGTTGTGCTGTAAACTTGGAGGCGAGTAAATCTCGACGTTTTAGCGCTATATGTCATACAGGAGTTGATGTCGGCGTTAAACTGTCACAGCTACCAGGACCGGTACGTATGCGTGTGTGCGTGCCTCCCTACGGAAAAACCATCCTCACACTGCACAGGAGAGAAGAGGAGAGATAGAAGGAGACAGGACGAAAGAGCATCGTAATATAATTTATGTCTTCCGACGTAAAACGTCGTCCCTGCCTCCGCGTTCCGAATATATATAAAAAAATCGCGCCCCGCGCGCGCTACCGCTCCGCCCGTAATGTAACATCTGCGAGGCGCTGTCACACATCGCCATCTCTCAGCTTGACGGCAAGCTGAGGACTTAATTTCTGCACGTTCCGGCGAGTCGTTACGTGAACTTTTTTGATGTAGCTCGCCAATAATATTCTTGCCGGGAAAATGATGTAGTTCGTTGCGCTTTTGCATGTTGGGGTATAATATTTAAAATGAGAGAATAAGGGTGCATAGTAAAAAAGAAATACTTGGCATAAATATCGTATTCAACCAAGACATAAATATATTCAAAGTTTTTTCTTTGTTTTAGAAAGAGGTAGGTATACTCAATGTAACCGTTTTATGATATTCGGTAAATTGAAGATGTGAGCGGATGAAGGTGTTATATTACAAAATCAAACTTTGAAGTAAATTAAAGTTTCTTTTTAACAATTTTGTTCAGTTTCAATCCATCTAATCAATTATATGTTTGGGGCTAGATAAGTTCATATAATTGCTTAGATGGATTGAACCTGAACAACATCCATTAAAAAAATTTATTTCACACATATTGCACATATTGCTGAGTTGTAAACTTCTATAACAGTTGCATCTATAACAATTGTTAACGATAATTAATTATTATTATTTATTATGTTTATGGACTTACTCTCATCTGTGTAGCGCATCCGAACTAGAATCTCTAAAATATGAAGTTCTTTTACACCATATTCTTCAATTGTAACATTGCATCACAAAAGGCTCCCATTTCAACTATTCAACTAGTTGAATTATCGTCATAGGTATATCCTTATCGCTATACGGCAATATACGACTTTTGAAAAATAAGAAACATTTATACCCAATTTGCATATATAATTTCCTCGATGCTACTAAGGAATAGGATGTGTAAACAAGTTTAGGAAAAATTGCTATAACTTCTTTCGATGATACTTTTCTTACATATCTTGCTATAGCAACTAACTTCGTTTTTTTAAAAGAACGGTATGGTTTTCGGTCTCAAATTTAGTAGAGGATTTTTTTTTGTCTGAACCATATTCAAATGTTTTGCGTTTACTGCAAGAAAAACTGTGGTAAATTGTAAAATATTAGTGACTCGTAGTATATCGATTAGGACATTAGGTGAATAGAAATTGAATAATTGTCTTCATAGATTAATTATAAAAATATTTGTTTCTTCTTCTTTTTAACGTATACTTATATTTTATTATATTCATCATGTGAATAAATAAGAATGAAGCTAAAAAAACTAAAAAAAAATATCTATTTTCTTTTAAAAGTATTTATGTTTTAAATATCTCCAGTAACAAAGAGGATTAAATTTTAGGAAAAAAGTCAATTAAAAATTCTAAAATATTCATAACGCTGGCAAACGTGGATATTGTAGGCTATTAGTAAACTTAGTATTGTCAAAAAATGTGACGTACGGATTTCTAGTGCAGTGCAGTAAAGTTCTACAATTTCCTAGAATATTCAAAATAAAAGATTTCTTTTCGAAGTGTCCTTGAAGCCCTGATAGCGTTTATATCGGTGGCGTTTAGATTTTGAAGTTGGCCTCGAAATGAGTAGGCAACCAAATATACTTCATAATTTTTGAATTAGATGTACACCGAAATGATATGTACTTCCATTGAAATTATAAGTGAACTTGGAACCTTTGGCGATAATACCAAAAATATTCGGCTTAATTCTGTTAAGTCTAGCTGACACCGAATATTCACAGAATTCGTTACCTACACTTGACAGAATTGAGCCAGTTATTTTTGTATTATGTAATAACCGATTGAAAATTATAATTGCATTTCCGTTTTAAATGTCACCATATGTGATGTTACCGGGCGTCCCAACATAACAAAACCAAAAACGCAACATGGTGCGATAAGTAAAATTTTTGAGTCAGGATTTTTGTTCAGCGCAAGGAAATCTATCAATATTGGCTATTTGAAACAAAGATCCTTAACTCAGTTCCTGTCAAAATTTTAAGGCTATAAAGTTACAGTTGCAATAGCAGGTACAACAAAACTAATCCAAATCCCAATAAGTTTTAAACAAAAAATGGAGTATGCTTATGAAAGATTGCTTCATATAATTTACTTCCTCTATTATTGACGTCTTTATATTTTTCTTCGGTATGCTTTACACAATTGTTTTGTAATAAGCTGTAGTTCTTTTTAATTTGCGAGTCCGTCTAATGCGCGGGGCCCGGTTCAGGGGAACGCACTGAACCCGCCTCTGGCCGGCCCTGAGATATTATATGTAATTTCTATAACAATCCAACCGGGATACTGTACAGACGACCACAAAAGCGCTGGGTCACATGGGTCTGTCACGGTGGGGGTAGATGTTTAAATTTTCTTTAGTTTCTTTTCAATATACCGAATTCTTGCCTCAACATTGAATATACATATTCTTTCAATTTACTCCTATACATTTCTTGAATTGACGCTGTAGACACAAAGATACTATCTCCCTGCTAGTCTCCCTGCGACATTATGATCTGTTCCTTATGATTAACTCCATTTTTGGTTAAAATAATCGATATAGTCCACAAAGTTAATTCAGTTGAATATATGAACTATTTAAAACAAGAAAAACAAATCTTAAATCTATTAAATAAATTGATAAAATATTATTCTTGTAGGTTTTATTTGAAGTGACCGAAACCTCTTGGTGGAATCATACAAATATTCCAAGTAAATATATATTCCTGAGTAAATATATACATTTGAATTGAGCTTTTGTTTTTTAGTGTGTGGTATATTTAAACGTTCTGGAAATTTTCCATATTAAGGTGAATATCTACAGTTGAGTACATTTAAAATAGTTCTTTCTGATCTACAATCTCGTAACAAAAGGAATTCAGAAGAATTCGACAAGTCAATTTTTGAAAATGACTTCTTTACCTCTAAACTACGATATTTATGAACAATAAAATTCGTGAGACCGTTCAGCCATTTTACTTGCGGTGTTTTCTGATTTATCTTATTTTGTTTTTTATTCTTACAGAATATTGAGAAGTGGATTATTGAGTCTAAGGATGGTGTTGTGTACTTCAGCATGGGGTCGATGATCATCGGCCACAGTTTTCCAGAAGACAAAAGACGTATGTTCCAGAATGCGTTTTCAAAATTGAAGCAACGAGTGCTGTGGAAATGGGAGAATGATACCATGCCTGGAAAGCCGAACAACGTCATGATACAGAAATGGATGCCACAACTTGATATCTTATGTAAGTACTATTTATTACACTACAAGACAATTGTCTTTCAAAAAATTGAGTTATAAAATTAACATTTAATTTTTAAATCTACTTGAAGAGGATACATTGAATTATTGGACAATAATTGTATTGTGGGTTTATTTATGACAAAAATGCAGTCTGGTATGATATTTATGAAGACAGGATTCAGGTTATATCTTAAAATGTAACAGACACACTTAACTCATTCTTAATTTTTTTTTGTTATTGCGATGTCCTAATAGTAAAAATCTGCTATTTACAGGGGCAAATCCCAAGCAAATAAATATCGACTATTTGCCCATCACTACACGCAATGCCTGCGACAAATACAATAATTTCATCCTTTCTAGAACTCGTATCATATAATTAATCGGCAAATTTGCTGTAAAAAATGCATTGTGAAAAGCTGCGCTGTATATAGACGAAGTTTTTGCAGAGGCATAACTCTGAACTCTCCTTTGCCGACATTTATTACGGCAAATTCACTTTAATTTTGCACCATATCTTTCACAGCATATTTTAATGTAGTTTTTATTACATAACATCTACTGCATCTTCTACTGTAAAATTTCCGTGTCAATGTGCATCATTTCCTACGAGTACAACCATCTCACTAGGGTTATCTTTATTTTACTACTTTTCTTTCTGTCTGAATTTTCTGTCTTTTTCCCTCTGAAATTGTGCTTTTATGTCCATACTTAATTCCTGAAATTTTAGATCTGGCCCAAACCGAGAATAAGTTAAATTTAGTAATATAAAAAAAAATTAAAAAGAGTTTTCATTTTGTTTGACCACAATATCAATAAATTTACATACCACAGTTACCTGTTACCTCTCTTACCTTAATAGAGCATTACACATATTTTCAAGTACTTAATTTGTTAAAACTACAATAATCTAACCTACGTGACTATCCTAACCAACAATGATTAAAATCTATCGTGTGATTTTGGTATGATTTTTTTTGTAGAATCTGAATGCTGAAATGTAGACTTGAGCCTAGTTTTTGAGACATTTAATAGTAAAACGCCAAAATTCAAAAAAATTATTTTTTCCGAAATCCAAACAACACTTAGAATTTGTACTTTCAGATTCGGAAACGGAAAAAAGGCATACCAGAAACAGTTTTCACTTTCCGCTTTTGTTCATTGTTGGCCAAGTGGTCACTGAGCTTAGATTATTGCATTTTTAACAATTACGTACTTATATGTCAAATTCTCTGATATGTAGATTCAAAAATTATAAGATTATTTTTTTAGATTAAGCTAATAATTATGCTATGTAGGTTTATAGTGGTAAACCAAAATGAACACTTAATTTTTTCAGTATTATTAAATTGAATTTGTTCTCGATTTTGAGCCCCTTGAACAACCGATTAATGTATTTTGATCGATCTCAAGTTTCACAGGAATTAATTATAGATATAAAAGAACAAATTGAGAGGGCCAGACAGAAACAAATTATTTTTTTCTATATAAGTAAGGGCCACCCTTCATCTTACGTTTGTTGCACATGCTCAGCAATGAGAAATAACGTGAGATGAATTCCGAAAACACATTTGTTATTGTTGATGTAAACGGGATTTAGCTGTACTTTTAAGTAATTAAGATTGAAGAAATTATACGACAGTTATGCGTGACAAATATTCACTATATTGTATGACATTACATAACATACTTGATTAACACAATAAGCTACAGGGTGAACAAATTGTTGCAGATGCTTCGTAAAGATAACCTTCTTCAACACCTTCCCTCATTGAAACAATTTCATATTCAACAATCCCATAGCTTCTCGCAACTTCTGTAAACGAGGTCTAAACAAGGGTTTTGTCATTACATCCGCAAGTTGGTTCTCTGTTGAAACTTTCTTTACAATCAGAGATCCTTCTAATACCAGCTCTCTTACGAAAAAATGTCTGATATGTATATGTTTAGTACGGCGATGGAATTCAGGATTATGGGTTAACCGAATTGCAGCCTCATTATCAACCATTAATGTTGGAATGGTTTTCATTGGCATTATTTCTTGAAAAAGATATTTAAACCAAACTATTTCCCTCGAAGCTTCACTAGCAGCTACAATTTCAGCTTCTGTTGAAGAAATGGCAACTGAGGTCTGTCTTTGACTTAGCCAGGATACCGCACCGCCAGCATATATACAGAGAACTCCAGATGTGGAACGGCCTGTATCTTCATCAC
Organism: Melinopterus prodromus; assembly: GCA_964023965.1. NCBI lineage: Eukaryota > Metazoa > Arthropoda > Insecta > Coleoptera > Scarabaeidae > Melinopterus > Melinopterus prodromus. Next base: position 48,048,190 of record OZ030394.1, read on the forward strand.
CACCATGATCAGCATCACTAAAACACTCTAGTTTGTCACCTACTCCAGGGTTGTATGTGAGACCAAACTCTGATGTTCCTTTCAAATATCGGAATATTATTTTTACTTTCGCAACGTCAGGATTTGTTGGGTTTTCTAACTTTCTGGATACTACACTGACAGCATATGCAATATCAGGTCGCGTACCTGTCATAAGGTACATAAGGGCACCAACAGCTTCTCGGTAGGGAAAAAAGGTATTAAATTTTTCAGATTCTTCTTCCTTCCCTAATTGAATATTCTCTTTGACTATCGGCGTCGAAACTGGATTACAGTCTTTCATTCCGAAACGCTCTAGAACTTTTTTCGTATAAGCAGATTGCTTAACTTGAACTGAGCCATTTTTACCTCTTTCAATTTCAAGTCCGAGAAAATAAGAAGCTGGTTTTATTGTAATTTTAAATTCTTGCTTCAAATTGTCTAAGAAGGATGTTTTTAACTTTTCACTGGTGGAAGCAAGTAAACCGTCATCCACATACAAGGCGAGCAGTAGCATGTCTTCACCTTGTTTCTTCACAAACAAACAGGGATCAGCATTACTTCGTTTAAAGCCAAATGCAGTAATATGGTCACTAAAGCGCTTATTCCAGTACCTTGGTGCTTGCTTTAACCCATATAAGCTTCTTTGAAGATAGCATACCATGCCACTGCTATCATCATAACCTTCCGGCTGTTTCATGTAAACTTCTTCATCTAATTTTCCATATAGAAATGCTGTAGAAACGTCAAATTGTGTTAAAGACATGTTTTTACTTGCTGCAATGCTAAACAGAGCTCTTATAGTTCCACCTTTTGCTACTGGGCTGTATGTCTGATCATAATCTTTTCCTTTTCTTTGAGAATATCCTTTAATGACTAGTCTAGCCTTATATTTATCAATTGTACCATCGGGATTTGTCTTTAACTTAAAGACCCACTTACATGGAATGGCCTTTTTATCTGATGGTAACTTTGTCATCACCCATGTATTATTTTCTCTCAAGGAATCTAATTCTCGTTGCATGGCTACAATCCAGCTTTCTCGATCTTCACAACTTACAGCTTCCTTGTAGGTTAATGGTTCTCTTGACTCGCTTATTTCAGCAGCAACGGTCATTACAAACTCATCAAATCGTTGTGGCATTTTTAGGCTTCCTCTTTCTCTTAAATTTCGTCTAACTTCGATATTATTTTCATCAAACAGGGACTCAAGGGAATCTTCAAAACTGTCTTCTTGATCCGTGTCTACTTTTTCATTGTTTAACGAATTTTCTTTCGTATCACCCATTTTTACATCTTGGTGAGGTATCTCTATTACTGGAGGTGTTGGAGGACATATAGGTGGCTCTCTTAAAAGTTCTGAAGGTGTAAATTCGTCAAAAATTACATCTCGAGATCTAATAAGTTTCATTCTCTTTTGGGACCATATTCGAAAACCATCATCATTTTCGTAACCAATAAGAACACCTTTTTCACCTTTTTTGTCCATTTTTCTCCTGTTTTTCTTGGGTATGTGAGCATAACAAGTGCTTCCGATTACTTTTAGGTGCTTAATGTTTGGTTTTTTTCTTATACCATACTTCGTGTGGTGACTTGTTCTCACTTCCAGATGTTCCGGTTCTATTTAAAATATAGGTTGCAGTATTACACAATTCTGCCCAAAAAGATTGATCAAAGATGCCTTCTCTTGCGTGCATCAAAGATCTGGCAGTTTCAACAACCGTTCTATTTTCTCTCTCTGAACACCCATTTTGCTGTGGAGTATAAGGCATAATTAATCTTTGTTTTATTCCTTCCTTGTCTAGAACTTTCTTTACTTCAGAATTATCAAATTCGCCGCCGTTATCAGACAAAAGTTCTTTCACCGTGTATCCTGTTGTTTTTATTTCTGCAAAGACAGTTTTTAGCTTTTCAATAACTTCAGATTTTTGTTTAATAAAGTAAATAAATCGGTACCTACAGTGATCATCCTTAAAAATTACATAATAACGGAAACCCTGCTTTGAAGTCTCAAATGGCCCACAGACATCTGTATGGATTAGCTCACCGGGCATTTCTGATCTTTCTCTCTTCCCAAACTTCTGAATATGAGCTTTATCATAGACGCAGCCTTCACAAAGTTTGCTGTCCAGGGGTACATTTATGCCTAACTCTCTCGCTAACACAGTTTTTACATGACGTTTGTTCTGGTGACCTAATCGTTCATGATATAACTGTAGAAGATTTTTGCTGGAAACAGTATTTACCACTGCTGCAGACTCTGGTTTAATGGTTTTCAGTTTTAATTCAAAAAGACCACCATTTTTAGTACGATATCCAGCCAAAACTATTTTACCATCGTTTCTTAGGTAGCATTCTCTAGAATATGAACTAAACTGACTATTCGGCAACTTGTCCTGTGCTGATAAAACGGAGAACAGGTTTTTCTTTATGGATGGAACATACCATACATCTCCCAATCTTAACCTCTCCAATTGTCCATTAACCTCAGCCTCTACAAGTATAACACCTTTTCCTACAGCTTGAACCGAGTCACCATTTGCAGTAAAAACATTTGCACTTCCATTGAAAAACTGAAAACTTTCAAATACATCACCTCTGTTCGTAATATGGTTTGTTGCACCATTATCTACATACCAGGAATCATAATTGCATTCTGATGTAAAAATTGTAGTGCTCTCTGTTACTAGTAACATATTTGTAGACTTTTCTTTAGCTGTGTCTCCTGAACATTTTTCTTTCTTATTGTCCTTTCTTGGTCGACCATCTGCCTTCCATTTCCTACAGTATCTAATCATGTGACCTGGTTTTTGACAATAATGACAAACTACAAATTCTCTAGTTTTAAATCGCTTCTTTCCTCTTTCCACTACTAGCGCTTCTTTGCTATTCTGGACATTTTTAGAAGCTAAAACTTTCTCATACGCGCATAACTGATTCGTCAGATTATCAATTGTCCTATCCTTTTTAGAAACTACCATCCAGCTTGACTTAAAAGAAAAATATTCTTCAGGTAACGTACCTAGTATTTTACAAATCAATAGTAAATCTGGCAAGTCACAATTGCACTGATTTCCAGTGGAAATCTTTTCTTTTCTAATTTCATTTTGCAAACTGTTCCACAAATTTTTCAACTTTGACGTATGCGTCGCAATGTCGTCCTCAGAAATCTATATAATATAATAATAATAAATCTATATAATATCAATAGCACCAGAAATTCCTCGAAGAAGCACACATAACTTATACCTCCAGGTCAACCAATTATTCTTTCCATCTAGAAAACCAATTTGAACTTTTGTAGACTCCATAATTCAATATTCTACTAGGTATAACTAGAGCCCAACAAAAACTATAACACCGGTCTGGTTTCTTCCTGAAATGTTTTTCTCCGTTCAACAACCAATCAGCCAACCACGCTCTGCTACCATGTTGATGTAAACGGGATTTAGCTGTACTTTTAAGTAATTAAGATTGAAGAAATTATACGACAGTTATGCGTGACAAATATTCACTATATTGTATGACATTACATAACATACTTGATTAACACAATAAGCTACAGGGTGAACAAATTGTTGCAGATGCTTCGTAAAGATAACCTTCTTCAACAGTTATAAGATTCAGAATCCACGGAAGATGCTCACCCGAATCACTTGTAATTTATCCGATAATTTTATTTTGTCTATTAGTGTAATTTGTATACAAAATGGTGGATGCGCCAGTTATGTAGGTATATGTTAGGTATGCTAGGTAGATGCCAATATTCCGATCGGTACACATTCCCACGAAAGTATTCTGCTGAATAACCTTGACGTTACTCACAAGTTTGGCCAACCGATACGGAGTCCACGAAAACAACCTATCAAAACCAGTTGTCATTTGTCGAATAATGTTTTTGTTTGTCAAAGTTATGTATACCCAAAATAGTTGAAGTTCGGCACAACCACCATTTTAGTACTAACCGCAATTTGCATATGTAACTGTATATTTAACAGCCGTGAATGGCATACATACCTGAACGCGTGAAATCTAGAACCATACTGTTTGTTATTTATCCGGAAACTTGCTAATGTTGATCATAAGAACGTTGTATTAATAATATTAGTTGTATTATTATTTCTATTAGATATGCAGTGTGCTAATGGCGCAGACATGGCCAAACTGCACATTCGCTTAGAATTAAGGATTTTTCATTAAGTTTACAGGGTTTAGCAAGGACAGGAAGGTATTATATTTCAGGTGAACATACCAATATATCTCTCTTTTTTGAAAAGCAACGCATTTAGAATTTGTGTCAGTTATATAGACAATATGTAGCATTTAAAAATCAAGTAAAGTGGAAATGATTAAAAAGTAGTATCAATACTAATAGTGTCAAATAAAGCTGGGGATAAGATAATCTAAATTTTTATTTAAAACGTTGCAAATCTTAAAGAAATGCCCACTGTAATTTTGTGGCTTTTTTACATTTTACAGTAAATGAATGAAAGTATACATAAAATGCATCTACATACAAAATCTTATAATATTATAATATTAGTTATATACTCGAAAAAAAAAAAACCTCTATTCCTTAGTAAAATGTATAATTTCTTAGGTACCGATTTCACCGATCATCAGCCTAAATCTACAATTAGAAAATGTTGGTATGAAAATAAATAAATAACAATTTAATAGATTACTCACGACTAGGTAACTAAAAATACAAGCAAAGCAAAGCACGTGTGCCATGTGTGAATGACGACCGACAATTGATATACGGCTGGACGTTAGCAAGAGGGGTGCGAAAATAGTGAAAATAGGTTCAAAGTAGGCAATAAATAAATTTAAAAAATCATAAATTTTAAAATTATTGCTTAGTAAACAGGAATAATGGCTTTTGTTCAAGTCTAATTGATCATTTAATAAAGTTATGTTGGTGTTTCTTTTATGTTTTTCGCTCTCGAGTTGTTCTAACAGGTCTAATTTGTAGGTTTTATTACATTTATGAACACGTGCAGGTTCGTTGTATTTTATACAATGTGCCTGTTAAAATTTTGTGCTGATATATGTTAGAAGTGGTTCTAGATTTGTGTTCCGCTATCCGTTTTGCCCACTTCCTTCCGGGTTGACCTACATAAACAGCGTCACAATTAGAGCATTTGACTGAGTAGATTCCAGACTAAACCATAATCAATTTAGGGGTTTTGACATTTGAAAGTAATTTGTAGATAGTATTATTGCTTTTAAAAGCGGGATAAATGTTAAATTTGGGTAAAATTTGATTAAGTTTTATATTGATGTTATTGTAAATGAATGGTTTATATACTTTGTCATGGGTTTATTCAGGTATGTAAAGTGGGTCAGAGGTGCTAACGATTTGTTGTAAAGGACGATTGACATGTTTTAACGGGAAAAGGTTGTTTATGTAGGTCAAACCGGAAGGAAGTTGGCAAACCGGATAGCGGAACACGAATACAGAACCTCTTCTCTATCAGCACAAAATTTCAACAGGTCATTGTATAAAATACTACGAACACACTTCTTCATAAATGTAATAAAAACTACAAATTTAGACCTACAACAACAACGCGAGATAGAAAAATATAAAAGAAACACCAACATATCTTTATTAAATGATCAATTAGACTTCCAACATAAGCCATTATTCATGTTTATATTGCAATAATTTTAAATTAAGTTGCCTACCTTGAACCAATTTTCAACTAACGTCCAGCCGTATATCAATTGTCTGTCGTCATTCACACAAGGCACACGTGGGTAATCTGCTAAATTGTTATTTATTTATTTTCATACCAACATTTTCTAATTGTAGATTTAGGCTGATGATGTTGTAACCAACGAAACCGGTACCTAAGAAATTATACATTTTACAAAGGACTAGAGGCATTTTTTTCGAGTATATTAATTAGTATACGTATTGATATTAATGTTGTTTATTTAATTTATTTTTTAATTATATCGTTGCATTTATCATTAAAGTAACAAATCATTTTTATTTTTATTGATTTGTTGTAAAATACTACCAACACATAATAAAAACTAGCTCGTATTCTCTGCTTTCTTTAGGATTCGCCAAAATTGCTTGTCTATTTTGTATCACCAAATAGGTGTTATTTTATTTGTTTATAATCTTTTGTCAGCAGTTGTTTTGGGATACCTGTTTCCTTTGCCAGGGAATATTGTGTTTGACAAACTGTTTTAATTCATCGGCTTGCCCCCGGCATTCATATCAATTAATAAAAAAATTTGAACTTATAATTAAGACATGTTTAAGAGATGAATGCCTCACCCGTGAACAAACGGCTATAGTTTAGAACGTGATTCTTAGTGTTAGCTAGTTTTTTCTGGAACATAAGTTAGGTATAAGGCATATATTTCAACCGAGAAAGAAAGCGGCCCTAGTACTTTTTATAGGCCTCAATCTAAGTTGCAAATATTATATTATTTTTTTATTATTAGTGCCGCAGCTTATTTCGTGCTTCGTGACTCGTTCTGACACTCAGCTCAAACAAGCTAATTTGGCGGACATTAGGGTTTTTTTCGTAACCGACAAGAAACCAGCAAAGGGTGCAAATGATGCTTGAATTATTTATGGACGATTTAGAAAACCGTTTTGGCAATTATAAATGGTGAATATGCATCGGCCCGACAAATTAGGTATTCTCAACGGCAAATTGTGCACGACAAACTATGTACTCAGCACGACAAATTAGGGATTCTTAACGACAGTGCTTCTCGATATCAAAGCATTTCACATATTTTCAAGTATTTAAATTTGTCAAAAATACAACGGACGAAGCTAAGTGACTATCCTTGCAAAAAATGAACAAAATCGAGCAAGTGAAAACTATTTTTGGTAGGGTTTTCTCCATAGACTGTTCGATTGTGTTCATTGATGGCACTTAGCTTAGATTATTGTATTTTTTACAAATTAAGTATCTACTTGGAAATACGTGAAGTGCTGCGACTCAATAGTTTATTGATTATTTTTCTTATGTAAGTTTATTGTACTGGTATGTAAATTTATTGTAGTAAACAAACCAAAAATATTTCCTTTTTTATATGATTTAATTAAACGTATACTCGATTTTGGGCCCCTTGGGGTACGGGTTAATGTACTGCATCGATCGAACTCAAATTTTACAGCAATTAAGTATTGATATAAATGAATAAATTGAGTCCTGCATAAAAAATAACAGTACAAAAAATAAGCACCACCCAAATTGACATAATAAGAAATGTTATAGGGCAAAGACCCTGTTTTGTTCTGTGACAAAAGTTGAACTTTTGCAACTGACAAATATTTTAGTTAAAAGATCACATCAATCAAACAAGCAATATCAAATATTTTGTTGTCCATAGGTATTATCTCTAAATGAAATCATATTATATAATTTATAGTTATAACTTACCAGAACACGGACTGAACAATAATAGTACACAGAATAATTTTCAATTATTCCCAACGTCCTTCTGCGAACTTAAAAACAGATTACACGTGGCCCACACATAACCACACTTTTATCGGTAGCACAATATGAGTACGGAAGAAGTTTTGTCCGGCTGGCCTAGCTTGCTGCTTGTCATACTTCTGTCATTTATGGTCTTTGAGGTTAAATCACATAGTTTGCTGATTTTATCGTTTAAATACAAATATTTTCGTTCATTTACATTTTTGTCCTTACGTCATATATTATGTCGTTTGTTTACATTTACTGTCGTTAAAACACATACTTTGTCGTTCAAATGCATATTTTGTCGTTAAGGTACCGAAATTTGTCGTGCGCACCCCTAATTTGTCGGGCCGAAAAATGGCACCCAATATAAATACCTCAAAGTTTTTGTTCAACTGCATTTTGCCATCTGTAAGTTTATATAAAACGCAGTGGCGCCCTGGAGAAAGAACAATCTGTGCGCCCCCTTACCGGTATCGTATTTTATGGAATTTTTCTATAACTAGTATCTTTTACTAGCGTAGATTTAAGAACATTTACACTAATTTTAGTTTCCGCAAAACCCAAGGTGAGTCTTCATTAGCCATTTCTTAACCTTCTGATGGACTATCTCGCAAATGGTCAAGTTTTAATTGCACGCTGCTATTCTTTTTATTATTAAATATGATGCTCTATCATGTTTTCAAACACTTGGGACGCGGAATGGATAACATAGCATACAAATAATGTTATACGTCCTTTTGACGTATTTTCAAACGTATAACTTGAAAACATCAACTCGTACTTAAACGATGTATACACATTTCATGTAGAGAATTAAAATATCTAAAAGGTTCCTAAAAGATCCATTGTTGTCCGATCAACAAAAAATTCCAAGTCGGTCATCTATGACCGTGAATAACTCGCAGCTCAGACCCGATATCGATGGGAACTTTTCACACGTTATTTCTAATGCCAAATCAAAGGCATATTTAAAAATCCATCTGGGTTTGAATTTTTCCGAAGTGAATTATTTGTTTAATTTCACTGGGCTAAGACGCGATAGTCTACTATTCTCGTTTTTACTTTAGCATACGCAGTATGATGAAGTATTGTAATCGGGCCGAAAAAAAAATTTGAGATTTTAGCGGAAATAGGTCTTTATGGGTCCCTTGAACATTTTTTAGCAAGGTACAAAAAAAATGTCTCTGTGTGTGTGTGTGTATGTCTGCGTGTCTGTGTGTAAACGATTTTTGTGGCGACGATTCCGGAGAAACTACTAAAGGTGTCGGGACGAATATTCATATTTAGAAGTTTTATGACCAAACTTGAGCTGAAAAGCTTTTGGTTCAAAAGAGTCGAAAGGAACTGGTACTTTATTCTAAGCATTTTTCAAGGATTTTGCAAATGAGCCGCCATTTCTGTAATTTCGTCAAAATACTTAAATAATAAATTAAAGTAGAGGAAATTTTGAATAATTTATGCCTATGACATTTTTTGCTAAAATTAATAGTTTAGCTGCAAGAGCAAGGTCTATTTGATTGAGATCGGTCGCATCTGCATTGATATGAAACTACATAGTAACAGGATTTGCCAATATTTGACAATATTTTTTTGCGCTGTCACACTCGAAAACAGCTGATTTCATCAGAGGTTGGAGAACCGCTATGGAACGTTGCCGCTCTAGTGCCGCAAAGTACAAAATTCAAATTTCAAATAAAATAAGATCCACCAATTTGATATTGTTTGTTGATAAGAAATATCAACCCGTTGTTATATCTAATTCTAAAAACGATAAATTGAGAAAATTGTAAATAAAGTATAGCGATGAGTGTAGTTTTATTTTAGTATGTTGGTACGGATTTGACATCTAGAGTCTCATGAACAAATTTAAATCTGTCAGAATTTGTATTAGCTTTTTAAACTTGACGTTTCGTAGAAGTGGGATCAATCAAACATTTCCTATACAGAAATATAACCATTTTTAATAATATATTTTTTAAATACACGTTTCTCAAAAAGCAACACAAAAACGTTGATGTCACTCCTGCCGTCAAACTACATAGCGCGACTACATGCGACGTCAACGCTCCGCCTTCGGTGACGCTACGCATCACCGCTCGTCGCGCTATTCCGTACTTTCGGCACTTGTGACATAAATAACTATAATTCTAATGACAGTAGGTAGTGTCAAATGCTGATGCTTTGACAATACCTACTGTCAATAGTATCAAAATATCTGTCAAATCCTGGCTAACTAGTTTAATTTTAATGCAGACACCATTTATCTCAATCAAATAGATTCTCATGCAGCTAAACTATTAATTTTATATATATTGTATGATAAAGTCATCAGATTTTTTGAGTATTCTGTAATGTAAATGATCAAATCTTAATGTCTATAATTTCTTCTCTCTTCGTTTTTTGTAATTATTAATCTGAAAGTTTTAGAAATTTTAATATCTACAGTTACAACCGCAATATACAAACGCAATAAAATAAAATTACCAATAAAATAATAACATAACTTACAACCTTGACAACATTTTCACAGTTCAGTTTTCTTGCCCCATTCAAATTATGTTTACGGAAATTTTTTCAAGTTTCTCAAAGAGCGTTTTTTAATTTTCGTCAAAATTATTTGGAAGAATGCGTTTTAGGCAAGTGATACTTTCACCTTGCACTAAAATTTTGGCATTGACAATTTCTTTCTTTTAAAATAAGTAACGTTATGCGTTTCATATTAATAAGAAAGTATTGAAAACCACTTACATACTTATAACTTTATAAATGAAAAACACACTAATTTAGTAAAATTATAGCAGTAATTTAAAGTGAACAATATACTACAATAACTACACTCAATAACTAAATAAATATGAAGTGCGCTTGCTTAAAGAAACAAACATTCACAGAAGTCAAATGTACATGGAGTTATACAGGCTCTCCCACGGCGAGCTGCCATTAGAAGTATATGGAGAACCAAATGAACTGACAGATTGAAAATTTGTGGACTTATTCTGTTGGATAGGATCGTCTCAACTAAAATATTTTGAGTTTTCGGTTACTTCCGGTTACACCGGAAATGATCTGAACTTTTATATTTCAATGGAACACCCTGTATTTTATCGCATTTTTTAAATCTTCATTAAATTTTAGATGAATTTTATGTTACATTCCCTATACCTAACATGTGTCATTTATGAGACATTCATATTTTTGATTAAAAACTGGCAGCTGCACGGTTACTTTCAATTACTTATAGATTATCCCCTGTGACCGTTGGAAAAAAGTTGTCCGGCAAAATTATTGTGAAGGTAACGTATTATCGACAAATCGGTAGAACTCTTCTAAAAATTATACAGGCTGTTCAAAGTATAACTTCAAAGTTGAATTCGAGAAAAGTACTAAAAGTCAATTTTTTTCAAATGGCAACCCTAACATATTAATACATTTCTCAATTCTATGGAAAATTTTAGATCAACTTTGTGTACAATGTCCTATACCTAAAATGTACTTGTGCCTACTGAAATCGCTTTGTAATGATCACAGTAGAAATTGCAAACATTGCCAAATCTAGATTGCTTTTTTTTGAAAAAACACAACTTTATTAAACAATTTTTTATTATAATAATTTAGTAATTATAAAATTATAAGACTACAATAAAGCACACTATTAAAAATAAAACCAAATCGTAATGTCATTTAAAAAAATATGCTTAATTCAATTTCAGTAACTGTTCAATAACGTTGCCGTTTTCCGCTAAACATGCTTTAATTCTTTTTAACGCATTATTGTTGGTGGCGTCCCTGATTGAGTTAGCACATAACCCATTGAAAGGAGCTCGAACTCTATCTTTCATGTTCTCCTTATCAATTATTGGGTTCTCATAAACTACGTCTTTAATAGCTCCCGAAATTAATAAATCCATTGGCGTCAAGTCGGGGGGAACGCGGTGGTTATTTGTATGGCCCATTAAGCGGATTCCACCGATCGCCGATTATCGCTCGTTAAGCAAGCGTCTTACTGCAACTGTTATCTGCGCTGGAGCACCGTCCATTTGAAACCACCCAATAATGGAGGACCCAAGAACTGATAAGGAGAACATGAAAGATAGACTTTCAGCTGCTTTCAATGGGTTATGTGCTAACTCTATCAGGGACGCCACCAACAATAATATAGTAAAAGGAATAGTAGCATGTTTAGGGAAAAACGGCAACACTTTTGAACAGTTACTGAAATAGAATTAAGTGTTTTTTTTAAATTTTTTTAACGTTTTCTTTTATTTCTAATATTGTGTTTTATTGTAGGCTTATAATTTTATAAATACTAAACCAATCATAATGAAAAATGACCTAGAAAACTTGTTTTATTAAAAAGTTCTGTTTATTCCAACTTGTTCAGTTGTTTTCAACGCAATCTAAACTTGGCAATATTTGCAATTTCCACTGTGATGTTTAAAAATCGATTTAAGTAGGTACATTTACATTTTAGGTATAGGACATTGTACACAAAGTGAGATGTTAGGGTTGCCATTTGAAAAGATCTACTTTTAATACTATTCTCGAATTCAACTTAGATCTTATAATTTGAACACCCTGTATAACTTTTATAAGAGTTTTACCGATGTGTCGATAATACGTTACCTTCACAACAATTTCGCCGGACAACTTTTTTCCAACTGTCAAAGGGGATAGTTTATAAGCAATTGAAAGTAACCGTGCACCTGTCATTTTTTAATGAAAACAATTAATATCTCAAAAATGACACATGTTAGGTATAGGGAATGTAACATAAAATTGATCTAAAATTTCATGAAGATTTCAAAAATGCGATAAAATACAGGGTGTTCCATTTGAAATATAAAAGATGACATCATTTCCGGTGTAACCGGAAGTAACCGAAAACTCAAAATATTTTAGTTGAGATGATCGTGTCCAACAATATAAGTCCACGAATTTTCAATCTGTCATTTCATTTGGTTCTCCATATACTTCTAATAGCAGCTCGTCGTGGGAGACCGTGTATATGTATAAACACAACGCACCAATCTATAAATTGAAATTCTGATAATTAAGTCAAGATCACAAAATACAAAATGTTTTGTACACAAAAGTTTTGTTTTTTCTCTTTGAATTTTGCGCCCCCTCTACTCGTGCGCCTGGAGCAGTTTGCACCCACTGCTCCCCGTAGCTGCTACGCCCCTGATAAAATGTACGAAGGCAGAACTAGACACAATTTACCATTTCAGTTTCGCAATTCGCAGAAGAAGGCGTATCTGAACCAGCTATCATTTGATTTCTTTTGTTGGTCATCATAATCTGTACACAAAATGGTGGATGCGCCGGATAATACAGTTTGCATATGCAACCATTCCGAACGGCATACATTGCTATAAATACGTATTGAACGTGAGCCTGTAATCCATATATGCGAGAACCGCACCAGCGGTCTAACGCTGTTGTTTAACAGTTTATACCATTTTATGTGTGTATATTTGATGGTCGTCGGCTCTCCTGTTCATATAAGTGAACGGGGAGCCGTTCGGTTTCGCGCGTGGAAAATTGCCTGTACTAATTCCGTTCGCAATTAAACGTAAATGAGGGGCGGGTTGTACCGCCGCCGCCGCACCGCCAATTTCATATTTAATAACGGACGCGCGCCGGTCGCAGCCGCCGCCGCCGCATCCGCTGTTCGAATTATGCAAACGGCCCGGACTCATACGCGACTATTTTATTGGCCGTAATCCGGAGTTATATTTATTTCACTTTGTTATGCCGTCGTTCGATAGCTTTTGTCGAGTTGCCAGCCGCGAATTCGCCCCAATAAATGACTTTTTATTGGGGCATTACCGATTTTTACTGTTTATGTTTATGGACGGTTGGTTGCGCAACATTTACATACATGATGATAACATTCTATGCGGCGAGGACTCGATTCGGATTTGGTAATGAAAGCAATTACGGCGGATAATATGACTTTATTTCATGAGCTGGTGATACAATATTTAGAGGTACGTAGATGTATAGGTGATGATAGAATATGCTGCAAAATTAATTTCATGAATATGTGTCACATAACCATAGGTTTTATATTTTATGAGGTTCTTGTTAATGTTGGGAGTTCATGATTTTAAGTTACTGCACAAGAATATAACTGAAAATGTTTTTCCACAAGCTGTCACAAAGAAATCTTATTGGTTACTAGTATAATTATTTTAAAGACTGAAAAATATAAGCAACATATCTTTAATGCTTGAGGCGACCATAAGAGTGCGACATATGAGAGTTTTTTAGTTTTTCTGCTGCAAACCAAAAGTTGAAGTTCTTTCGTTCATTACTTTATTGAGGGTTATGAAGCGTTATCAATGTTATTATTTCATTGGTAAATCTACATCCTCGTCATCGACAGACAATTTGTATCGGCATTTTGCAATACCATGGGCAAGATAATAATTCCATTTCCAACGTTTTATGGTAAAATCAATCCAAAGCGTTCAGATTCTGAGCCATGGAGAATATATACTCTCAAAATACAACGTCATGGATGGCTAATAGGCCAGCTCATGACTGACCAGTAGCTAAATTTATAATAGCATTTATTTGCTATGCGGTTTCATAAGTACTCGTGTCGCAATTCATTTACTTCTTTTTTAAGTAACTCCAGTAGAAAAAAGAACCTATAGGGCTTTAATCTGAACACCAGGAAGGCAACACAGCCGATGCACCTGTGTGGATAAGCTTGGTGCAAATAATTTCTTACGGCTGCTGTGTAATGAGCGGGATAGCCATCTTGAATGGCCAAGTAATTGGCCTCTTTGAATTACCTGAAAATCTGAATGGGGAAATTTATCGCAATCATTTGGCAAATTATCTGCCAAATCTTTTAGAAGATGTGCCTTTGTACACACGCAGGTCAATGTGGCTTCAAAATAGTTTTTAATCAAATTGGCATCTGTTGAAATAATGTCACAATGAGTTCCTTTTACAGTAAAAGAACAATATCTTGTGTTGTAGTAAAACCTAGCAAATCTTTAAGTTTAACTACATGAGCATTTGTTTTAAAAATACATTTCATTCACTAACAAAAAACAACTAATTCAGCAGAAGATACACATAAATCAGCAAACAATAAATCAGACGAAGGAGACTTAGGATTGACAATACACGAAAGCCTGCAATGGAATGCGCATATCAACAAATTGGCAAAAACCAACAACAGAATCATAGCAGCAATGCGAAAACACAAAAATATAAATAGATTACAACGCCAACAGAATAATATACTAAAAACTCTTTATCGACTGAATAGAAGGACACCAACAGACGAAGTGCATCCACGGAGAAACGGAATGACTCTGAGGCAGAGGATACAACTAAACAAAATTTTATTTAACTACGAAACGAGAAAATAAAAACGAGATTAAAACTAACAAAAGTAGAAGATATACACTCCAATAGCAGCAGAAGATATACACTCCCATAGCATCAGAAGAAAGAACATCGCACATAAGAGCACACCCATTCAAAACCTAGAGATATCTAGAGATAATCTAGAGATAACCTAGAGATAATCATCCGAAATGGAAATATACTACCAACAGGCAGGAGAGAATTGAATTACCACACCTTCAAACTTAAAATGAAAGTGAAATTGCGTCACTAAACATGTAGATACTCCACTGACCATACAAGGACAACCCATCTACACCCTCACCACCGTTAGCCCGAGACAAGACGCAAGTCCCAATCCCGAGGCGAGGAGAGAGGGACAAACCTGTCTACAGGATGCAATTATGAGTTTTATATTTGTAATATTCATATAACTATAATGTACCTGTGTGACTTTTCAATAAATATTATTATTATTATTAAGTTAAAGAAAGTAACTCATGCAAGGCAAAAATGTTTTTTTCTCTCAAAAAGTAAAGCAGTATTGATTTATGCTGGACTGTGCACAATAGTAGATCTGTTTAGGGTTGCGACAAAATCTTAAAACTTAGATAAAGGAATTTCTAGCTGTCGAAAACTCAAAAAACTTGCTTTTGATACTTTTGTCAGGTTTTCGATATAAGAGTGACTATTTTGATAAAATTTGTAAAAGTGCCAATTTCTGAAAAGAAGCAATTATTTTACGATTTTAAAGTATTTTTAAGGTCATATTTCAATATTTTGGTCAGTCATGAGCTGACCTACCATGTCTTCAAGGAATGATTTTAGAGACATCCTGTGTGTGAATTACACAACAGCTAATGTAATTGTAGTATTATTTGAACATAAATAAACAATTTTTATCTAACAAACAATACATATTACATTTTGCTAAAAATAAGATGTGTGAAATTGGCTTACTGTGACTTCTGTTCTACAGTGTGCCCAGGAGAGTCAGCATCATGTGGAAACATTTTTTATTATCTATTTCTCAGAATTCTTTATAAAAGTTGGCGGCTAGTATAAAACCAATACAGCAACAGTCAAATATGTCAATTTCGGTATCAAATACCAAACGATTCAGAATAAATGAATTTGTGATAAGAGTAAAGTACCTTTATTTTCATTATTATCGATAAACATTATTTGGAAACGTTGTTTATTGTTTTTATGTTTTAATATCTAACTTTTATGACAAATATTAGTCATCGCCAGTGATACCAAAAGGTTCGCTTTAATCTATTTTTTAAAAATTGGAATAATTTTTTACAGTTTTTATTATTTTGGTATAATAACTAGTGTTTATTTAGAACTAGCGTAAAATTACTCGTTTTCTTGATGCAAAGTTGACATTTCATCCTGTAGATTATAATAGTTTATACAATAATTAATACACAAGCGTGACTTCCCTTTAATTCAATTAATATTAATGACTTTGGATATGTTTATAATAGTAGTTATCAATCTACAGCAAGCGATTAGTCGATGTTGCCGATATTTTCAATGAATTTCTAGGATAATCAGAAAATTCAAGCAGACTGGGTCTGTTGAAAATCTTAAGAACACCACTAAAAATATGTTGCCGCAAATAAGGAAGCAAGATTACCAGTGTTGCAAGCGGTAATCGAGCATAGAACGACTTCGGCTTGACAAATTGCTTCTTACACCCAATGCGGTAAATCAACATCACATAAAATAGAAAAACTGAACAAATATCACCTTCATAAACCAAAATAACTACTAAACTAAAGGCAAGAGACTATGGTATCTGGTATGACTTCATTATTATCGCAAAGTTTTACTTAAAGATGTTGCTTAGAAGTAAAATTGAATAATTTCTAACCTAATTTCTGGCTTAAAAAGTTCTTGACGGTGTTTAAACGGTGTTTTAGCAAAAAAGGGCACAGATATTTGATTGTTCAAAATACCGTACACTACATTGGCCTTAAAATGGTACAAATATCGACATTCTACCGTAAAATTCGGGTTTTCTTGTGTCCACCAAACGGCTGTTTTGTGAAAAAACAGTGCTATTTGACGTAAAAATGTCGCCTCGTCTATCCATAGAACATTAACAAATAACAATCTGTCCTCTTCCATTTCCCCCACAAACCAGATTGCAGATGGTATCAGGTCTGATGTCATAGGTATGGTAGAGATGCAATAGTGTCTTTTCTTTAGTGTACTTATAAATTTCGTATGTTTTTAAAGGTGATATTTGTTCAGTTTTACCATGTTATGTGCTGTTGATTTACTGCGTTGGGTGTGAGAAGCAATTCGTCTAACCGAAGTCGTTCTATGCACGGCTACCGCTTGCGACGCTGGAAAACTTGCTTTCTTATTTTCGGCAGTTAATTTTTGTGGTGTTTCTTAAAGAGATTTTCAACAGACCCAGTCTGCTTGACTTTTCTGATTATCCTAGAAATGGTTGAATGGGCAATTTGGTTGTCCGGGTGTTTTCATTGAAAATATCAGCAACATCGAGATAATCGCTTATCTGTGATGGATAACTACTATTATAAACATATCCAAAGTCATTAATATTAATTGAATTAAAAGTAAGTCACGCTCATGTATTAGTTATTGTATGATTTATTATTATCTACAGGGTGAAATATACTTTGCGTCAAGCTCATTATCTTATTTTTGCACTAGTTCTAAATAAACATTAGTTATCATACCAAAATAATCAAAAATGTATTCAAATTTCTAAAAAATAGGTTAAAGCGACCATTTTAATATTACTGGCATTGACTTAATCAACATTTCCAAATAAAGTTTATCGATAATAACGAAAATAAAGGTACTTTATTCTTGTCACAAGTTCATATATTCCGAATCGCTCGGTATATTGTAACGAAATTTACATATTTAATTATTGCCGTATAGGTATCAGTTCATACAAACCGCCAACGTTTATAAGGAATAAAATTTTCTGAGAAATAGAAATGGAAATGGGAAACGGAATCCCATATGATTCTGACTTATACACACTGTATAACTGTAAGCAAAAGAATTTGGTCAAAATTCACAAGTTTAAAACAAATAAAATTGGATTTTTTTACAATAAATAAATCCTATAAATAATTTGCAATACCTGTCGATATAAATATATCAATAATTCTGCGAATACCTTGGGGAAACTATGATATTTGGTACCATTCGTGTTGGTATCCCTACGCAATATTAATGTGTATTCCATATATTTATCCCTGCGGGAATTTTAATTTAGATTACAAAATATTCTCGCCAAATGCGAGCGATATTAAATTTAATAACTCCGCCTAGCCAACTATATTTTGTTCGATTTTCACGTGGCTTTGAGCCGAGTTTTCAGGGGACGAACGTTTTATCTATATACATATATATATATATATAATTCTTTATTTCAGCAAGTATTGCCATATACAAATAATAATAATCATCGCTCTTAAACACAGGTACGACTCTGGCCAACTTCCATTTTCCTGGAAAGATCGACGTCGTTAGGCTCAAGTTGAACAGCTTTAACAACGGTTTAGAAAGTATACGACAACAATCCCTCAACATAAAGCTCGGTATTTGATCAGGACCAGCCGTTTTTTTTATTTTTTAGGCGTTTAGTAGCAAACATTACTTCCTCTTCGGTTACTGTATCAAAATTGACACATGGCATATTGCTATAATCAAGGACCTCTGCATCAAAAGCAGTGGAATCCAAGAAAGCATCATGGAAATGCTGACCGAATGCCTCAACAATTTCCCGCGGATCAGTAAGGGGAATATCACCGCTGAACAACCTACCAGGAATTCTGCTATGGCCCCTCCTAGCACCCACAAAAGACCAAAAGTTCTTACTGTCAGACTTAATAGATCGCTCCATATCACGCAAATATTGGTTATAGGATTCACGAATCTGAGCCTTTATGGTGCATCGCAATAGTTTGAATTGATTAAGATGTTGCTCACTTTTTGTTCTTTTATAACGTTTACGGTATTTGCATTTGAGCCGTACATTTTCAATTATCTCCACGGAAAACCATGGTGGATAAGAGCGTTTTCGGTTACCACACCTGTATACGGGGACATACTCATCAAACAAACCATACAGAGTAGAATAGAAAACGTCACATGCCTGATCAACATTTGACTCGACTTCAAGGTGCGACCAATCAACAGAGAGGAGAGCACTGTATAAACCAGGGTAATCAGCCCTACGGAAGTTGTAACGTCGGCATCCATCATTCTTAGGAAAATTTATTTGTCTGGCACATGAGAGAGAAAAACTTACCAATAAACAGGGATGTAGTATAGCATTTTCCCTAACCAAAGGCAAGTCATTGTGTGACACTTCACAACCAAAACCAGACAACACAAGGTCCAGGAGCCTGCCCATCACATTCAAAACACAATTATATTGATTTAAGTTTAATAGCTCGCACCCATTTAACAAAACATTCGTTTGGCCATCCCTTTTACCATGAGTAGCATATTTCGGTATATTAAAATCACCCACTATAAGTAGCTTTCCAGTATTCAGGTGAAATTGCATAAAATAATCTATTAGAATTTCCAGCTGTTTAAGAAGATCTGAACGTAGTACAACTTCGACGAGGTGATTATCGGATCGGTCGAGTCTTGATCTGAAGTTCGCAATTCGGTGCCGTAACAAGGCATCGAAGGTGGGGATACCGGCGTCTGCAAACATTCCCCGGGCACTGCAATCTGGTGAAAAATTATGTAATTTTCGAAATGACTTATTATAGATGATACTTAAGCGTCTAATTTCTCCCAGATTGTAACTCGTCCATAGCTCGCTGGTGTATAGGCAAGTGAGATACGAGTTGAAAAGCCGACACTTAACGTCATATGAGCAGGACCCGAACTTCCTGGCCACCATATTTCCGCGGATGCACTGCGCCCTACATTCCCGTGCAATGTCCTCATTGTCCTTCCTATCTTCTGTTAATACATGACCTAGATATTTTACTGTCCGTGCTATTCTTACGGGCTGACCATCCAGGATTAGGTCTGGAATCACAAGTTTATTGTATTTTCGTGGTTTCATTACCATTAGCTCCGCTTTTTGGAATTGTACTTAAGACCTCGTTGCTGTGCAAATCCTTCGCACACGTGAACCAACTGTCGCAGTGCCTTCATAGATGGAGCTAACAGAACCATGTCGTCTGCATAGCTGATGTTGTTTATAAAATATCCTCCAATATTACATCCCGTCTGCGTTGCTAGCAATTTTTGCGACAGTTCATCCATGTATTTGTTAAAAAAGGACTGGCGACATGAGTCCGCCTTGTCTGACCCCACATTTAATGGGAAAACTGTCCGAGATAGAGTTGCTCCATTTGACGTAAGCGTTGGCGTTCTGATTCCACGTGTTTATGAAACTGGTCAGCATAGCCGGAATATTAGTTTTCAGCAGCACTTCATGTAGGATATTTATATATATATATATATATATATATACATATGGTTGCTACGGTGTGGGCTCCAACGCGTATGACAGAGTGTACGTTATCACCTCATATATAACGTTGATGGCTCCAAAATCGGAGGTGACAACGTATCGCCTTGTTTTCAACGGAAATGTGGTCTAGGTGGGTCAGGGAGCCCAAATCCAAAAAATGCGTCGGAGCCGATAACGTCCATTATATATGTACGGACAAGTCATGTTAGTTCAAGCGTAGATCACGAGCGCTAGTGTCGCCCATACTAGATACGGCCGCTACGAAGTTACCTCCGCATATATGACCCCGTGTTTGGTATCGTACAACGTACGCTGTGACATCTGAAAAACGCTGGCAACGTTGTGGAGGTGATAGCGCAAGAAACATATATTATATGAGTATGTATTTTCATATTTATTTCTGCTCTCGGACGCAGTTGGGTTCAGTTGGGTTGTGCATGGTATGCGAGATACAAAGGTTTTTGGTTCAAATCCCGGCCATGGCTGAATTTTTTTATTTCATAATTACATCCCGCTTGTTTTTATCGTTTGTTATTTATTTTGAATGGCATAGGCTGCTTTATGTCAACTATTCTAGTGTACGGACATTGCAAATATTATTTGAAATAAAACTAAATAAATTATTTGCGGTGCTATTACATCAGTAAATTCCACATACCTTTTCTTGTGTTCACCACAACTCTTATTGAATCAAGTACTCAAGTAGACATATTAAAAAGATGATGCGGGAATTTTTAGTTAATACGACTAAATATTACATACAGTTTTTTTTTTAATTTGAGACATGAAAAGACATCGACATGAAAATGTTTACTGTTCGCAGTTATGTATCATACAAAAATGTGTAACAGTAGCCAAAGTTTCCCCGGGTACCTGGGTTTTTATCTTATTTATTGTTTTTTATAATCTCCAATAAATACCCTATTGTCACAGTAAACTGTAGTGGTAGGCCTGAATAGTACATCACCTAGTTTAGTTTATTGATCATCATTGTAGATTTTAATTGAGGTAACAAGCTACAGTCGCGGAAAGATGTATGTTCGACTCCCATTTTTCTTAGGGCGAAATACTTCAAAACCTACACAACAAATTCTGAATATATACAGGGTGTCTCAACAGTGCCATTTTGGAAGATTCTGCCTCAGTTAATGAAGATATTTTAAAACTGATTTCACTCATATATACACAAAGCCGAGGAGCACATTGTAAAATTATTAGCGTGTATACAGGCTGTTCCATAACATGGTACCAACGTAAACTTATGTTTTGTTAAATGGAACAACCTATATTTCGGCACAATTTTTAATTCCTTGCAAAATTTTACGACAATGAAAAATAACATAACATACTGTAAACTTTACACTTTTTGATTTATTTCTAAGAAAGATTGTATATATCAATACCGGTGCTTAATTTTATTGCTCTGCCATATCCAAATTGTGTGCCGGTTGGTCATAATCTGCAACAAACTATCGCAAACAGGTTTTCCTAAGAAAGATAATTTTTTTTAATGGGAGACCCTGTATTGAATGATTTTTTTGAATTCTATGCATCGTTCTGCACAAAAAGTACTAGCACACACCAGTGCTAAAATAAACAATTGTATTGTTATCGTATACACAGACCGATCTATAATTTTGCGTCAAATTCAGAGTTGGGCATCACTCAACTAACCCGAGATGAGTAACACTCATGATTAATGAAATCACTCGTCACTTATTACTCGTCAATCATAAATCTAAGAATCACTTATCACTAATTTATCGTAGAAACAAGTGTTTCTATTTTGACTGCCGGTAGCGACTGCATGATATTGTTTTAAAAATATGAAAAAGAAAATACAATGTATTAGCAAAGTAAACCCACATTACGGTAAATGTAATGTGTGTATACTTTGTTTTAATTGATCCAGCAATCAGAAAGGCAATTTACAATTGCCTATACGTATCAAACATAAACTATATGATAACTATCTGGGGTGAAACAAAGCAGAACAACATAACCAAATTGCAAATACAACAAAATAAAATACTCAAGACACTATATTCCTTAGACAGAAGAACACCGACACTTGATGTACATAATATTGCAAACGAACTAACAGTGCAACAGATGACACTCCTTCACAAAATAATACTTATTTACAAAATTGACAAGCAGACTATAAAAACTGAGATAAAGCTAACAAAATCAGATCAAATCCATGGACACAAAACAACACACATTCGATCAGAGAGATCTAGAACTTCTCGATATGCTCCTTTTGTCCAAGGCAATACACTGACAATGTACAACAAGCTACCAAATGATATAAGACAATTATAGTATAGACCTTTCAAGATGAAAATAAAAGCATTGCTACTGCAAAGAAAAATATAGGACGTTATTACCAGCTCAAACAATCCAAAACAACTGTACCCTCGATACCATTAGCCCGAGATGGATGTCTTATCCCAATCCCGAGGTGAAGTTAGAGGGAGAAGAGTTTCACCTACCATGACATATAATTGTTTATTATATACATGAGTTGTGATGTGCATATATATTATATATATTTGTTTAATAAAAAAAAATTCTTTATCTTATGATAAATATGCATTTTTAAAGACAATAAATATTTACCTTAATAAACGATTTATATTTTTGCTTTAACTAAAGTGAATTGAACTCATGTCCTAAAAGAATCTAAATTTTTTTTTTATTTTGTTCAAACAGAGTGTTTGTGGCATAACACCTAGTCAATGACTAACAAGTTATTTTCACTTAACCTAGACTGATAATATAATGAGTATTTATACAATTTTGCCCATTGGCCCAAGTTGTTTTAGTCTGACAGTTTTTACCACTCAAGTAGACGGCGGTTGTTTTCACTTACACTTGTTTTCATTTTTCACATACTGTGAATACACTACGGGTGCTCTGCTTTTAATCACTCCCGCACTAGTTCGAATGGTTTAGTTCTTTTCAGCCGACGCACTAGCGCACTGTTGTCTAGCAGCTGGATGGCTTCAAAGTTGTCGTGGTGGAGTAGACGATCCTCGTGCTTCTTAGCAAATTTTGATATTTCGCTAGTTACCATTTCCATGCGGAGGTCCCGATGAAGACTGGTGTTTTTGATGTACCATGGTGCACCAACAATGGACCTTAGTACTTTATTTTGGAACCTCTGAATGAGGTTGATATTGGACTGCCTTAGTGCACCCCCATAACTGTATTCCATACACCCATACTGGCTTTAATAATTGCTTGTATAGTAGGAGCTTATTTTGCACTGACAGGGCTGACCTCCGTCCCATTAGCCAATACATTTTGCGGAATTTTAGGTCGAGTTCGTTCCGCTTTTTCTTGACATGTACTTTCCATCTAAGCTTGGCATCCAGTGTCATGCCAAGGTATTTCGCTGTATCCGTGTATGGAATATCGTTCCCATTAATGGTTACTGGAATATAGTTAACTCTCTTATTGGTGTAGTTTACATGCGTGGATTTTCCTTCATTTAGTTTGATGCGCCATTTCTTTGTCCAAAGGTTGATTTTGTTTGCAGGTATCTGTAATTTTTCAGTTGCTTCTTCGACACTGTCACTAATCGCCAAAATAGCCGTGTCGTCTGCAAATGTTGCCACTGTGGTTTCTCCCGGAACAGGAATATCATAAGTATACAGTAGGTACAAAAGAGGTCCCAATACACTTCCTTGTGGTACTCCGGCATTGATATTGCGTAGCGAGGAGTATTCGTCATCCTGTTTCACCCTGAAGTGGCGATCTTTCAGGTATGATTTTAACAGTTCTGTAAATTCACTAGGAAGCTGCTGTTCCAGTTTCACGAAGAGTCTATCATGCCACACCTTATCGAAAGCCTGAGCCACGTCTAAAAATATTGCTGAGCAAATTTTCTTTTCCTCAAGAGCCTTTTCTATAACATCGGCAATTCGGTGTACCTGGTCGATTGTTGAATGTCGAGCTCGAAAGCCGAATTGAATTGATGGAATAGTTTGATTTTTCTCAAGAATTGGGTATATTCTCTTGATAAGTAATTTTTCAAACAGTTTTGAAATGGTTGGTAACAAAGATATAGGTCTGTAGGAGGCTACATCATTTGGCGGTTTACCGGGTTTGGGTATCATGATGACCTCAGCCACTTTCCAGAATGAGGGCACATATCTTAACCTAAGTGCAGCGTTGAACAAATTTAACATCTTTAAAATGAATCTAAATGCATTAATAATAATTGTTTTGAATTCTATCCGATTCTATGGTGATCCACTTATTAAGGGTACATTCTGGTGATCCATTTTCAAAAATGACTTATTATTTTATTGCTTATTCTGATTGCACAACATTTAAAGAATACATTGACTGTAAAACTGTCAGAAAATAATTCGAAAAACTAACGATTCTATAGCCAAAAGTCGAACGGCTCGTCGAAGCCGATTATATCACGATTATCGGAAACTTTTTTAACCATCTCCGATACGCACATCTTTCAATATTAGTCACAAATTATTTTCTATAGTGTACCCACATTTCACCTCTTTAAAATGACGTACCATTGGTTAATAGTTAATTTTTCGAATTTCTTTGTGACGTTATTTAACATGTGTATTCTTTAAATGTTGTGCAATCTAAATACGCGATGAGAAATCATTAATTTTTGAAAATGTTACACCAATGCACCATTAAATGTGATTTGGGATATACGTTGAATGTGTACGAATCTAACGTGTCATAAAATTTTTGATATAATTAAAAACGAAACTGAAGAAAGCATTCTATACTGTAATTAGGGAGATTATTCAACTGCGAAATCAGTTATGCCTGTCTTTCTTTACACTTCAAAATTTCGAAATCAAAGAAGTGTTTTGTTTATATTTATATAACTGATTTTTTAATTTTTCACTTTCACGGTATAATGTCTGGTGAGAACAACAGTGCAATTACTTCTAATTAACCTGAAAAAATAGATGCGGCTGTAATTGTTCTTAGTAAATTTAATTCAGAACAAATCAAGCCAGAACTCCAAATCAACATAAATGTCGAACAAATTTTTATAACACATATCTATAAAAAGGTAAGTTTTGGTTTAAAGATTTAGATTTTGTGGGGTTGTATAAAAATTGTATCCGCGCCTCTATTTTATTTTCATCAGTGTGAAAGTATATCGAGTTTCTATTATGTTTTAAAACAGTGTAATTTCTATTGAACAGTCATCACCCATTATACGTTAATCGCGAGTAGTAAGTGATGAATATTCAATCGTGTACGGCAGTTATGAGTGGTGAGTAAAGAAATCATCACTCATTCTGATGAGTGACCAATCGTAACTGATTACAACGAGTGATGATTAATTTAACTAATTTAAATAATTTTATCATCACTTGTTACTCAATCAATCGATTACCAAATGCCCAACTCTGGTCAAACTCAATAGACCATACCACAGTAAATAGGGGGGGGGGGGGGTTTATAAAAATGTGTATGTATTTGGTAAATAAAACTTGGCGTGCCCGAGAATTTTTTCAGTAAGTTTCTATTTATTCCAATCAATTTATTCCATGGTTTAGCGTCAATGCACTATTTAGACAAAGCACAACAACGGACTTTGTACCATTTTAAAAGGCAATAGAGAGCTTGTAAAGAATAGGTTAACAATAAAGCGCTGACCACGCATGAAGGTTGACGGCGCGGCGGTGGCAGTTCCTTTTCTATTTTTTGTCAAAAATCCCTAAATGGGGTAACAAATAAGTATAAAATTATAAGTTTAGTATCGATATAACTCAAAAACTACTTAATAAATTTAAATTGGACTTGTACACATAAATTTATTGTATTTGTAGTCTGACCTCAGCGTTGTACATTGACCTACGTTGCGAAGGCCGACGTAAAATATATAAATAAAAAAAAATCATCAAAAAATAAAATAATAACTAGTTGGGTATTTTGACTTACATCGCGACAAAACATATAAATAGGGTAAGTAGTTGTTGCACGATAACCATATTACACTTAGAACTTAGTTAACCGAGTTAAAAACATTTTAATACCCTTAGAAAAGTTTTCATAAAACCAATTATGTTTTGTTAGAAACTATAACCAAGTCCCATGAATATTGCCGTGTAATGCTTAATCATCGGCTGTGATATATATTATTCGTATTAGTGCTATAAATATTTAATAAATGATTTTTAATACTATTACTAAATGGGAGTGTTTATTTTGTGAGAAGCGAGTTTACGGCCTATCATATACATGCTATATAATAATAGCCTGTTGTCACCTCCGTAGGTTTGGCAACACCGCTGGAGTTATCAGCGACACATCAGTTTCCGTTCATATATAAATTGCGGAGGTCACTTCGTACCGTTTGTATACCTTATATATGACCTACTAGAAAATCAAAAATCGTTTCCCCTCTTTTGATGCTCGCGTAGCGAAAGTTCCCCTCATTAAAAATATGCAATCAGATCAATAATATATTATCTGGAACACCCGGAGCCAAGGTGGCCTGCTCTATATCCCGGAGGTGACAACTTAACACGTATACATATATATATATATATATCATGTAGGATATATATATATATATATATATATATCATGTAGGATATATATATATATATATATATATATATATATATATATATATATATATATATATATATATATATATGTATACGTGTTAAGTTGTCACCTCCGGGATATAGAGAAGGCTACCTAGGCTCCGGGTGTTCCAGATAATATATTATTGATCTGATTGCATATTTTTAATGAGGGGAACTTTCGCTACGCGAGCATCAAAAGAGGGGAAACGATTTTTGATTTTTTAGTATGTCATATATAAGGTACACAAAGGGTACGAAGTGACCTCCGCAATTTATATATGAACGGAAACAGATGTGTCGCTGATA
Source organism: Melinopterus prodromus (assembly GCA_964023965.1). NCBI lineage: Eukaryota > Metazoa > Arthropoda > Insecta > Coleoptera > Scarabaeidae > Melinopterus > Melinopterus prodromus. The sequence continues at coordinate 48,075,444 of OZ030394.1, forward strand.
ACTCCAGCGGTGTTGCCAAACCTACGGAGGTCACAATAGGCCATTATTATATAGCATGTATATGATAGGCCGTAAACTCGGTTCTCACAAAATAAACAGTCAATTTTAGTAATAGTATTAAAAGTCATTTATTAAGTGTTTAGCACTAATATGAATAATATATATTACCGAGGATGATTAAGCATTACACGGCAATGTTCATGGGACTTATAGTTCCTAACAAAACATGATTAGTTTTATGAGGGATTTTCTAAGGGTAATAACATGTTTTTAACTCGGATAACTAACTTCTAAGTGTAATATGCTTACCGTGCAAAAACTAATTAGGTACCCTATTTATATGCTTTGTCGCGATGTAAGTCAAACTACCCAACTAGTTATTATTTTATTTTTAGATGTTTTTTTTATTTATATATTTTACGTCGGCCTTTGCAACGTAGTACATTGGGGTATTTGACCCAAAAAGCTGGCCATAAATCAAATTTCTAAATTGTTAAACTCCAAAAAGTAAACCAGTTTCTGGGATAGGTGAAGGACCGGTGTATTAAAAGGCGGCAATATTTTTTCACCTGGGCCCTCCGCCACGTGTTGTTGTCAGCCAAAAGTTAGATTTTAGTATGGCTGAACATGGATGCACATAAGTTGACGCTCTTGAAAACGGTTGCAATTTTGTGTTTTAAGGAAAAATGTGACCTTTTTGTTATACTTTCTTTGGAACCAAGTATGAACTTTCATTCGACATTATTTTTATTAAAATTTACGCACAATTTTGTTTATAGCTGGGCCGAGAACATTCGCTGTTGTAAAAAAACAGTTTTATGCAGAACTTGAGTGTTTTAGTTTAGTGCTTAGCTTAATTAAGCTTTTGAAAGTGGTTCAAATAATAGTATACATATTTGACATTAAAACTACTGGAAAATCTGCTGTGGATAGGTGCGGATGCGGTTTTTGTGATTTTATTTCTAATACGTTGTAAAGGAAAATCCAAAAATTGATGTACCGGCTTATATGTAATTTCATGCAATTTCTTTATACCGTGATAGTAGAGGTAATTTAGAACATATTTAACCATATTTAGTTATATACAAATGGTTACGGTTATCGAGATATTGACGAGATATTCTATATTCAATGAATCTTGTATGTTGTAAATGCCGCTCTGTACGTATATTTTTCCGTATTGGATCACGTATAGCAAACAACCCCGATAATCTAGACTCTTAAAAATCATCCGAAAAAAAACTTAAACTTTGTACTTGTATATGAATTTCTTGGAAATTTGTTGCTTGAAGCCAATCGGATTCATATTCAAGGCAAGAAAATACATCGAATGTACCTACTCGCATACACAGTTCACTGGTTTAAAATGGATTCTTGTTGAGGAGAGACAATTAGTAAGTTTGTGAATAGAAACTGGTTAGGCGTTTTCGATAAATGTGTTTACGCGGAATGCGAATCCGGGTCCAACACATGCGTATTAGGGTTATACCACAAAAAACGACCGTTTCAGCTTGAAGTATGATCAAATTTCGAAAGTTTTCATGGAAACAGTAAGCATAAATATTAGACAATTTTAAAATAATACTAAAAATAATAGATTTTAAAGTGATAAATATGGTAAAATATGTTCTTAAATGGTCCCGCAAGTGGAGAATAAAAATCAACCCACTCAAAACCCAATACCTCATTCCATTTCACCGCATCCTAGACACCTCTCCTTCAATGCAGGTCCATAATGCCACCATCACTCCATCCCCCTCCTGTAAATACCTTGGTATATCCATCGATTCCAAGCTAAGATTCACCGGGCATACAAAGCAGTGTAAAATCAGAGCAAAAACCAGAGCAACGCACTTTAGATCACTCACCTATAGAAACCGAGGAATTAGCACCAAGGGCGCAGTGCATATTTATAAAACTGTTTGCCGTCCAGTTCTGGAATACGGGTGCCTCTTATTTAAAAATCTTCCAAGAATAGCAGTAAATAATATAAATGTGGGCGAAAGAAGCTCTCTCCGCACAATAACACGAATTCGACACCCAAACAACCCCCTCCACAATCCGTCCAACGCACTCCTTTATGAAACCACCAATATAACCCCCATCACCACTAGAATTGAAGCCCTCTCAGTAAAACTATCCAAAAAATTCCCCCCAACCTTATTCCATATGTTCCTAAAAAGAATCCCAAACCAACGACAAAATACCCAAATCCATTCCAATCCCACAGTATTGGAAACCATTGAAGAAATGCGACGACTCCCATAGAAGACCAGTCAAGGCTGAAAGACTCCGGTCCATGGCCATTTCCGAAGAAACAAGGAAAAAAAAAATATACATATACAATATAAAATTAATAATGCTATGTAATTTAATTTTTTTTTTCTGGAAATAAACTGTTCTATATATATATATGTTCTTAATTGCCTCTATTATCACGTCTTAAAAGGAATGCATCGAACGGAAAATAGCATGAATAGCGTAAGTACCGTTTCAATACACAATATCGACTGGTGTAAACTTTCATTTTCTTCCTCTACCACTGGTCTGAAAATATAAAATATTTTTCAAGATTTTTTTACAACATAACAGACCCAAAAATATTATTTCATATAACTCAGAAACGACATGTATTGTTCAATTGGAAATCTCTCAATACTGCGTATTTAAACAGTACATTCAATATATTAATTTATAAATTTATAAAGTAGACCATGAAAGAAATAAAATCACAAAAGATATTGATGATAAATGTTGTAGTAGTAATTAATTTACAATAGGTGTAGTGCAGTGAAGAACAATTTTTAATACAGTTTGCTTTTTTCCTATTTTGTACTGTTTTATTGTGTTTATTAAGTTATTAACCTTCAAATTCTTAGTATGAAGGTTAAAATGTTATACATAAATAAAACAACGCATCTAGAGCCCTTTAAGGTGAAAAAATAATTTTGGCCAGGTTTTCGGGTCAAATACCCCCTTGTGCGTAGGTCAATGTACCACGCTGAGGACAGACTACAAATACAATGAATTTATGTGTGAAACTCCAATTTAAATTTATTAATTTATTATCGATACCAAACTTATAATTTTATACTTATTTCGTTAAGGCTTTCTGACAAAAAGTTAAGGCTTTCTGACAAAAAGTAGACAAAGAGCTGTCACTGCCGCGCCGTCAACCTTCATGCGTGGTCAGCGCTTTATTGTTAACCAATTCTTTACAAGCTTTCTATTGTCGTTTAAAATTGTACAAAGTCCGTTGTTGTGTTTGGTGTAAATACGTGCATTGACGCTAAAATCATGGAATAAATTGATTAGAACAAATAGAAACTATTACTGAAAAAAATCTCCGGCACGCCAAGTTTTATTTTCCAAATACATACTCATTTTTATACCCCCCCCCCCCATTTACTGTGGTATGGTGTATTGAGTTTGACCAGAGTTGGGCATTTGGCAATCGAGTGATTGAGTAACAAGTGATGATAAAATTATTTTAATTAGTTAAATTAATCATCACTCGTTGTGATGAGTAACGATTTGTCACTCATCAGAATGAGTGATGATTTCAGTACTCACCACTCATAACTGCCGTACACGATTGCATATTCATCACTGATTACTCGGGATTAACGCGTAATGAGTGATGACTGTTCAATAGAAATTACACTGTTTTAAAACATAATAGAAACTCGATATACTTTCACACTGATGAAAGTAACCTAGAGGCGCGGATACAATTTTTATACAAACCCACAAAATCTAAATCTTTAAACCAATACTTACCTTTTTTATAGATGTGTTATAAAAATTTGTCCGACATTTATGTTATTTGATTTGGAGATCTGGCTTGATTTGTTCTGAATTGTCAATTACAGCCGCAACTATGTTTTTAGGTTAATTAGAAATAATTGCACCGTTGTTTTCACCAGACATAATACCATGAAAGCGACAAAAAAGAAAAAAACACTTCTTTGATTTCCAAACTTTGAAGTGTAAAGAAAGACAGACATAACTGATTTCGCAGTTGAATAATCCTCCTAATTACACTATAGAATGCTTTCTTCAGTTTTCTTTTTAATTATATCAAGAATTGTATGATACGTCAGATACGTACACGTTCAACATACATTCTAAATTACATTTACGGTACATTGGTGTACCATTTTCAAAAACTAATGATTTCTTATCGCGTATTTAGATTGCACAACATTTAAAGAATACACTCACTTTAGTTAAAGCAAAAATATAAATCGTTTATTATTATGTATTCTCTATAAAAATGCATATTTATCATAAGATAAAGTTGGATAAATTAAAACAAAGTATACACACATTACATTTACCGTAATGTGGGTTTACTTTGCAAATAAAATCTATTAAATTGTATTTTCTTTTTCATATTTGTAAACCAATATCATGCAGTCGCTACCGGCAGTCAAACTAGAAACACTTGTTTCTACGATTAATGAGTGATAAGTTATTCTTAGATTTATGATTGACGAGTAATGAGTGACGAGTGATATCGATAATCATGAGTGTCACTCATCTCGGGTTAGTTGAGTGATGCCCAACTCTCAGTTTGACGCAAAATTATCGATCGGTCTGTCCGTCTGTCTGTGTATACGATAACAATACAATTGTTTATTTTAGCACTGGTGTGTGCTAGTACCTTTTGTGCAGAACGATGCATAGAATTCAAAAAAGTAATTCAATACAGGGTGTACCATTAAAAAAAATATCTTTCTTAGGAAAACCTGTTTGCTATATTTTGTTGCAGATTATGACCAACCGGTGCACAATTTGGTTATGGCAGGTAAACAGGCTTATTGAACGCTTCTTACGCAATCATAATCTAAGCCAGAGCAATAAAATTAAGAACCGGTATTGATATATACAACCTTTCTTAGACTGCTGTTTTTCCTTAAAAATTCCAATAAATCAAAAAGTGTAAAGGTTACAGTATGTTATGTTATTTTTCATTGTCGTAAAATTTTGCGAGGAATTAAAAACTGTGCCGAAATATAGGTTGTTCTATTTAACAAAACATAAGTTTAGGTTGGTACTATGTTTTGGAACAGCCTGTATACACGCTAATAGTTTTACAATATGCGCCTCGGCTTTGTGTATATATGAGTGAAAACAGTTTTAAAAGATCTTCATTAACAGAGGCATAATCTTCCTAGATCGCACTGTTGAGACAGCCTGTATAGTGTATATATTCACAATTTGTTGTGTAGGTTTTGAAGTATTTCGCCCTAAGAAAAATGGGAGTCGAACTAATAACATAATGGGAGTCGAACTAATAACATCTTTCCGCGATTGTAGCTTGTTACCTTAATTGATATCTACAATGATGATCAATAAACTAAACTAGGTGCTGTACTATTCAGGCCTACCACTACAGTTTACTGTGACAATAGGGTATTTATAAAAAACAATAAATAAGCTAAAAACCCAGGCACCCGGAGAAGCTTTGGCTACTGCTACACATTTTTGTATAATACATAACTGCGAAGAGTAAACATTTTCATGTCTATGTCGGTCTTTTCATGTCTCAGATAAAAAAAACTGTATGTAATATTTAGTCGTATTAACTAAAAATTCCCGCAGCATCTTTTTAATATGTCTACTTGAGTACTTGATTCAATAGGACTTGTGGTGAACACAAGAAAAGGTATGTGCAATTGATAGAATTTATTGATGTAATAGCACCGCAAATAATTTATTTAGTTTTATTTCAAATAATATTTGCAATGTGCGTACACTAGAATAGTTGACATAAAGCAGCCTATGCCATTCAAAATAAATAACAAACGATAAAAACAAGCGGGATGTAATTTTGAAATAAAAAAATTCAGCCACGGCCTGGATTTGAACCACAAACCTTTGTATCTCGCGTACCATGCACAGCCCAACTGCGTCCGAGAGCAGCAATAAATACGAAAATACTCATATAAGAATGTTTCTTGCGCTATCACCTCCGCAACGTTGCCAGCGTTTTTCGGATGTCACAGCGTACGTTGTACGATACAAAACACGGGGCCATATATGCGGAGGTGACTTCGTAGCGGTCGTATCTAGTATGGGCGACACTAGCGCTCGTGATGTACGCTTGAACTAACATGACTTGTCCGTACATATACAATGGACGTTATCGGCTCCGACGTAATTTTTGGATTTGAGCTCCCTAAGCCACCTAGACCACATTTCCGTTGAAAAGAAGGCGATACGTTGTCACCTCCGATTTTGGAGCCATCAACGTTATATATGAGGTGACAACGTACACTCTGTCATACGCGTTGGAGCCCACACCGTAGCAACCATATGTATATATATATATATATATATATATATATACTCATATATGTACTATACATATATAGGAGCTTATGTAATTTTCGTGGTCCCTGAAGAAATATACACGCTATGCCCCGCCTAACCCTCACGTCCGGGGTGGTTATTAAAATTTAAATTAGTCTGTTTTTTGTGTGCTTTTCTGTACCGCCCCTCTAGTAGCGCGACCGTACGGCCGTATGCTCCGCAGTGCACAAACTTTAAATTAACGTCATTCAAAGGATAAAGCCGAATGTTGGCCCAAAGCAACGGGAAGCTTTAGTACGAGAGGTAGCCACTAGATCTCCCACCCGCTCTCTGACCTATTCACGTCACAGAGTTAGAGATGATGGTCCGCTTAATAAAAAAAAATATTTTCTACCAACTGGGGCGTATTAAGCGATAAAATTATGTGAGATGATTGACGCTCCTAAATAAATCTTTGCCGACTAAATTTAAATGGGAGGTATTAACAATTACGTTTAGTATTAACCACACTTGTGTGTTAGATGTCTTGGTAGACTAGTCATTTTTAGAAGACCTTTTTACAAGTAAGCAAGGTAACGCAAGTAGGTAGGTACAAAATGACTGAACTCTCTTAACTCTAAGCATACTATTGATACACATGCATCTAGCATCAGTGCTCTCCATAATTATTTATAATAACAAAATATTGGGTAGCTCTAAATACTGTAGTTGCTTAAAAGTACCCCAGAATAACAGAAGCCTAACTTCGGGTTATGTCAAAGGTGCAAATATTTCTGACCTTCAATACCATACGATTGTATTGCCTTAACAAAACTTCATGACTTTTGTGCCTATACTCGCACTGAATGAAAATGGCGTGGCGTTGAGCGAGGTGCCACTTCTCAAAATGTCTCCTACTAACACTGAGAATGTAAAAACTGACCACGTGTGACTTTGGTTGGACTATACTGATACTATCCGACCTGCAACTTGAATGAAAGAACGTAATCGGAGTCTGTATTTTCTTGTAAGTTTAGTTTCTGGTTGTTCGGTCACAGTACTGTGTAGGGTGTACTCTGTAGAACAGAGTAGAGGAGGGTGGGGCAGATTGGGTCACTTTTTCACTTTTCAGTAGAGATTTTGACACACTTTTTTTAGATATTTAGGATTGATGACTGCATTGATCGGTAGTGTTGAAAGTTGTCTCTACATACTGCTACCGAAATACCAATACGTGACCATCAGTTAAGAAATATTGATTTTTCGTCAGATGTGCATTTGTCCAATTGTGCCCCACCGTATATTTGGACAAGGGTGGGATACATTTGGACAGTATAATAATTTAATTGAAGCCTTATTTGAGACAAATTGATTAAAAAGCTCCTTTGAATATTTATTCGTAAGAGCTCATTTTAATATTCCTTTACATTATTTATTCACTAATAAACTAAAATAAAGTAAAAATTTGATGTGGCCAGGCACATGACTTTATCATACAATATATAAAATTAATAGTTTAGCTGCATGAGAATCTATTTGATTGAGATCAGTCGTGTCTGCATTAAAATAAAACTAGTTAGCCAGGATTTAACAGATAAATAATTAAATAAGTAAATAATTCCTTTATTAAAATAAGACAATATTAAATGCAACAAAATATTATTTATATTTAGGGCGCAGTTCAGCACACTTGTTTCCAAATTGCCTTGCTCTTCCACTCAACTCCTTACGCAAACTAGAACTAAGACGTATAATTGTAGCAATAATATAAAAATAATTCTGAGAACTTATCAAAACAAAAGCAAACAAAAAATTACTCTAGAGTCTAATTACACGTAATTGCAACAAAACATCGCACCTGCCCATAAAAAATTAAAATTAAAAAGCCTCCAATGTGCGCTCGATGCCTAATGTCCCCCCTGTTGAGCAAACAGACAACGCTTCACCTTTCCCCCAAAACTGTTTAACGATAAATTTTTCATATCTTCCCTGAGACCATTATATATGTGACTGACCTGGTAAGAGAATGGCCGTTTATATAGCTCAGTGCGATGGGCAGGTGGAGCAAACAAACCCCCGAATCTTAAATTAAGGTTATGGACATCCGTTCTACAGCATATCTTCCGCATTAGGTATTGTGGGATCCTAGTGGATAGCAACGTATGATACAATATTGCTGCATGCAACACCCTAGTGTTATCCATGTTCAACCACCCCAAGTCGTCCAGCCCATTCGATGCATGATCATACTTCGTCAAACCAAAAACAAACAGAACACATGCATTTTGGACACGCTTAACACGCTGCCTATCCGACGCCCTCAGGCAAGGACGGTACACGGTATCACAATATGAGATCTTTTGATACTATTAACTACTATCAATATTAATTGTGAGATAATGTCAAAACATCAGCATCTGACACTTTACCAAAAAATTTCATAGGCATAAATTATTCAAAATTTCCTCAGCTTTAATTTGTTATTTAACTATTTTGACGAAATAACAGAAATTGCGGCTCATTTCTAAAGTCCTCACACACACACACACACACACACACACAGACATTTTTTTGTACCTTGGTCAAATATGTTCAGGGGACCCAAAAGGACATATTTCCGCTAAAATCTCAAAAACTTTTTTCGGCACGATTACAATACTTTACATACTGCGTATGATAAAGTAAAAATATTCTATTGAAGATTGTATTGAATAAATAAAACTTGGAATTGTAGATAAGAAGTTTGTCTGGACGGCTTGTTTAGGTGGTGGTAGTTTTGAGACGATATCAGCCCTAGATCTAGTACCAATGTCATTTTGGGTTGGGTAATAAAATCCGCAGTTTGGCTGGTATCGTAAAAATTTCACGATTAGGTCATTATACACGCCTTCGATCTCTTCTACATGACGCAAGTAATGAATAACCTTTTCTTTTGCTGGAAGTTTTACCAGCACGAAGTCTCCTACGGTAGCTTCTTCGTCGTCCAACAGATTATGGATGTCTTTATAGTCACTTCGCAGATCTACGTCAGAATCTGAGTTAATATTTAGTATACGATCTTTGTTAACACTTCTCATGCTTCTTTGCACCTTCTCTTTGGCAGGTTTTTTCACTGTCGCTTTGGTATTTGTTTCACTAACATCATTTTCTTTAACTTCTATTCTGTCCCTTTCCGGTGTGGTAGCATAAGTACATGCTCTTCCTTTCTGCCTGGCACGTCTATTATTTTGCTTTGCCTGTAGTGTGGGATAAGGTCGAATATCGTCTAGATTTACTAGGTTTGTAGATTTTTTCATAAACCGTCACAGTGTAACAGGAGAGGGAAATTAGATTTGTTCAAATGTGCCCCATGTACCAATGTGCCCCACGGTACCCTAAGTCAAAGACTTACTCTGTTCTTTCCTGCACAGTATTCAACAATTAATATATTATATTAATTTCCAATTTTCAGTAGAATATATTATGATCTGGCTGTATCTTTGAGTGAGGAAGTTTATTATAACATACAATTATTGGTTTATAATTCTTGTATTCACTAGACTTGCGTCGAGACTTGCGTAGCAGTAGAACAAAATATATGTTAAATTCTTAAACCGAATTTTGATTGAAAACTAATCAATTAAAATAATAAGAGAACTACACAATACACATGTTCATTTCAATATTTCCCATCCTAATGGTATAGGATAAGTCACATTGTCACAATGTTGAGCAAGAACACATCGCACTTGCCTCTCAGGGAAATTGCAAAACCACTGCTGGTTCAATATTTCTAACAGTAAAGAAAAGCCACGTAAAAAGTTTTCTTTACTTTCCCTCTATAGATTTAATATTGAGGCTTTCATTATCATGTTTTATGTATAATAAATAAGTTGAATCGCAATTTTTACACCTTTCCGCTGCTAACAATTTTTGTGCAATGTGCAATGAAGACTGCTGTACCCATCTTTTCTCATTTATCTTGTTGCCGAATTACTGACTATATGCTCCGAAGATGAAATTGTTATTTCGAAAGCGATCGCCATGCAAGTAAAGAGTTTTTGAATTAAAACTGATGCTAAACAACACATATGCGTTTGAATTCCTTTAAAGTTGAAGGTTCAGGCTTTTATTTCATCCTGCCTAAAGAATTCGCATCATGAAAAGTCGCGTCGCCCTTTTTTGGAAAATTACTGTAAAAGATAAAAATATGTAATTTGTTAGCATATTAAGTCCATTTTGTTAAGAAATGGAACATGATGAAGCCCTTAATTAGCTGATTTGAATAATTTTAACAGTTGGTGATACGTCTGATGATTATTATTAGTGCCATTTGAAAATCGAATGTGGGAATGGTTGCGAGTTAGGGGTGAGACAAAAAATTTAGTCAGCAGTGATTATTGAACATTTTGTCTAAGGGCCCGGTTCTTGCACTGAGCTCCTCTATTATCGCTAAAAAAATAAAAATTAAAGCAAACGTTGAAGAAAACCTTGTTTTGTAAAACGAATCTGAAGTTGGTGGAAAAGCCAACTTTTGTTTTTCCTTATGGGCATAATCCTGGATATTCCAGTGTACTTTTCTTTCATGATTCTAATAATTTATCAAACTTGATATTTGGCTGTAGATTTAGGGCAAAATTTTAATTTTTAGTGGAACACTTCTTTTGAACTGGAAACGTTGTTGTTTCGCATAAACTGAATCAGAATTCCTTCTGTTTTGTACGTGGAATTGTAGGTAATTAAATGTGGGAATCACTCCTAAAAGTAGCACGTAACAAGCATCATGCATTTTGAAAGCAAAAAAAGATACTAATAAAATATATGTCTAATAAATATGTGAATTTATGCCCACCATTTCATGACACCGTAGTATTTAAATCATATTTTTGTGCCGCGATGTATGCTAGTTTGTTAAACGTAGTCCATGAATAAAAATTGAAAATTACAACGTTTGAAAGTTTTTTTAAAACTCAAGTTATTGTTATTACTTATATGAAGATCTCAATAAATAATTCAGTTATTAATATAAATTATTCCGCCATTTCCGATGATTTCAAATGATTTAAAAAATCATCCAAAGCAATTCTGATTTGAGTGTCTGAGTTACCGAAACAGAAAACCTTTATTGACAGTATGATAGCAAAATTATCAACCATTTGAAAACTAGTACATTTTAGGATAATAACTGATCATATGTCTGTTTTTTAATCTGTAAACTATTTATTTTAGGCAAAAAAAGACTCCTAATCAATATTTTTATTCGGGATGTGTTTTAAGAAGGTATTTTGTAAAATCGATTTCTCGTGCTCGGTGGTGCTAAAAACATACTAATCAACATACATTTCGATCTGTCCTATTTTTTCCATCAACTAAAAATCTATCATGTCACAAAGAGAAAACTTAATTTAGTCTAACTTGATTCTCAAAATAAAATGCAAATAGCGCAGATTACGAACGTAAAAAGCATAGGCCTGATAATAAAATAATTTCCTAGTTTATACTTGCGCTTGCTTTACCTTGCACTATGAACTGCATGGCTGGAAAGTATCGAAGTAACAAAGTAAATAATTGAACTTGAATGCCATCATAACTATGGTATAAAATTCTAAACGAAAAGAAATATCGTGTGTCTTTATAACAGGACACTGGAGAGTGGAGACCATAAGTCAATATAAACTTTTTATGATGCTGAATTTATGCGCCTGAACAGATTCACAAATTTACGACATACTTCAACGGGATGGAATTCCTTTAACGTTAAAATTGTCCTTTTAAAACCACGATGCGGCCTAAAGTTGTGGTGAATTTCAGGTACATCTCCATAAAACAAATTCCGAACGGCAAATGCAAATCTAGTTTGCCGGGTTTAATGTCCAGATTAAATTCGGTCGTCCTTTTTAACGGCACTCGCGGGGATCGGAATTAATTTTATAACGCAAAACGTATTAATGAGGATCACGGGTTTAATTCGTAAATAAATGTACCTCAGGCCTTATTGGCCTGGGTTTAATGCCTGGACTCTGTGCCGCAATTTTATTGTTATGCCTACGGCTTTACCAACTTTTGTTTGCGTTGAATTCCTAACGAGGAGGGATGATATAGGGTGTTACGCTACAGCGACACTGCTCTCCCCTATTATGCATATATACATATTGTATACAATCTGTAAGGGATAATTCGTGGTTTGATATAATTTCATTCTTATAATTTCTTGTAATTAACCAAATTAGCTTTTGGGGTAGTAAAGGAGTTTTCAATAACGTTGGACTATATTGAAAGCACACAACTGCTTTGTAAGCAGTTGTGTAATGGTAATGATAATGGTAGTTTGAGCTTTACTAGATTTGACGAAAAAATGTGTAAAAACACTTCTGGAATCAATAAACCCCCAATGTTCGTGTTGGTGCCTGTTATACGCCAAACAGCAAAGATTAAATCACACAGCACTGTTGAAAATTGTAGGCTAAATGTCCCAAATTCAGACACTGTCCTAAATTGCGACAATTTTCTGTTTAGTTGGTTAAAATAAGAAATCTACAACATTGAATATTATTTTAGAACATCCGGTTTGTTAAATTGATATTGCACTTATCAACCCACAATCGTTTCGTATTCTACCAATGTTCCAACAGTCAGAATATGAACTAAAAGTTTGACTTATCTTGATAAATGAGTGTTATGCTAAAAATTGCTAAATTAAATGCATATGGACCACTTATGTCCTCACCTAATTACAGGTAACAGTTTCAGTAGGTTAAGGAAACAGAGCAATCAGAACCAGGTTATATTTAGGGTTTATACAAAAACAAGCTTCTAAAAAAAACGGTTTAAACGAATTTTCAAATCACTGTAATCAACCTTAATATTTTTCGAACTACAAAAATATTAGAAACTATAATTATACCTACTGCATACAAAACAATAACAATACATACATTTAAGCAAACAAATATATAAAATGTCCTGTAAACCGATACGTAACAGTGTTTTATTCTAGATAAAGAAAATGATTGGAATTTTCTGTCAAAGTTTGTGTAAAACTTATACATTGTAATACGTTTAGCACTTGTGTAAAACATCACATATGATCAATGTAGTCTGCTTGAAAAATAGAACAAAACAATAAAAATGTCACATTAACTGGCTGCTCTGCTGTCTACACTAGAGTCTAATTGAAGTGTTGTAATTAAGAGCTACAGTTCTCATATGCTAGTCCTCAACAATATAAGTTGCAGATTACTTATTATCTGATAATGATTTCAATCAATTGATTTTATTCATTTATTCATTTGTTAAATTTAGGAACCGCTTTGGAATGAACATAAAAAATCTGCTTAATAACCGGTTTTAAAAAATCGACTAACCCTAGTTCAGGTGGTACTGCGCGTTCTTTACTCAGTTTTAGTGTCCAACAGGGTGTAAAATATTTGCTTGTGCTCTAAGGTATGAAAATATTTATATTTTAACTGTAGCACATTATTTCCTTCACTTGTCAATATTTAAATGTAATACGCTCTTGTCGGCTCTTATGAACCGATAATGATTTAAAAAATAAAATAAAATAAGAAGAAAAAATATAAAAATAACGTTTGTCGCTCGTACAAATCCATTGAGCGTCGTTTATTTGAATATACAAAATACAAAAGCGGTTAAATTTGGTGTAATTAATAAACTAATTAATTGTTTAAAAAAAGGTGTTTTTGTTTTGAGGATTAAGCTTCAACAAAAAGGTTGTACTTAGATTTTTTTAGTACCATTTTGTTTAGTACCATCTGATGTGAATGATATACTTATTGACTGAAATGGAATTTCGGCGGATTAAGCGTACATTCGTATTTTACCTGATTGTTGAATCTTCATAATAATTTTTTACAATTATTACATTGGTCGAAGCCAGGTCAAACAGTCTGATACAAATATTGAATGATTCCATAAAAGAGAAATCAGTAAATTTAGCTTATGAATAATAACTCAAACACCTTATATCTATTTAGATATCTATTTAGAATAAAGTTACAATGTAAAAATAATAGAAACCGTCAACAACACAATATTACATGCGCTGAGTCAGTAGCTGATATACAGTGTGCAAATTAAGTTAGGAATGAATAAGTAGCAGTTTTAAGTATTGTGGTAACTCCGCTGCAAGCTTTCGCATTTTTGTTTGTTTATACTTTCTTTATACTACAAGCTTTGTATTTTGTCGAGGATGATCTTCTGAATATAAAGATATGAAAGTGTTATAGCGTTATATAAATGATCGATAAAAACACATTTAAAAATCGTAAAATATTGATAACACTAAAGTTAATGGGTTTTGGGAATTGATGTTTTCGATAGATTTCTTTGCGACCATAGTAATCCGGATTCAAATATTTTCGTATCACGTAAGAGATCAGAAAAAGTTCAAAGATCAAAATCTAAAAATCTGATGTGGGCATGCACATGATTTTATTATACGCTGATATTCTGACAATACTGTCAATAGTATCAAAATATCTGTCAAATCCTGGCTAACTAGTTTTAATGCAGTACGAGCCATGAAATAGAATTTGCTCGTGCATTAATTTGATAAAAAAAGGTCATTGACATATATTACACAAAATTTCCTCTACCTGTTTTTATTATTTCACGTAATTATAGAAATGGCGGCTCATTTGTAAAATCGTTGAAAAATGCTAAGAGTAAACCGCGAGTTCTCTTGGACTCACTTGAACAAAAATTCTTTCAGCTCTAAGTTTGGTCATAAAACTTCTATAAATCTTCATATTTATGAAGTTTTGTCCCGATCTCTTTAGTAGTTTCTCCAGAATCGTCGCCACAAAAAAAAACTGGTACACTGCAGTGCACATACACCCACACACACAGACATAATTTTGTACCTTGGTTAAAAATATTCAGGGGACCCAAAAGGACATATTTCAGCAAATTTTTTTACACGGTTGCAATATTTTATGATATGATTAAAAGACATAATTTGAAATATTAGTTGCATTTTCAAATGGGTTGTAAACTAAAGTTTAAACATTATGCTTTGACAAATAATTCTGAACTTTTGTTTTCACAAATTTTAATGTCCTTGATGCACGGACATGGTTGATTTCAATGATCGTCCATACAGAATAAGTACTGCTAGAGACTTAGTACGTTAACGCCAAAAGTTATGTTACCTTTTTACTTTATCATACGCAGTATGATGAAGTATTGTAATCGTGCCGAAAAAAAAATTGAGATTTTAGCGGAAATAGGTCTTTATGGGTCCCCTGAACATTTTTGACCAAGGTACAAAAAAATGTCTGTGTGTGTGTATGTGTGTATGTGTGTATGTGTGTGTGTAAACGATTTTTGTGGCGACGATTCCGGAGAAACTACTAAAGGTATCGCGATGAAAGTTCATATTTAGAAGTTTTATGACCAAACTTAGAGCTGAAAAGCTTTTGGTTCAAAACGGTCCAAACGAACTGGTAGTTTATTCTAAGCCTTTTTCAAGGATTGTGCAGATGAGCCGCCATTTCTGTAATTTCGTCAAAATAGTTAAATAATAAATTAAAGCAGAGGAAATTTTGAATAATTTATGCCTATGACATTTTTTGGTAAAATTAATAGTTTAGCTGCAAGAGCAAATTCTATTTGATCGAGATCGGTCGCATCTGCATTGATATGAAACTACATAGTAGCCAGGATTTTGACAAATAGTATTTTGTGCTGTCACCACAGAAATGTCTATGGCTATCACCACGCTGTCACACTCGGAGAACTACGGAGAACCGCTATGGAACGTCATCTACAGTGTCATGAACGAATATAAATCTGTCAGAATTTGAATTAGCTTTTTAAACTTGACAGTTCGTCGAAGTGGTATCAACCTAACATTTTCTATACCGAAATATAACCATTTTTGAATTTTTTTAAAATACGTATTTTTCAAAAAGCAACACAAGAAACGTTGATGTCACTCCTGCCGAAAACTACATAGCGCGAATCGCTCACATGCGACGACGACGCTCCGTCATCGGTGACGCGCCGCATAACCGCCCGTTGTGCTATTCCGTACTTTCGGCACTTGTGAGATACACAACTATTATTCTGATGACAGTAGGTAGTGTCAAATGCTGATGCTTTGACAATACCTACGATTGATACTATTGACTATCAAATTATGTGTCAAATCCTGGCTAACTAGTTTAATTTTAATGCAGACACGATTTATCTCAGTCAAATAGATCCTCATGCAGCTAAACTATTAATTTTATATATTGTATGATAAAGTCATGTGCCTGGCCACATCAGATTTTTTTTATTTAACTTGCAACACTTTTTTTGTAACTTAACAGTCGATAAGTTACCAAAAAAGCAGTGGCTTCCTATTAAATATAGATTTCAATTAAAGCTACATGGTTATTTAATTGTATCATAAAATTACACCTACGTTTCTGTCATTTCAGGTCATCCAAACGTGAAAGTATTTATCGGCCATGCTGGACTTCTAGGAACAACAGAAGCAGTACACTGCGGCGTTCCAGCTATTCTTATGCCGCAATTTGGCGATCAGTTCGTCAACGCCAAAGGTCTAGAGGCCAGCGGTGGAGGTGTTATCCTAGATTTCGGGACTATCACAGAAGAAATCATTTTAAAAGCCCTGAAAACAGTTTTGGAACCTAGGTAAGCCCGATAATCCAAACTTGTGTATTCCTATCTTCTAAACGGTTTAATTTAAATTTGCAGTTTTAAGAAACAAGCGGAGGAATTATCGGCTAGATTTAAAGACCGACCGATGTCGCCTTTGGATACTGCCATCTATTGGATTGAATACGTAGCTAGACATAAAGGGGCACCGCATTTGCGGACTGCAGCAGTTGGGATGCCTTTCTACCAGTACCTCCTTTTAGATGTAATTGGATTTGTGTTAGCTGTTTCAGTTGTTAGTTACCTTATTTTGGCGCGTATATTAAAATTTGTTTTTGGAAAATTGTGTGGTAGTAGTAAAGCAAAGACTAAGAAGGTAAAAAAGAGCTAAATTTAGAACAACCTAATTGGTAGAGCTTTTCTTTTCCTTGTTTCTTGTTATTCTTTTCAGTTTGAGTTATAATTGAAAATAGAATATGTTGTAGTTAGGTACTGTTTTTAATATACGTTGTCAAGAAATTTGTTTCTTTTTTATTATGATATAATATTTCGTTGGTCAAGATATTTAAACATGATTTTTGTGTCAAGGCATGTTTTCTACGAATTATTTTATTTGTTGAAACGAATTTACATAAATGGGAGTTTACATTTCAGAGGAAATGAATGGCAAAACTGTAGTCCCACATGTGAGAGTGCTAGAATCCACTAGTATTTATTGTTTTCAATTATATAAGTTATATGCAATTGACTTTGATTTCACTAACATGTTTCATGTTCATTCCTGTGTTACTATTCAGTACAGTGAGTTGAAGTTTGATGTTAAATAACTAATAGTGTAGTAATATTGTAAACAAATTCATCAAGATTATCTTGGATTTTAATTCGTCTCAATTATGATGGATTTTAAAAGAATTACAAGCAGAACAGTGCAATTTTAACTTTAATATGTAATCCTGTTTAACATAAACGAACGTATATTGTTTTCTGTTGACACCCTGTGAAAAAATTTATATTTCGATTACTTTCCGAAGGATAGTTCCAATTTTGGACCATTGGTAGTTTTTCAGTTAAACAAAAACACGTAAATTTGTTAACTTTGTTAACACATTTGAATTAAATTTTATTTGGAATAATAATTATTTGTTACATGAATTCATAGATAAGTAGATAACACTCAAAAAGGCACATGGAAAGTAAGGAAAAAAAGTGTTAACAGTTCTTGTAAAATGGCTTTTGACTAAAATCATATACATGCCAACTTCAATAATTTTTGATATGCGAGGTTGGAATACCCCCGCTTGTGTTATTACAAAGAATAAAACGCTGAATATTTCATCTCAACAATCTTGA
The DNA here is from genome assembly GCA_964023965.1 of Melinopterus prodromus. Classification (NCBI taxonomy): domain Eukaryota; kingdom Metazoa; phylum Arthropoda; class Insecta; order Coleoptera; family Scarabaeidae; genus Melinopterus; species Melinopterus prodromus. Next base: position 48,093,696 of record OZ030394.1, read on the forward strand.
AGCTATTTTTTCACTTGCAAAGGCTTAAAACTAATAAAAAATGGACAGGTTTACAAAAATTATAGAAAATTGAAACTAAAATCGCAGATTGTTTAAAAAAGTATCCCTGATTAAAAATGTAGGTTAGGTTTTTATTAAAATAAACTGGAAAATACCTAACATCGATTTTTAACCAGGGATACTTTTTTAATCAATGACGATAGTTTTTAGAAATTTGGAGAAGTTCATACACAATAAAATTGCAAATTTACAATGTAAAGCAGTATTTTTTGCATATAATCGGATATTGCCACGAATCAATCAGTTTATATGATGAACGAATAATAAAAATGGGTAATAATAATAAAAAGTTTACGACCGTTATTGAAAATAAATGCTAAAATTGCAAAGTTTTACTTTACTTGTAAAGCTAGGTATATCTTTGTGTGAGCCATACCGGCTAGTGGCTGTTACAGAGTACCGTAAATTGAGATGCTCGGCTACTTTTTGGTAAACCATATTGTACCGAGAAAAGGTAAGTATCCGTGAAGCTGATACATCACAGAATAACCAATAGTAATAAGTCCTTTGAATTGGTCACGTCAGTTAGTCACGTGTCACATACATAGTTTGTCCCCAAGAAATTCATTTTATCATCAAAAATCGTTTAAGCTATTCACTGTAGCGTAAAGTGACGGGGGAAAACTAACCAACCGTGACTTGATTTGATGCAATTACTGGTGCCCTAGGTAGCGAAAATTGCGATGATTTTGTACACCACTCTACAGTATTGCCACGTTAGGACCCTCAGTCATATCTTGCTTTCTATTGCTTGGTACGTCGCATCTAGTAAACTATTCAACATTATCAGTATCATATTTTGTAGTGAATTGCTTAGAGATAAGTAAGTAAGAATTGCAAGAATTGTAAGGATTGTAGTGAATTGCTTAAGATAATAAGTAAGTTTCATTTAAGCTTAGCTTCAGTATTCAGCTTCTAAAGACATATAAGATACTGGTAAACTTCATCAGCATCTTAACTATGAAACTGTGCCATTGTTGCACAGAAACAATATTGTTATTTTTTATCATAACTGCGCCTTTGACCTTTGAATGCCATAAATGAAGTGCTTTTATTTTATAAAGGCGATATTTATTTAATTTCTTCTTGGGAAATATACAGTGAGCTCGCAGTGTATGGAAACTTGCCAAAATCTAGAAAACGGTTTGCTATTAACAAAAATCATTGGACACTTCGGTTTTTAATTATCGTGTGGAGACATTTTTATAACAATTCAACTTTCCTCATTTAATTTTTTTATTTGTTATCGATACCACGTAATCGACATATTTTACTTGTTGCATATGATAAAACGGTTAATTCTCTTCATAGTAGTATACAATGACCATACATTAAACAATTTTCGAGAAAAGTATAGCTGAAAATAAGAAAACATTGATAACTTTTGTTTGTGAATGAAAAGTGACGTCTTTTGTTGGTTTCTTTGGAATGAATACGAATCTGGGCTTGACAGTTTCATTTAAGGAAGCACCCACACACTACTTAAGAAATCGCTGTAGGTAAATGATGCAAAAGTATTTGTGGACAAACTTTCAGTATTTCAGGTAAAAGCGCAAGTTTAAGACTTACTGTGAGAACTTTTTGACGTTTCGAGTACATTGGGTTTAAATTTCTACAGTTTCATCTTACGTTTTTCCAAAACCACACGCGAGTGTCTTTATTCGTATTCTGGTCCACAAATTCTATACAAAACTCTTTTTCATAGTCCATTCAGAGTATCGTTGTTTCCCAGAATTATCAATATTTTGCAATTTTCAGTTGTTCAAACAAATTCTTACGACAATTAAAAGTTCTACCATCATCGCTAAAAAATAGGGGGTTGCCATTAAAAAAAATCTGATGTGGCCAGGCACATGACTTTATCATACAATATATAGAATTAATAGTTAGCTGCATGAGATTCTATTTGCTCCAGGTCGATCGTGTCTGCATTAAAATAACACAAGTTAGCCAGGATTTGACAAATACTTTGATAATATCGTATAAATACAAAATGATATAAATAATGTTGTAACAGCAGGCTGTTCCAACACTAGCGTTGCGACATATATCTCTATCTCATCCGACGTAGTGCCACTGGACACACTACGCATGCGTCAAGTTAGTGGATTTGATTGGCTGGATTGGATCCATAGGTTACAGTGCTGCCACCAGCTGCCACATGTATAAGTTTATCTATGGGCTGTCAGTTGTTTGACGTTAGTGAGCTGCCATATGTATAAGGTTATCTATGAGCTGTCAGTGGTTTGGCGTTAGTGAGCTGCCACATGTATAAGGTTATATATGGACTGTCACTGGTTTGGTGTTAGTGATGCCGAATATTACCGGCTAACGGCCGCAGTAATACCGATCGCGCACTTTAAGCTACAAATGCGCCATCTGTCGACAGTCCTAATAACTACTGGCCACGCATACGCAGTTTGATCCCGGGCACCACAACGATACAAAAAATATCTATCTCCGTCTCAGTTTGTTGAAACCGAGACTACACATTGGCGCTATAGGACAAGCTCCGTATAATCCCTAAAACGTATATGTATATAATTGTGAAATCTTCGCTTACCCAGTTTTAATTCAGACACGATCTCGATCAAATAGAATTGGCTCATATAGCTAAACTATTACATAATTTTACCAAAATATGTCATACACATAGAGTATAAAAAATTTCGTCTACTTTAATTTATTATTTAACTATTTTGACGAAATTACTGAAAAGGCAGCTCATTTGCAAAATCCTTGAAAAATGCTTAGAGAAAACATCCAGTTCCTTTGGACCCAAAAGCTTTTTAGCTCTAAGTTTGTTCATAAAACTTCTAAATATGAACTTTCGTCCCGATACCTTTAGTAGTATCTCCGGAATCGTCCTCACAAGAATCTGGTACACACACAGACATACACACATACATACACACACACACACAGAGACCTGTTTTGTACCTTAGTCAAAAATGATCAGGGGACTCAAAAGGACCTATTTCCGCTAAAATATCAATTTTTTCGACCATTGGTAATTTTTCAGCTAAAGAAACCCACTTATTTGTTAACTTTCTTAACACATAATTGACTTAAATTTTATTTGGAATACTAATTATTTATAATATGAATTCATAGATATACACTTAAAAAGGCACATACTCACTAACGAAGAAAAGTGCTAACAGTTCTTGTAAAATGGCTTTTGACAACAATCAGATACATGTCGACTTCAATAATTCTCGACATGCGAGGTTGGAATATCCCCGCTTGTGTATTACAAAGAATAAAACACTGAATATTTAATCTTCACCATCTTGAAGCTACTTTTTCACTTGCAAAGGCGTGTTGGCTAAAAACTAATAAAAAAAGTTAAAGTTTACAAAAATTATAGAAAATTAAAACTAAAATTGCAGATTGTTTGAAAAAGTATCCCTGATTAAAAATGCAGGTTAGGTTTTTATTAAAATAAACTGGAAAACACTCACCTCGATTTTTAATCAGGAATACTTATTAAAATTATCATACGCAGTATGATAATTTTTCTTGGGAACGGGTCACGTATGTATACCATATTATACTATCGGTGGTGACTCGAACAGTCCGTAATCATTTAAAAAGAGGCGTCGTTCGGGGAGAGTTAAAAACGCCGACACCGCGAGCGTGTTGTTGAGCATTTCCGTCACGCCTTCGTAATTCAATTCTTCGTCCCGAGGCAGCAGATACCAGCCTCGGGAGCAGCAGCAGGGTAACAGTGACAGCGAGAGAGGCAAAGGCAATGCGAACGGTCCCGGGAGCTATTATTTTCAATTTCGGTACGCGACCGCCGTCTCGCACCCCGCGGGGCCGTATTTTTTCGCCCCGTGAATGAAAACAAATCTACGATCCGCGTCGGGCCATATCTAGATGGCGCTGTCACCGCCACGGGCGTCCGTTCCGGAGCAGCGTCGGCCGCAAAACGGTCACGGCCTACTTCCTTCGCACGTCCTTTGCATGTTTGCGGTCAGGTCGGGTGGCGCGAAGCTCCGGCAAAAAATCGCACGAGGAGAAATGGCGACGCTCGCTAGCCGGAGGCTGGGGATTTTCTGTGACGGATTTTTTTTCTGGAGTCGCTAGCGAGATATGGGAGGCGACGTCGCCGTCGGTAGGGATCCGATAAAAAAAAATAATGGCTTTAAAGTAAACAAAAAATCGGGCTGTACTAAATGTTGCGGAATCTAGGTATAAAGGGTGATACGTTATACATTGCTTATGTTGCCTTATTGAAAATGGAAAGCTAATTCTGATCTGCAAACACTGCTTAAAAAGAAGCTAGGATTGTCAATTAAAAAGAAAGTTTGGATGAAGTTTCGGTTTCCTTTTTTAGTATAGTTTCTAGTCCTGCAATGTTTCGTTTTTAACGACTTTAACTCTTTCCTTTTTTTGGAGATTCTAATTTTTTGCTTTCTATTGAATTTGCTTTTTTTATTTTTTTTATTGTTATTAGCTCGTTCGGTAACTAAACAAATTCCTATACTGTTAAAAAGATTACTCAGAAAAAAAGCTAAATCCGAGTATTTGTAAAACTAATCATGGCGCCAATAACAAAAAGTTTAATTTGTTTCCAGCGAATTCACTTGCGAAAAAGAGAAAATTGAACTGACAAAAAGTAAATAAAATAGTTGCCATAACATCTTGATGGGTCCACAAATAAAACAATATATGCTCAGACTTTTTCCTTAATACCACTTCAATCATTAGAAATTTGACATTTCTCAACTGATTACTATAGAGAGAGAGCATATAAATTTGTAGTCCATTGTCTATTAAACCGCCTTTTTATCTCTACTAATAACAAAAGTACCCGTACAATCCAACGTCCCGTGGGACACTGTATAACGTTCGGCATTTATGTTCACAAGCAAATTATCAAATATTACTTTAAATTGCCTCCACAACAACGCCGCTTTAAAATATAATGAACTTCGAGAGTCAGAGAGTCAAATGGAATAGGGGGCTAAAATATAAGTGGCAATGTATGGAAAAAACGATTTGTACTTCGCTGTTGGGTGAACGTATATTGATCTGATAGTCGGTGAATCCTAAATTGAATTATTAATAGTGTTACGCAGGCGTGATGTCGTTAAAATAAGGTGATTTTGTTCGCTTAAGCTTTTCTAAAATTGATAAAGGAAAGGAGTTAATTAAAACCTCCTAATTTTGCACGAATAACTTAATTTATTTTGGTGCCAGTTTCGATTTCTGGATCATCATCAGCCAAAAGCTACAAAAACAAAATATTCAAACGAAATCACGCAACAAATGTAACACAAAAAAACGAACAAATAGGATTTAAAAACTAAACTTTTATATGGTAAACTAGCAATACTCACAGTCAAAAATCAATTATAGCGGTACAAGACATCAGAATAAATTAACAAGTAACATTAAATACACGGCAGTAAACATGTTAACAAACCACCAAATAAAATCAAAATTTAAAGGTGGCGATAAAAGTTTGAATAAAATACAAAACATGAAAATGAAAAGATAACCCAAAACAGTCAATTAGACTAAAATGAAAGCAAAACCAACACAAAATTAAAATACGTGGGCGAAAACTACTGAGAAAATTGAATTTAAAGGTAAACTGGCGTGTAAAAAACACTTGATCACTTAAAAGGTTGTAATTTTTGTAACCCTAATCACATTTTTGGAGTAATTTAACGTTGTCAAAATTAATTTTATGTCCCATAGCAATTCTAGTAGACGTGTTGTTATGTTCGTTAAGTCGAATGGATAGTTTTCTGCCCGTCTGTTCCACGTAATAGCTGTCACAATTATTACAGCCTAGGAAGTAAACACTACTACTTTGAAGTACTGAGTCAGTAACTTGACGCTGCCTTGACAGAATGGTTATGAGTTTTCTAGACGCCTATTTTGTAAGGTTTCAGAATTTTATGTAGTTTGGGTGTAATAGAATTGAAGGTAAAAGGTCTGTATAAGGGAGGGGGGTTATCCATGGAGACGCGGGTATATAGGGGGTCAAGGGAAATATAGGTATTGAGTGCTGTAGTAAAAGAAAATTTACGCAACGAAGAACAGTTTTGCTGATTCCCACATCGATGATTCCTCTGTGATGTTCATCATCAGTTCAATTCTCAACGGTTCTGGAATACAAAATCGCAGGCTTCCATTTTTTCACCTATAAACTCTTCATACACTTTTATGCACGTTCGAGCATAAATATATAATAAATATATAAGTCGAAAACGCTATAATTTGTGAATGAATCTTGCTGAAACCCCGGCCCTCTGGATGTCATGACCCAACTTACCCATACTTAAATATCTATATCCGTAGGCGGAGTGGCCGAGTGGTAAGGCGTTTGCCTTGGACTCCACAGGTCCTGGGTTCGAATCCTAGGGTAGACATACGGATTTTTCACTCCGCCGCCGTGCTTCGGATGGCACGTTAAACCGGTGGTCCCGTAACCAGTTTCGACGTCTGGTTTCGATAACATTGTATTGGATGGTGTCACGGGATAGCGTGCCTCACAGAGACAGGCCTCGACTTAGGAGGAATGTGCGGAAGCCACCCTCTCTGTTCAAGGGGCATTTGCTATACTAGCGAGCCGTGTTCAGCCAGACTGCTCTGGTTAGAGGCGCGCTGTATGTTTGTGACAGCCATCTCGGGGAAGCAAAAGGGGCCAACTGTGGCCTAGGTGCACTGCTACTATAATAGCTATACACCACATATCCTCCATATCTATATCCGTTTACAATCAACGATTAAAACATTTCATCAGTTTTCATGGATTTCTATGGTGGAATATGATTCCCCTCACATTTGATGCATATGAAAATGTACCCGATATTCTGTACCTTTACTAAACAAATGTTCGTTTTAATTGTTTAACGCGAATGCAACGTTCATATTACCGGAGTATTTCGAATCATCGTGTCAGTACTTTGTTTAGCCATCTCATACATTTGAATTGTACATTGTATGTAGTGCAGTAAATTTGAATGTGCTTCATGACACGTAATTGGGAAATATTATTTCCAATCGGATACTCACTTTTTATACACATACCCACCAATGAAACGAATTTATGTTTTTAGATTCTGGTTTTCTTTGAGACAATTTTGAACTTTCTAGGGTATCGAGTTCCTTCGATACACATTTGAAAGTTCGGAATAGGGCGACGAGCGGTGATGCGGCGGGTCACCGATGGGGGGGGGGGTCGCCGTCATATGTGAGCGAGTCGCGCTATGTAGTTTCCGGCAGGAGTGATATCAACGTTTTTTGTGTTGCTTATTGAGAAAAACGTATTTAAAAAAATCAAAAATGGTTATATTTCTGTATAGGAAATGTTAGGTTGATACCACTTTTACGAAACGTCAAGTTTAAAAAGCTAATTCAAATTCTGACAGATTTATATTCGTTCATGACACTGTAGATGTCACATCCGTTCCAACATACTAAAATATAACTACACTCATCGCTATCCTTTATTTACAATTTTCTCAATTTATCGTTTTTACAGTTAGATATAACAACGGGTTGATATTTCGTATCAACAAACGACCAAATTGGTGATTCTATTTTATTTGAATTTTGTTTTTTGTACTTTGCCGCACTAGAACGGCAACGTTCCATAGCGGTTCTCCAAACTCTGATAAAATCAGCTGTTTTCGAGTGTGACAGCCTTAGACATTTCTGTGGTGACAGCACAAAAAAAATATTGTCAAATCCAGGCTACTATGTAGTTTCATATCAATGCAGATGCGGGCGATCTCGATCAAATAGAATTTGCTCTTGAACCTAAACTATTATCTTTACCAAAAAATATCATAGGCATAAATTATTCAAAATTTCCTCTACTTTAATTTATTATTTAACTATTTTGACGAAATTACAGAAATGACGGCTCATTTGCAAAATCGTTGAAAAATGGTAAGAGAAAATAGCCAGTTCCTTTGGACCCTTTTGAACCAAAAGCTTCGAAGTTTCTTTCTTCTTAGAAGTTTCGTTCCGATACCTTTAGTAGTTTCTCCGGAATCGTCGTCACAAAAATCGGGTACACACACACATACACACACACACACACACACACACAGAGACATTTTTTTGTACCTTGGTCAAAAATGTTCAGGGGACCCAAAAAGACCTATTTCCGCTAAAATCTCAATTTTTTTTTCGGCACGATTACAATACTTTACATACTGGTCTCCATTTGAGTGTTTTTTCCATTGAGTGTCCATCTTACTCCTTGGCTATACCGTACTGATGAGGACTAATAGTCCGAAACACGTGTCTACGGTTGCTTCTTCGAATGACGGAATTGCCCGATAAATAACCTTTTTCCTTTACATACTGCGTATGAAAAGTAAAAATACTGTATACATATTTAAGTTTGACTCCAATTCTGATTTCTTTTTATTTGTATGAAAATTGTTAATAAAAAGCACTATATGAAAGGAAACTGTCGTGGAAAAGTATCGGTCAGCGCGACTGACTGTTCTACCATCAGTTCTTAAAGGGTTCCTTAATTTTTCAAATTTAACAAACATAACAGGTATTATTTTAGGTTCTAACTTTAAACCCGAGTGCAGCTATGAGCATGTCCGGTATATTCCGGAAATCAGAACTGTTATCATTAAAATACATCTGGTAGGTTTATGTTTCGCCGTTTCATCCCCTAAATCTTAGGCCGTTCCCCGACGGACCGGTACGGTACCGGTACAACATTGTCTCGGTAAGCGCTCGACATGCCGAGCGACTGTCGCCGCCTTGTATTTCAATGGTCGGTCGCACACGGGTCTACACAATGCGGCAGCAACACAACATGTATTCGATATGCCGCAAATCTGCACATTTTGAAGCGGTAAAGCAGCATTTACTGGTCAGCTGTTTATCGTGTGGTGGTTTTGAGGTTATGTTATTGATGTGTTATTGTATAGTTTTGGTTCAAGATGTCTGTTGAAACAAAACTGGTTCTTGAAGCAGAAAAACATGAATATCTATTCAACTTCAAATTGGCAGATTATTCTCGCAAGGATGTCACAGAACGAGCATGGGAGGATGTCGCAACTAAAATAGGACTCACAGGTAAAAGGTATTTTATTTTTATATGTAAGTAAGTTTTATATACAATAATTATATTGCCATGGAAGAGACATATACGGTTTTATGAAATAGTCAGTCAAGTAATTACCTACGTTGGCTGCAGATGATGTTGAAGTTAAGTTAATTATATTTTCTTGTAAATTGAAGTTCTGTAATCTGATTTCTTGTTGCGGTTCATATGAATGCACTGAGTACTGCACACCTTCTTTAACACGCACGAAATTATGCAAAATACAAACACATTTGATTATATTTATAACAGCAGTGTAGTCTAGCACTGAGTCGTCATGCCAAAACTACATTCTATTGTTTTTCTTGCACTGCTCAATCTGTAATTGTATATCCTTCTCTTATTATCATCGTAAATAGGCCATCAGCATCACAAACCGCCAATAATACAATTGAGTGATAGTGTTTGTAATTGTAATTAGTTGAACCGGAGTTGGGAAGTTTTTTAATCCGCACGTGCTTACCATCAATTGCTTCTAAGCAATTTGGCATGTTCCGTAATTCATTAAATCGATGCGCTATATTTTTCCATCTTTCAGTAGAGGGTATCTTCATATATCTATCATGCAACGTATTCCAAATTACGAATGTTGTTTCTCTTAGTATATCCGATATAGTACTATTTCCTCTCGCAAAATATAGTCCCAAGGAGGTAAACGTGCTGCCCGTAGCAAGGTATCTGAAAGAAACGCAATAATTAAATTAACTTTCATTACTTTATTATATTTTTATTTATATTGAACAATAAATAAGTCGAAATGAACAGTCAAAATAGTATGTTTTTATTATTTTTTTTTCGGTGAACGATTGCAAGGAAAAGTGGAGGAACATTAGGTTTTCGTTTCTCCGAAATAGGAAAGCTCCGCCCAGTGGATCAAAGACCAAACAAACCATACTACTTGAAAGACTATTTACAATTTTTGTTACCGTACGTCAAACCTGTCATTAACACCGAAAACCCTGGTAATATTCCCGCACCTGAAACACAAACAATTACGGCGCCGTCTGGGTCAACAGATACGAAAGACAACCTTCCTGACAACGAAACAGAAAATGTAGATGCAAACGAGAAAAAGACCTATTCCAGAATTGGAAAAAACTTTTATAGATTACTTAAGAACAAAAAGTAAAAAAAAGATCGGATTCTGTGCATCAATGTAGAAATGATAACACCGAGTGTACTCCGATGCAACACTTCTTTATAAGCTTATTACCGGAGTTCGTTAATATGATAGAGGATCAAATTAGGGCCTTTAAAATGAAGGTGTTGGTTCTAATTAACGATATTAAAAAGACTAATTTACCCAATGTTCAGTCTGAAATGTCCAGTAGCGCGCCCTCAAGGTTATCAGAAAGATTCTCCTTACCATCCTAAAAACCACCGGAATTTAGCTACACAGAGTTATTCACAAATCTTCAAAGTTATCGAAAATCAATCAAAAAGAATAATATCTAATCTATTATTACCTATATACAGCTACAGCTTATGTTTCGTTCAATGTATGGATGCACCCAATATCGTTTATTTCTTCTTCGTAATCTTAAATATAAATAAGACACATTGTCTTCTTCATCACTTGACGACGACATACTGTTCTTAATTGTTGAACTACTGACAGTAAAGTGACAAAACAACTAAAACGTGCAGAGCCGTGCGAGAGTGATGTACGGCACAGCATCGTTGCAACATATGTCGCACCCTTGTTGTGTCGCTACCGTACCGGCGCGGCCCCTCCCTGACGTACAAATATTAAATTGACATTTGACGTATGAGCATTATTTATTATATTATAATGATTATAATTAAGTTTTAAAAAGTACAACTTTAAAATGTAATGGTTTTTTAATTACAAAAGAGTTTTCTTTTTATTTTTGTCAAGCTAACGAAGCCTAAGCACTCACAGTCCAACTATAAATTATTTTTCTGTGAAATAAAGACCAGGTAGGTACGTCTTAGCCAATAGCGCTAAAAATTGCCAAGAAGTTACACGTAATAAATAGTACGTGCCAGCGGCGTACGTCACGGCTAATAAAACACTCGGTGCGCGGAATTTCAGCAGCGCCGTCTTTCAGCGGCGCTAAAATTCCTTTCAGTATTTTAACTTCTCCGGTCCGGTTGATCGGGCGGCCGCCGACCACAAGGGAACGGGCACGAACTTCTCGCCGTTGCTAGTTAATGGAGTTTGTTCGTCTTTGGACACAGCGAGCTACGGCACGTCAAGAATCTGGCAGCAGTTCTCAGCTATCACTCCCCCCATACCGCCCGCGAAGCCCGAACTTGTTCCCCAATTCACCCCAAGGCATCCCAGGTGAACTTCGAGGATTTAAGGGGCGGAGTAGGTGCTTGGAAGTTAACACACCCACTCACACACAGATCGAGTCACGCACGTGTATAAATATACACTAAACACTCTAACTACTTCGGCAAAATCTCCTAACAACTTTATAATCAGGAAAGCGGCACAGCGTGGATCCCTCGCAGATTGCTTTGAGGAAGAATTTAATAAATGCGATCAAAGAAGAAGTTATCATTAAGAGGCCGGTTCAACATAACTTCAGGACTGTTCTTGTTAGTTCTGGTGGTCCCCTATTATTCCACTTATTCAAACTGTACAATGCTCCTGTGCATGGGCGCCGTTACAAAATGCTTCAGTCATGTTTTACTTTATCATACGCAGTATGATGAAGTATTGTAATCGTGCTGAAAAAAAATTTGAGATTTTAGCTGAAATAGGTCTTTATGGGTCCCCTGAACATTTTTTACCAAGGTACAAAAAAATGTCTGTGTGTGTGTGTGTGTGTGTGTGTGTGTGTGTGTGTGTGTGTGTGTGTGTGTGTGTGTGTGTGTGTGTGTGTGTGTGTGTGTGTGTGTGTGTGTGTGTGTGTGTGTGTGTGTGTGTGTGTGTGTGTGTGTGTGTGTGTGTGTGTGTGTGTGTGTGTGTGTGTGTGTGTGTGTGTGTGTGTGTGTGTGTGTGTGTGTGTGTGTGTGTGTGTGTGTGTGTGTGTGTGTGTGTGTGTGTGTGTGTGTGTGTGTGTGTGTGTGTGTGTGTGTGCGTATGTGTGTACTCGATTTTTGTGACGACGATTCCGGAGAAACTACTAAAGGTATCGGGACGAAAGTTCATATTTAGAAGTTTTATGACCAAACTTAGAGCTGAAAAGCTTTTGGTGCAAAAGGGTCCAAAGGAACTGGTAGTTTATTCTAAGCGTTTTTCAAGGATTTTGCAAATGAGCCGCCATTTCTGTAATTTCGTCAAAATAGTTAAATAATAAATTAAAGTAGAGGAAATTTTGAATAATTTATGCCTATGACATTTTTTGGTAAAATTAATAGTTTAGCTGCAAGAGCAAATTCTATTTGATCGAGATCGGTCACGTCTACATTGATATGAAACTTCATAGTAGCCAGGATTTGACAAATATTTCTTTTTTGCTGTCACACTCGAAAACAGGTGATTTCATGACAGGTTGGAGAACCGCTATGGAACGTTGCCGCTTTAGTGCGGCAAAGTACAAAATACAAATTTCAAATAAAGTAAGATCTTCAGTTTGATTGTTTGTTGATAAGAAATATCAACCGGTTGTTATATCTAATTCTAAAAACGATAAATTGAGAAAATTCTAAATAAAGTATTGCGATGAGTGTAGTTTTATTTTACTATGTTGGTACGGATGTGACATATAGTGTCATGAAATAGTTCAAATAGTCTGTCAGAATTTGAATTAGCTTTTTAAACTTGACGTTTCCTAGAAGTGGTATCAACCTAACATTTCCTATACAGAAATATAACCATATACTATAACCTCAAAAAGCTACTCAAAAAACGTTGATGTCACTCCTGCAGAAATAATAAAATGAATAGTTTAGCTTCAAGAGTAAATTCTATTTGATCGAGATCGGTCGCATCTGCATTGACATGAAATTACATAGTAGCCAGGATTTTTCAAATTTTCGGTCTAATGAATGTCTAATGACAGTACAGGTAGTCTCAAATGCTGATGTTTTGACAATATCTCACTACATCTACTGTCAATAGTAAAAAGATTTCATATTGTGATACCGTGTACGGTCCTTGCCTGACGGCGTCGGATAGGCAGCGTGTGTTCAGTGTGCAGTGTTCAGCTTGTCCAAACTGCATGTGTTCTGTTTGTTTTTGGTTTGAGGAAGTATGATCATGTATCGAATGGGCTGGGCGACTTGGGGTGGTTAAACATGGATAACACTAGCATAGAATAACACTAGGGTGTTTAATACAGCAATATTATCTCATAAGTTGCTATCCAAGAGAATCCCACAATACCTCATGCCGAAGATACGCTGTAGAACGGATGTCCATAACCTTAATTTAAGATTCAGTGGTTTGTTTGCTCCACCTGCCCATCGCGCTGAGCTGTATAAACGGCCATTCTCTTAGCAGGTCAGTCACATATACACTGGGTCTCAGGGAAGATATGAAAAACTTACCGTTAACCAGTTTTGGGGGAAAGGTGAAGTGTTATCTGTTTGTTCAACAGGGGGGAATTTAGGCATTGAGCGCACATCGCAGGCTGTTTTAATTTTTTTTTATGGGCGTGTGCGATGTTTTGTTGTCTTGGATTTGCTGCAATTACGCGTAATTAGACTCTAGAGTAATTTTTGTTTTGATAAGTTCTCGAAATAATTGTTATATTATTGATACAACTATTTAGTTCTAGTTTGCGTAAGGGGTTGAGTGGAAGACCAAGGCAATTTGGAAACAAGTGTGCTGATCGCCCTAAATATAAATATTATGTTGTTGCATTTAATATTGTTTTGTTAATAAAGGAATTATTTATTTATTTAATTATTTATCAGTCAAATCCTGGCTAACTCGTTTTATTTTAATGCAGACACGACTGATATCAATCAAATAGATTTTCATGCAGCAAAACTATTAATTTTATATATTGTATGATAAAGTCATGTGCCTGGCCACATCAGATTTTTTGTCTTGCTACACAATATACTATAGTATGTAAAATGTCAGTAGGATTTGTTTTAATTCAGGACGGTGGGCAAGCGCCGGTACATCACCCAATAGTTTCGGTGTAGTTGGGTTCAAAATCGAGTCCATTTGTAACGAGGTCCCTGCCACTGTTGGTTAATTATTGAATAATGATAGTATCTTATAAGATGACAACAATTTGAACTAGCTATTCTATTGCGCCATTGCTCCATGTTTATTATACCCATGCCCAATTGTACACAATTGTTTCTCAAAGATAGACGTATAATTGGAGGACGGGTAATATCGTGATTTCAGGTAGAACATTTCAATTATGTATTTTGGTGACATACCGTGGTAGTTTCACTTTACGTCTATGTAATAATAGAAATATTTCAATAAATGAAAAGAAATAAAGCCATGCCATTGAAGAATCGGAGTATAATTCAAGTCTAGACAGTGTGGCCATCTACGGTGCTCTCGAGAACTAGACGTCATTTGACGAAGATAGCAATGGGTCTATCTGTTTCGAACATATTCCACAAGAAAAATTATGTAACTCGCTAAAATTCACATTTTTATTTACTCGACAGATTTCAAGAGCTCTAACCTACACATCAGATATAATCTGATAATATGGAAAACTTGGGAACGAATGAAGTAGTATTCCAATCCAAATTAAGAGATTACATAAAAATTCTACTATTATATATCAAACATCAATCAAATTAGTGTCTAAAGAAGTATGCTATTATTTTATTAAAAACCCCACGTCAATTGTTAGGTTAGCTAGCAGAATATACCTACAATCAGTGGTGTTTTATCGATTCCACTACCAGAGAATCCAAGCTCCAACTTTGGTATGATGCAGAAGCCTATTGCCGGTTTTGTAATTAGATTCCAATTACATTATGGAAAATCAAAATACCTTTCCTGAATCGGCAATAAAATCACCTAGGTATGCTGAAAATTACCAATTTTGGATACAATTTCTTGATAATATTACTATAAGACGTCTCTATAATATTATTATATGAGAAATATTGTATAATCGGACATACTCGACTTGTCATTTACTGACGACAGATATGTTTCTACTCAAGTGCAGTGTATGAAGAATTACGTTTAAGACAACCAATCGCAGATAATATTGGAATTAGCTCCGAACAGCCGAACAAGCGTTACGACCCATATGAGTGTGGATTGATGATAGTGAGGATCAATATTTTTATGATTTTACGATGATATAATATAATATTAAAAAGCTTTTGTTCTCTAATTGTCTTTTATAAATAATATACGAATTACAAATTCGTAAATAAAGAATAACTTATTAAGTGTTATGTTTTTCTTATACGTTATCAGATCCCTGTGCTGATGTTGATGCTGTACAAACGTATATAATATGTATACCCGTCTGTTTTTTATTAGCTAGAGATAAGTGTATTATTATCGGCTGAGAAATGAGTGCATAAACTATCGTACCAATAGAAAGTAATCGGTGACCAAAGGTATTGGTATGGGTTTTGCAATAGATTACACGTATTTCTTCACAAACACAATGCTACATAATTTAAGTTATAAATGTATATGGGCACATAACTTCACTATTCTTTCAAATATTCCGAACAAGTTCATAATACATATACATATATAATACAAGTTATATACATAAATACATGCTAAATATCTCAAATTCTCAACATAGGTTATATCAACAATTTTTCACAGTAATTCTTAAAACCGCGTGCCATTGGCCCGCATATAAAGCTTTGTGATTGGCACAGGGCACAGCCGTTCCATAACGGTTGTCTAACCTCTGATGAAATCAGCTGTTTTGGAGTGTGACAGCACAAAAAAAATATTTGTCAAATCCTGACTACTGTAGTTTCATATCCATGCAGACGCGACCGATGTCGATCAAATAGAATTTGCTCTTGCAGCTAAACTATCAATTTTACCAAAAAATGTCATAGGCATAACTTATTCAAAATTTCCTCTACTTTAATTTAGTATTTCACTATTTTGACGAAATTACAGAAATGGCGGCTCATTTGCAAAATAATTGAAAAAGTCTTAGAATAAACTACCAGTTCCTTTGAACTCTTTTGAACCAAAAGCTTTTCAGCTCTAAGTTTGGTCATGAAACTTCTAAATCTGAAGTTTCGTCCCGATACCTTTAGTAGTTTCTCCGGAATATTCGCCACAAAAATCGGGTACACACATACGCGCGCGCGCGCGCACACACACACATACACGCACACGCACACGCACACGCACACGCACACGCACACGCACACGCACACGCACACGCACACGCACACGCGCACAACACACACACAGAAATTTTTTTTAACCTTGGTCAAAAATGTTCAGTGGACCCAAAGAGATCTATTTCCGCTAAAATCTCAATTTTTTTTTTCGGCACGATTACAATAATTTATTATACTGCGTATGATAAAGTAAAAACAAAATATTTAGGTGCGATGTTTCTGTTATGAGGTGTGTCTTTGCCGTAGATTGCGTGTCGGTTAAATATGTTAAGTTTATAATGAGCTGTGACAGTCGAAATATGGCCATTTTTAACATTTCTTAATCGCACAATTATCGCGTATTTCGCTCTTTTTAGTGGAAGTTTTGTCAAAAACTGCACTTAGATAAAAAAATATTTTTTTTGTAAATTGTGTTGGGCTATTTGAAGTATTTTTGATAAAACCCAAAGCGTAGAAGTAATATTCATTTTGTTCATGACAATAAAATGAATATTTAATATTCTAAGAAGATGCTCTGAATGAATGAATTCTAAAGTTTTCCAATTTTATTTTAAAGAAGAAAACAAAAAATCAAAATGTTTATTAGTTTTAATATGAAAAATTGAAAATTTGACTCTATCTAACAATTCCTGTTGCCGTGAGTACTCTTGAAACATTTTACATAAACGTATTATTTTTGTACAAATTTAAGACCAAGTTATTATCCAATAGAGTTTAAATTTTGTTTATTATTGATGTCAATACGCGCACTTTGACACCTTTTAAATCGACAATTTTGGGTTACTACTTGTAAAAGTAAAATTTTAAAACGTTGATCAAGTTTCGCGGTAAAAGATATATATCCAGAAATCCCGGGATCAGTATTTTGTCCGGGATTGGAAGTCCTAGTGCCTATCCATATCAACCTCCAAGCAGTATAAAGAAAGACCCCATAGAGAAGAACTTGGGCCCGTCTTAAAGAAGTAGACATTCATCTTGACTTGTAACACTTTTTGGCCGTTTTTTTTAGCGGTAGCCTATTCAAAATTGCCATTTTCATATTTTTGTTTCATGAGTTAAACTTTATGGCAACTTTGCGAAAAATTTAAATTTTCAAAATTATAAAATTAAATTAAAAAATTATTGCAAATTAATTGTTACATAAAAGAAGTGCGACCACTGGAAATTTAAGATTAATATTTCCCAGACAACCGTTTTCCACAAAGTCATAGGGTGAAGTAAAGTAATGTAACAAAGTAAGGTAACAAGGTTTTGTCAAGTTTTGTCGAAAGTGCACGTGAGAAATTGTGTCTGCATTAACCCCGTGCGAACCCGGTTTAATCTAACAAAAAATCAGCAAGTTTAGTACCATCGTATAGAGCAAAATTTAATCTACACGCCCATAATTAAACTAACGTGGAAAGAGATTCCAGAGCTACACAAAACAAGTAAGTAAGCAAATTTTTACCGAACTCAGACTGCCTGGCGACTGTTTTTTTCCACCTACAAGCCGAAAGGCCAGACCGGCTGACGAAACGAGTTTCCTTGTTGGCGGGAATTTCCCAGTAGATATTAATACATTCATATCCTGCACTATATCCCCACTATACCTCACTGCATCCTCCGTGGCCCTCTAGTACTGTAATTAAATTAGTCACCTAGAACGGCCCCTAGTGTGTGAAGAACTGTGATCCCGTTGTTATTTTCTTGTACCTATACCTCTCTCTAAACTTCAACCTACACCTTTGTAAAAAAAAAAATAATTATATTTAAAATAATAAATAAACTAAAAAAATAAACAAAAAAAAATAAAAAAATAAACAAAAAAATATAACCAAAAAATAACATTAAAAAATATGCCTAAACTACGAGGAACCAAAAACAACACCCAAGCAAGCGAAGACGAAGAAGATGAGATTGGAGATTTGAACGAAATCAAGAAGATGCTCAGAGATCTCCAAAAGTCTGTGACGGAAAAGTTTGAGGAAATACAAAAGGACCAACTAGAGATAAAGAGAATTCTGAAACAAGACAAGATGGAGAAGGAGCAAATGAGGGAACGCATCGCGGTTCTGGAAAACATTGTGGAGGCAAACGAAAGAGAGAAGATACGCAAGAAGGTCATTATAACAGGCATCGAACAACAAGACAGAAAGAACGAAGATAATTGCAAAAGTTGCTAAGGGTTTAAACATAAAACTGGAAGAAGATGATATAATAAAATCATATCGCAAAACTGAGAACGGTCCGATAATAGCAGAATTTAAAACGATTGAAATCAAAAGAAAACTGATGGAAGCACGAAAAACTATAGGATCAGTGACCGTAAAGGAATGCGAACTGAAAGGAAAAGAGGCGGAGATATATATAAATGATGAACTAACAGCATACACCAACAGTATCTTCTACAAAGCCAGAGAGGCAAAGAAAAATAAACAATATAGTTTTGCATGGAGCCGCGATGGCATAGTATATATGAAAAAAACCAAAACTAGCAAAAAAATAAAGATCAGAAACCTAGAAGATCTAGAAAATTTGCAATAACAACAAAAAGACGACAGCAAAAGAAACATAAAAGCACCCGAAAAGAGAAATACCACAGAAATATACTTGCACAATTACCGAAGCCTGAGAAATAAATTGGACGAACTAGAACTTACAGCCGAATTGCACAGTCCCGATATAATAGCAATTACAGAAACATGGCTCCACCCACATGATGAAAAACTTTATAACCTAAACGGATATAACTCAGAATATCATTCTAGAATAACAAGAGGAGGAGGGCTGGCTATTTATATAAAAAAAGGAATAAACTACAAAGTACTGCAGAAACACACAGTAAAGGAAATCGAAATACTAAGAGTACTACTGACGAACAACGACATGGCGATATCACTAATATATAAACCACCTCATGTAACTCTCCAGTCACTCCTTGACACACTTCAAAGCAATGTGATAAATCGCAGAAAGAGTCACATGATAATTGGGGACATCAACATAAATTTACTGGAAAAAAATAAAGTAACGAAAGACTACATAAGAATACTGACAGAGCACAATTATAAGATAATCAACAAAATTACGAACAAACATTGTACAAGACACGATACAGCAGGCTCAGGATCAATTATAGACCACGTAATAACGAACAGAACGCAACAAATAGAACAAATAAAAATAATTCCAACCGATATTTCCGACCATAATGCTATTTTAACCACAATAGGGAAAACAACAAAGCAAAAGACCGAATATGAGATATATCACAAAACCAGAGATAATAATAAAGCAATCGAAAAAGAAATCTCGAAGTTCCTGCCATCAACAGTGAATAGCTACGACAAGCTCTTGAAACGACTTAAAGAAACAATACAGAACAACCAAATACACACAACAATCAAACGACGAGAAAGAAACGAATGGGTAAACGAAAAGATTATCCAAGAGATAAAAGAAAGAAATAAATTATACAAACGACTGAAGAGAAATCCGAACAACAACTACCTTCAAGAAGTGTACCATAGGAAAAAACAGACCACAAAGAAAAGTATCCAGACAACCAAAAGACAATACTTTTTAAACAAGTTTTTCCTCAACAAAAACAGTCCAAGAAATATGTGGACGATAGTAAACAAGATTGCTAATAACAAAAGACAGAAGCAACATATAGAATGTATGACCAAACAAGATGGTACAATAACAAAAGACCCGCAAGAAATAGCAAACACAATAAACGACTATTTCACAGATGTCGGAAAGGAATTAGCAGAATTACAAATAAAAAGCAAACAAATAAAACCAATAGCCACAACAACCTCAAATAAAAACACAGTAGAAGCAGTATTTCAATACACAAACGAGAAGGAGATAAACGATATCATTGGAAAACTAAAAAATAACACTGCACCAGGACACGACAAAATAACAACAACTATAATAAAAAACAACATAAAAACATTAACGCCGATACTGGTTAAAGCAACCAACGATGTCATAGACAGCGGAGAGTACCCAGACTGCCTCAAGATAACAGCAATCAAACCAATCTACAAATCGGGAGAAAAAAACCAACCAGAGAACTATCGTCCAATAGCCCTCTTATCGACACTAAACAAAATTTTAGAAAAACTTATTCAAAGCCGTTTAACAGAACATCTACAAAAGGATGGCATCATAGACAGTCAGCAATATGCATACCAAAAAAATTCTGGCACGACATCGGCAGCATACGATATGATCAACGAAATAAAATGCAGACTAGACGAGGGAAAATTAGTAGTAGCACTATTTGTCGACCTAAAGAAGGCATTCAACAACATCTCAAAGGAAAACCTACTCAAGGAACTTAAAGCTATAAACATCACAGGAAAATATCTAAGTCTAATCGATACGTACCTGACAAACAGACCCCAATACACGAGCACAAATGCAGCAACAAGCAAGACGCAATACTCAGGAGAGTACGGAATTCCACAGGGAGGAAACCTACCACCCACGCTGTACATCATATATACAAACGACCTAGCCGAAATAAATTTACACGCAACGCACTATATGTATGCAGACGATACATGTTTCATATATGCCGGAAAAACCCATCAAGAAGTCCAAACAAGTATAGACAGCGACATGGAAACACTCTCACAGTGGTTTTACGACAATTTGCTAACAATAAATGAAAACAAGTGCGAATACATGGTGTTTGAAAGCGGAAGAATAAGCAATAGTAAAACAATACAAGTCAAAATAAATAACATCACCATCAAAGAAGTCAGAGATGTCAAATACTTGGGATTAACTGTTCAGAACAATCTAAAATGGGACAAACACATACACAGGCTACTAAAAGATAACTCAAGAACAATAGCAACAATTTGGAAACTGAGAGACCTAGTACCGCACTCAATGAAGAAAGCTATCTACCATTGCCTGTTTACATCGAAAAACAACTACCTAATTCACGTGTGGGGAAACACAACATCAGCTAACATACACAAACTTCAAATCCAACAGAATAAAATACTTAAAACTATGTACTCAATAGATAGATTAACACCAACCACAGCTCTCTATAACATGACAAAGGTATTGAACGTGAGAAAGAGCATTGCATTCAATAATTTGACACTGATACACAAGATAAGACGAAATGAAATCAAAACAAACATTAAACTAAAAATGAACGACGACTTTCACCATTACAAAACTAGAACTTGCACACACATAAGAACCCACAAATACTACAAAAGTAAATATACACAAACATTGCTAACAAATACCATCAACAAATACAACCAACTACCGGACCACCTAAAGAAGTTACCAGTGATAACCTTCAAAATAAAAATTAAGAAAATGCTCATAGAGGACAAAATATAGAGACAAACAACGAACGGAAGCAAATGTACCCTAAATACCGTTAACCCGAGGAATGGAGACCCAGACACTTTGGTTTGGGAAAACCCAACCCCGTGGCGAGGAAAGAGGGAAGACAGCGACTGTGTTTATATTTTACTGCCGTATTTTGTGAACATATGTACAAGTTAAATTGTAGTTTATTGCATTACAATTAATAAAGAAACTTATTATTAAAATTATATTCGGAAAATTGCTGGAAGGACTGGCCTGAAACAGCGAGAATAAAGCGACCAAAAATATAGAAGAGGCTTACATATACGACTGGATTGAAACAGGCCGAGGAAAAGACCAAGGACCCAATTCTCGTCATCTTATTGAAGCGAATGCGTGAGTTTTCGAATGGAGTAGGGATATCACCGGTTGCCCGTATCTATGAGCAAGTTTGCTTGTTGCTAAGAACAATAACACACGCGCCACAGCCCATACGTTCCCATACGTTTGATTGAAAAGTATGGGCGTGGCGCTTGCGTTATTGTTCTTAGCAACAACCTAGATACGAACCAGGGGGCAACCGGTGATATCCCTACTCTATTCGAAAAGTCACGCATTCGCTTCAACAAGATGACGAGAATTGGGTCCCAGGACTCCTAAACGAAAAGAAGTATAATGATCACAAACGAGGTTTTCAGTTTACACGTCAGTGATTAAAACATGTTTGAGAAAAATATTTATATTGCCACGTGTTATTTTCAACTTCCTCTGGTATGCATAAACAGGGCGATTGCGATGGGGGCGTGCGTGGAAAGTTTTAATTGGCAGGATCGAAGCGAGCGGTTCGGTGCGGAGTTACTGGCTCGTCTTCGTCGGTAACTTTTTCGCAACTGGAGATCCCGGTTGACCGTGCTTCCGTAACGAGGATTAAAAATTCATTAAAAGTCAACTACAACTTTTCCAGCCGGCTCGCCGGACTGACGAGACCTGCTTTGCGTTGTCTCCGGCAGTATTTGAACCGTATAAAGTGGAGTTAGAATTTACTCGCTTGGGTATTTGCAAAGTAGTGTGAGGAAGTTCCATGCAGTATTAAAGCATTGGCCACAATTTGGTTCTTGTGGGGACATAGTTGCGCAAAGTAAAGAGTGACAAAGTTGATTAGAGAGGTTTAAATAATAGATGGTTTCATTGAATAGACGTAAAATACTTTTAAGTGGCGCAAATTCAACTATTTTTAGTTAGGCAATGATTTGGCAGCGTTAGTGAAATCGTGTCATGAATGCAAAGCGTGGAAAATATAACCGTTGCGATAATTTTTATTATTAAAGCAATGGATATCGAATTCGTCAGTTGCCAATGTTCACCTATTTTGACCAATTCATGGTGGATATATTAATTTATAGTAGTTTTGTTCGTTGTGTTGGTGATAATCGTTATAATTTTGAATCCACAAACTCGTCCTGATTGAAAAGATCACAAAAATAATATAAGGTGCCATTTAAAATTTCATATCCGGAAAAACGCACCTCTCCAAATTTCGTTCGTCTAGCATTGTAACCAAAAACCAAAAATAACCAGTCGCAGCAAAGACTTGGATGACCAGGTATATCTGCATGAGGCACATTACATGTGTATACCTCAGATTCTCAACTCGATGTTTAACATGATTATTATTTGTTGACATATGGAATGATGATAGTAGAGATTTGCGAGTTCGCTTGAGTTTCATTTACTTGGCCATAGCCGAAAAGCATTATGACTAAATTAAACAATCCGTTATACTGTTAAAATTATTTCATATACTATTGCCGGAAAATAGTGGGATAATGGCCAACAAAATACTTTCTTAAGAAATTATAGTGTTTGAAATAACTGCTAACCTGAAGAAGCAGCCATCGGATAAAAGTCTTGTTGCAAAGAAATATTATTACTTATTATTACTACTTATTAGAAATAGTATTGCCACTACAGGTAGTAGTTCAAACTGTAGAATGTGTAGTATCTTTCACCAGTTAAATTAGTTTAAAAAAATAATCCATACACTAAGCTTCTGTGGATATTGAGCACGAGCTTCTTGCATCCCCCAGCCCTATATCGATAATAATGCCCATTTTGTAAGTTTTAAAAGTTTTATTACCAAAACATGTCTCAATTTCGGATTATCTTCAATTTCTATATATAGATATATAGATAATGACCATGTCAACTTTTTTAAATAAATATATCCTTCTAACGATATCTGCCTATTCATCTTTAAAGAAATTTGACAATTCTTATGTAATTTATATCATCATTTATAAGTTTAACAATTGACCCTAATTCCGACACAAGCGTATATTTTCAGTCAAAATCCAACACCTCAGTGAACCGAGTTCAGACAGTGCTCCTAAATCAGACACTTGTGCTACATTATTCCGGCAAATATAAACATTTAAGTAAATATTAAGTGTTTTAAATATTGTTAAATAAGATTTATTATTAAGAAATAATAAACATTTATGTTTTACCATTTTAATGAAACACGGTATAAGATAAGTCTTTCTTCTTCAGTCTGCCGTCTCTCCCTCATCTGCATTTGAATGTTTCATGCATCTGAAATATTTTGTGTTTTTCTTGGCGCAGTTTTTTAGTCTCTTCCTTTCTTTTTTTTTCTAGAATGATTTTCTTGTGTGGTTTCTTCTATTTTATTAACAAATATTCTCTACAAGCATTAGATAATAATGTTACAGAAGAACAGTTTCTTTTTACTTTACTTGGGTGTTTCAAGCTAGAATAATGATTTTTTATGGAGATGGCATGAGTTCAACTGTTACCTCTAAAGGTGGCGTATTAATGCCAAAATCGCTACTCTCTGCTGCTTTGCAATAAATAAGGATTATTGATGTCCGTAATTCCGACAGTTGTGTCGGAAGTTAGACAAAATGCGAACAATTAATTGTAATATAGCAAACTATGTAAAATATGTTATTTTCTTGTGTAAAGACAGCAATACAGCCATATGTATTACTTCTAACCATGTACACAACTGCGACACACACGTCTGATTTAAGAACGTGATATATTTACATGTACCTAATTCCGACACACCTAAATTTGGAAATTTTAGTGGTTAAAAAAGTAGTACACCGTATTATTATGAAAATATAAAGCATTTTTATTCAACCTAAATAGATATTATTAGAATTTTCGTAATTACTGTTATCAAATGGCTATGTAAAAAGAAGTCGAATTGCAGTTACCTTATAAAGAAAAAATAAAATTTCAGCATAACGCTCAGTTATCAATATCAGTCAAACTTTTCGGTTATTTTCTGACTGTTAGAACATTGGTAGAATAAGAAACGATTGTGGGTTGATAAGTGTAATGTCAAATCAACAAAGCAGATGTACTAAAATAAAGTTCCATATTGTAGATTTCTTATTTTATCAAACTTAGCAGAAATGTGTCGGAATTTAGGACGTTTACCTTACTTCTCGATAAGTTCTAATTTGAACTCCATACCCAATGATCATTAAAATTTGTCTTTGTTGTTCTATCAGCGTTGCCATTTGGCTAACACTACAAACAAAATTATCGTGCATCCCATAAAATTCTGAATGCAAAACATTTATAGGCGTTAAAAGTCCGATAACTCGGTAATTATTAACCACCAACGCCGGTAAAGAACAACGATTATGCAACGCGTAAAAGAAAATATACATGCCTAACACAACAAAATTTCAAAAACCAGATCAAAATTTAAGTAATCTAACAAAAAACTAAAAGCAGATACAAATTAAATATCAAAGGAGATGAAGATTCTCAGAGGAGATATGATCTCAAACAGAATTATAAATAAATTTACAAGTGAAACATAAAATACCAAATCACTAACGACCACGTGTTAACCTTTGCTGCCAAAATAAAACGTATCTAAAAATCCCCAATTTGGAAACTTGGGACCGTCTGTTTTCTGATGTACTTTACTCAAAAGTTTCTACTTAAGAATACAGATTAAGGGTGGATCTATCAATGCAAGGTTAAAACAGTAATTACGGGTTTAATTTAGGTTAACTTTTAACTTTGAGTTTTCGGGTTCATCAATGGTCGGGTTAGCCCTAACTACCACTTAAATCGTGATTAATTTTACCCGCCAGAATTTACTGCGCGTAGAATCGCGCAGTGGATATTCTAACCTGTCGTTCTATATGTTGTGAGATTTTATTTATTTACTATGGTGATGAACCTTTTGGATGATCCTTGTTGACTCGATGGCGGTGAGATTTCGAATATCAAAAGAAATTTTGCTTGGTTTTATCTCGATTGATGGGAGTATACAATGTCCATTATATATTATGTAAGTTCAGTTTTTATTTGTATGTTTTTGTGTTAAATGGTGCTTCTTTTTTAGAAATCATGCAGTGCCCCCTATTAAAAACTTCTGCTAACTCTCCGAATCTACAGTACAGTGGGTTTTAAGTAGAAGCTCCTCGTCTAAAAGGGACAATAGACCGTAAACATAGGCACGCAATCTCCAGGTATATGCAATTCAAACAAGTAAATAATGTTTACTTATATTAAACTACGTATATTGTAGGAACTGACTAAGCTGAGATATTTAGAAACATTAAGGGCTTCATCTCGATATAAGTTCCGACTGTGCCTTCGCCTAAACTACTTCCGAACAAAATTATTACGAAACATGACTGCGTTGTAGTATTGTCTTACGGGGTCTTAAAACATATATTTCCTGTTTTGCATTGCGCTTACGCCTGCGACTACAATCTTGGTAGCCACTCTTGCAACATCGGCTGGGCATTGCCTGCGACCAAATGAAGAAGTTTGTCCGCAAGATCTGTATGTTGCCATTATACCACATGCAGCGGAGTGCACTGGCATACTACCTATACAAATAAATATTGCAATGCAAGGGCACAGATGTTGGCCAAATGTTTTCCCATACTATACAATAAACAAATTTTCTGTTATAAATAAACAAATCTTGTGGTGTTTAATTTTTTTCGTGTAGAAAATAAGTGATAACTAACTATAAACCTTCTTCGGTAAGTATTTGGAACACAATGTGCTCTTATCTGCCACTTAATTGATATCCAACAGTATTAAAAACAGTATTAAACAGACTTTTGATAATCCGGACTAACCTGCACTATAAGTAATCAAATAACGCGAAAACATGAGTGATCGCTTTTGTTAAATTTTATTGTTCAAAGATCTTTTGCCAATTTTTATTGCGGTTTGCCACGTAAGGTTAGATCATTATAAACACAAGGTTAGGTATATTATTATAATAAACATAATATAATTATAATATAACTCATCAAATGAGATATAATACAATCACATGTGCGTAATAGTCTATAGACAAAAAAATCTACAGAAAACAACATAATCTGTAAACTAGTAAACAAAGAAAATGTCGAAGC
This sequence comes from Melinopterus prodromus, assembly GCA_964023965.1. Lineage (NCBI taxonomy): Eukaryota > Metazoa > Arthropoda > Insecta > Coleoptera > Scarabaeidae > Melinopterus > Melinopterus prodromus. The sequence continues at coordinate 48,120,846 of OZ030394.1, forward strand.
TTTAAAATTCAAACAGAAATGCGGCGACATGGCGATAACCGATGCACTGCCATGCACAGCTGACAGTGAAACGCTATATATCACTAGAAAATTACTAAGATGTTATTTTTCTATGATTGGCGACATTGCTTTTCCATTGCCAACCTCTCCTTAACCTATACTCGCCTAACTAGAAGTTTAGACTGCATTGAAAGACCAACTAGGAGTTAACGTAAACTACGAGTTTGTTAACTAGAAAATTTAACCTTGCATTGATAGATCCACCCTAAAACATCGTACCAAAATAAAATATATAGGTTGCCATTAGTACCAAATAGGTCAACTAAAAAATAATGGAAAAATCTGAAGCTAGTTAATTACCACCGTCAATTGAAATACAATATAAAACATAGCTAACTCTAATTGATAATGTGATTGAAGGTACTTAATAGTAGGTATAGTATAATACCACGTGAATATCCTGGATAGTACACATAACTCGTAAAACAATCTTCAATTAAAATTCCTGGGTACAAGGTGATACAAATGAGATAAGAAATTAATGCTAGAGAGAAGTACCAGACACGGTGCGAAATATAACAGTGGGACCATGAATCAACGGCTATTAGCGTTCACTTCGCGCAATTTGTAGTAAACTTGAAAACTATCTCAGACGTTGCTGGAGTGAAGGCAAACAAAAGTTTGCGCAGACAATTTCAAGTGCAGTCCGCCACTCTCCTAATTGAATTTGGTGTCACGAAGAGTAAATATGTTGCGGCTGTATTAAAACTCTCAACCTGCCCTAAAATATTACTTGCACGCCGGGAATCTGCGGATTCGCAAAAGTTTCGTAACGGTATTTTTTTGCTTACACAAGAATGTTCATTATTATTCATTATTACTCTCGAACCTCGGTTAAACTTTTTTCATTCACTACGTATCAGGGCAAAATCAAATTGAGTTGTGTGTTTTTCAAATATACGACATATGTACACGATAAAGTGTACTTATTTATAGAGGTCTAATCATGTCCAATCAGGTAAAGTAACCCACTTTCAGCGAGTCTGGTGTCATTTTGACGGCTATTACAGATTAACATTCTTGTCATTTTTTCGAGGTACTTCTCAGTTTATTGACATGCAACATATAAATGTCGGAGATTTGATATCGCACATCAACCATCTCTGGCGGAAGCTAGAGTACTACAGCTTTGAAAAGCAATGTGAAATACTAATAGCGGTATGCAGAAAACGACCAAGCATTTGTGTTCATCTCCACATCTTCATGATAGCTTGTTCGAATGGGTAAAAAAATTGACGAATTTCGTATTAATTAATAGTACACTTGTACCAATCACACACCTTTCAGCATTTATTGTTCTACTCAAATACACCAAGAAAATATTCATTTAAATAATCATTATTTTAATCTTAATTTCGTAATGCTGGACGCTACTCAATACGGGAGGAAACACAGCGCGCAGTTCCCTAGCGTAACAGTTTTATATGAATTATCTAAAAAAATTAAAAAAATACAGAGATTTGGTGATGACATATGACTTAACTAAAATATACTACCTCTGTTTCATAATAAGTGAGCCATTACCGATTATTATTTTGTTTTTCAAAATAAGTGAGCCTTTACCGATTTTTATTCTTCCAAAATAAATCAGCCAATTTTATAAGAACTATATTTATTTTTCAAACAAAAAAGATACAAAATGTAACAATGTTGCCTTGTTTTTAAGAAGTAATATTCATAGGCTTATGCGCATCAAAACCACGAACAGAATGTGGCTCTTAATATTTTCAATTTTTCAATTGCCAAGATTACGCTCCATTCGTCAGCCGTCCATTTTTTGATTTGGTAATAAAAAGTGAACTATAGCCATTCGCTTTTCGTTGGTTAACTTCGGTTTTCTCGTCTTTTTACAATCTTCGGTGCTCGAGCACTTTAATCTAGTTATTTGACATTTAATTGCTGCTAGTAATAAAAATGAACTGTTAAATGTTTTGAGGTTATGGCGCATATGATTAAAAATTGGGTTTATACTACCAATGTGAAAAGTAAAATTATAAAAATTAAATTATTCCCAATAAGTTTCACCAAAGATGCAAATGGCTCACTTATTGTAAAACAAAGGTAGTATACCTATTAATCACTGTTGAGACATAATTCTTTCGTTATCATGTATGCCAATTTGGTTTTCAAGAAAAGCATTCCACTATAGATCAAATCCATAGAATAACAGGTATCATAGAGAAAACATTAGAATTAAAGCTTATTTGCTCAACAATCTTTCTTGATGTGACACAAGCTTTCCATAAGGTTTGGCACGAAGGATTGATACACAAACTAAAGAGTATGCTGCCTTAACAATACGTCGAGCTGCTTACATCCTATATATCTGATAGACTATTCAGAACAGATCGATGAACACTCGGAACTAAAAGGAGTAAAAGCTGGGGAACCCCAGGCTAGTGTATTGGGACCAATTCTAAATCTACTATGTACAGGTGACCTACCACAACTGGAAAATGTAACACTCGCCACATTCGCAGATGACATGGCTCTAACGGCAGTGGGATCAACTATTGGAGAATCTATTAGAAATCTTCAACAAGCTAGTAATAAAATATATAAATGGACTAAAAAATGGAAGACCAAGCTCAATGAACTGCAATCTGTCCTTATCACCTTTACAAACAAATGAATCGAAGACATACCTCATGTCAAGATTAGCGATGCAATAGTTCAATATGCAAACACTGCAAAGTATTTGGGTATAACTCTGGATACAAAGCTAAGGTGGAAAGAACACGATAAGAAGAAAAGAGTAGAGCTTGGCCTCAAATATAGTGAACGGTACTGGCTTCTGGAAATAAACTATCAGTCATCAGTACAGAACAAATACTAAAACGGACACATCCGGAACAGTGGTACATATGGAACAATGACCTGCACCGTGATCTTGGTGTACCACAAGTCATCCAGGAAATAAAGAGATTCGCCACTAAGCTTGACTATGGCCTAAGCTATCACGTCAAAGTAGAGGCCCTGCAGCTACTGGACAACCAGATTCTTATGAAAAGACTAAAATAAACTAAACCGTGCTAACTAGTGAATCAGTGTATCAATTGTATAAAAGCCAGAGCACAGTGATTGAAGTATTAGTGCTTCTTGTTTAGTACAAAGTAAATATGGAACATGAGTGGATAGTCTATTGGAGACAAGTACCTAGTTTTAAGAATTCAGATTTAAATTGATGGTTAATCTTTTAGATTAGTTTCAGTATGATAAGCATCTTAAGCTTATTAAAAAAATAAAATAAAATGTATGCCTTATTCTTTGTTTTTAATATTGTGTATCAATTCTTTCGCTAAGCTTAGTAGTTTCGTAGATGTTTATTTATATATTTATACACATTTCTTGTCGAACAAAATTGAAAATTACGAAAATATTGATCACCCTGACAAGAATGAATTTTGTGAATGGAAAGTAAATAGGCATTGTCGATAGATCTGCGCGTTGAATGCGATTTCGGGATCGTATGTATTCACAAGGTTGTTAGGAAAAATGAATTAATATGTCAATTAATATTTTATGATAACAGACAAAATGTCCTATAAACTCTAAAATAGTCTCAAATAACTCATAATTTAAATCAAAATGAAATACCAGGTACGAAATCGTAGGCTTTGCATATGCAGAGTATCCCACTATTCTCTCCCGCTTATTTTTTGGAAGTAAATGTAATTCTGAGTATAAAGAATCAATTAGGTTGTATTTTAATTCATTTAAAATTTACAGCCGTGATTATTCACAAAACAAAGGAAAATAAAAAGAAATTACTTGTTAAACACTGCTAAAACGAAGAACAAAAATAAACAAAAATTAAATTGAATAAAAGATGATGAAACAAATAAATTTGAAGTTAGTGGTGTTTATAATACGAATTTGTTAGATGACTGTCTATAACCATTTAAGCATTTGGGAAAATAAGTCCAGTCCACATAAAAGAAAAACATATGAGAGCAACCAACTATTTATTTGAATTGTTATTTATTTATCCTGAAACAGACGTGATAGACACAAAATTGTTGGTTTGTGGTTATCAGTAGATTCATTTTATTTTGGCCATAACCTTTTGACACTCTTTGTAGACAACTTTTGAGTTCAAATGCGTAAGCAACGCAAAATAATGTACCAAAAGCACTTTTTCCCTTTTTATTCACAAAATCTATAGTTCCAGACTAAATATATTTTCCTTAATAGCAGTTGCGTTTTGTTCAAAAATATTCCTATACATATAAGGCGATGTATATGTATGGTAACGATAGGAGAATTATTTTGAGAGATACGAGCAAAAATTAATGTTAGAAATTCAATTTGACATAAAAATAAAAGAAGTTTTTTTAAAACAACAGCAGGTTTCAATTTTAAACCATTTATCTTATTTATTCTAAACCAAACGTGACAGAAGCAAACGGTTTGCGTTTGGGTTATCACCATAGGCTAATAGAAACTTTATATATGATCTAATTTATCATTTTACCATTTCTATCAATTGTTTAGTAAGGTATAGAACAGGGTTAATGCAAGAGAATTTAACTTGTTCCTCATTCAAGGAAAATATCTAAAATAATCTAAAAACCATATAAATGTCCTCGTAAAATTAATTTCATCCCCCATTTTATAATAAAGTTGTTATAACCGATAAGTTTGATTACTAGCAGGAAACAATAAAAATATACGTAAATTAATGTTTTTTTTTGCCTCTATCTGACTTCTCAATAAATAATTTACCCCGAGAAAGTATTGTAAGTAGTTTGTTTCGGTCGAGATATTACTCCTTGCTTGGATATTGAACTTTATTACATTGTTAATTCATGGCCGTTACAGCTTTGATGTGCGAAATTAAATTATGCGCTTTAATTTTAGCCCGAAATTAAAACTTTGTTCGCTAAATTAAGGCATTCGCTGTAGCCAAAGGCTTCCCGCTAAGCGAAAACAATTTTACACCGACCTCCGTACCGCTGGCAATCCAATAAACCTAAATTAAAATACACTTAGTTTTAATTCAAAATGTGGTTTTTGTTTGCCGAATGGGAATCTCTTCGCAAATTACATTGCCTAACAGCATTCTCCGGCTGTGATAAGCATTCTCTGGCTGTGATAAGCATTCTCTTTTATTTACATCATCATTGTAAAGTAAGAATGGAACAGTTTCTATTATTGAGCATACCTCCATACATAAACTAAAAATATATTTTAATAATATTAATTTAATTTAATTAATAATATTGGTATCGTAAAGGTACTATTCCGAAGCTAACTTCTTCGACTCGACACTAAGCTAAGAAATTGGTGCGCTGTTCGATTATACTGGTCGACAAGGTTTTGGTAAATTTAATGTCATTATGTTTTTGATATCTATAACAGTGCCTATTACGAAAACTGGTACAAACATTTTCCAAGTGGTCCCACTTATTCTTATGATGTTTTCTATCAGTGATGATGCTACGGAAAATTTTTAAGTAGCTTTGAGTCCAATCAGGATATATTTTGAACAGTTCCTTTGTTTTAAATGGCCAATCTATATACAAACATGAATGAAAATCAGTGTGTCAATTAAGAAAGTACAATATACCCACTCATTGGATATCGAATTCACTCTTTGATTGTGAACTTGTTGTGTATCGGTTGTTGCTAGTCTGATTTTTACTTTATCATACGCAATATGATGAAATATTGCAATCTTCCCGAAAAAAAAATTTGAGGTTTTAACGAAAATAGGTCTTTATGGGTTCCCTGAACATTTTTGACCAAGGTACAAAAAAATGTCTATGTATGTGTGTATGTAAGTCTGTGTGTGTGTAACGATTTTTGTAGCGACGATTCCGGAGAAACTACTAAAGGTATCGGGACGAAACTTGATATTTAGAAGTTTCATGACCAAACTTAGAGCTGAACAGCTTTTGGTTCAAAAGGGTGGAAACGAACTGGATGTTTATTCTAAGCCCTTTTCAAGGATTTTGAAATGAGCCGCCATTTCGGTAATTTCGGCAAAATAGTTAAATAATAAATTAAAGTAGAAGAAATTTTGAATAATTTATGCCTATGAAATTTTTTAGTAAAATTAATAGTTTAGCTGCAAGAGCACTACATAGTAGCTTTACATACTACATAGTAGGATTTGATAAGTATTTGTTTGTGCTGTCACACTCGAAAACAGCTGATTTCATCAGAGATTGGAGTGGGTTGGGGAACCGCTATGGAACGTTGCCGGTCTAATGCGGCAAAGTACAAAATACAAATTTCAAATAAAATAAGATCACCAATTTGATTGTTTGTTGATAAGAAATATCAACCCGTTGTTATATCTAATTGTAAAAACGATAAATTGAGAAAATTGTAAAAATAAAGTATAGTGATGAGTGTAGTTTTAGTTTAGTATGTTGGTACGGAAGTGACATCTACAGTGTCATGAACAAAAATAAATCTGGCAGAATTTGAATTAGCTTTTTAAACTTGACGTTTTGTCGAAGTTTCGGCACTTGTAACATAAATAACTATCATTCTAATGACAGTAGGTAGTGTCAAATGCTGATGCTATGACAAATACCTATTGTCAATAGTATCAAAATATCTGTCAAATCCTGGCTAACTGGTTTAATTTTAATGCAGACATGATTTATCTCAACCAAATAGATTCTCATGCAGCTAAACTATTAATTTTATATGTATTGGGTCCATATTGCAAGGTTCGATGAATATTAATAAAAAATAATTAGAAACCTCTATATTTATCCTTGCTTTAATAAAAAAATGTATTTACATAGGGAACTAGTTTCGGTTGTTTAAACCATCTTCAGCCCTAAATTGTCAACTACGGAGAAAATCTACGGACGATAAACACTCTCGTCATCAGGTGTATAGTTAAATACATTAACAAAAACAATCAGACGAGCAACAACTAATACATGACAGGCAGACAATCAAACTGCGAGTTTTTGGTCACTCGATGATTTGCTACAAGAGCTGAATGCGAGTACTCTTGGGTAATTACATACTTGCTATTAAATAGCAAACAGTAGCTAAAGCATGTAAGCTAAAATGATATAGATATTCCACCTCACGATTGGAATTGAGTGCACGTTCTTTTTACAAGGGAACATGTTCGTACAAACGCATAGTTTGCACTTTGCAGCATTCTACCTTAACCTAAATATCCACTTCGTTTGTTCGAAGCTTTGAACATCAAGAGAAATTCATGATGTATCTTCTCTATAAGAACGTCGAAATAACCGAATTACACCTAAAATTTGAATACCGTTACACGCACGAGCTCCAATTTTTTAGCAAACATCTTGGACGATTGGTTCTCGCAGGAAACAACAAGCGAAAGCAACAGACCGAACACATCACACACATAAAATATGATTCTCTGATTGGTGCATCCGACAAAACACGGTATTTTTCATTTCGCCCTCTTAAGCAAGGCCAATATCCCGGAAAACGTGCCCGAGCCGGTGTCCGGCGATCTGGAAACGCTCCCGCATAACGACGGCAACAGGAAACGGAGGCGCTCTTTGTCTTTTGGGGCGTCCGACGCCGCCGGAGTAAAACTGTTGCAGTTGTCTGGGGATCCTTTCTAGATTTGTCAGGGACGCAATCGAGCAAAAACCGGCCATGAGTGCTCTCCTCTGCTCCGGCTCGGAGGACCAGATAAAACATACGCGCAGCGGATGCGGGAAACGTAATGCCCCGATAACCGTTACCCTTTCGTCTGCTCGTAAAAATCCAAACGGAACCAGGTGCCCTCGACTGCGCTGGATACTTTACCGGATCTCACCGCGTGCGGAACGTTTAGTTTTGCTAGTTTGGCAACATTGTTGGTACTATTCGAGCGGAATGCTCAGATTGGTTACGGTGCTAAATGTGCGATAGTTTTTCTGCTGCTGCAGATTCAGTTAAAACTGATAATGTTTAGAAGAGTTGAGTGTGGTGTGTAAATAAAAATAGTGTACTTCAAACAATATTAATTATTACATTTATTATTATTTAAGCAACAAGTATATCAAATAAAAGTCTTGATCATTAATCGCCGTTTAATAATCGAGTTGCTTACTTATTTTTTTGCGTCGATGGTATACTTCTGGCGGCGTTGACATAGCATTTTTAATATATACAGTGTGTCCACGAAAGTCCGGACCATATGGAAAACTTTTTTATTGTGTATTTCTCAGAATATTTTAATCTTTATGAAAGTTGGCGGCTTGTATAAAACAAAAACTGCAACCGTCAAATATGTAAATTTCGGTGCCATATACCGAGCGATTCAGAATATATGAACTTATGATAAGAGTAAAGTACCTTTATTTTGATTATTATCGATAAACTCTATTTGGAAATGTTGTTTAGAAGTAAAAATTATATTCAAATATGAAGTCAGAGCTTCCTACATTGAAAAAAAAAATGTTCCGCTTTTCTTAATTATTACTCTTGTGACAAATATTAGTAAATGCCAGAGATACTAAAGGTTCCTTTGAAACTATTTTTTAGAAATATTTTTTTTTATTTATTAATTATTATTATTAATAATTATTATTAATTTATTATCTATGAACTTATTTTATTTCTACTTCTTACAATTACAAAAATACATACATTAATACAAATTAGTTTATGTGCTGTACCTTTTAAAACAATGCTTACACTCTAATCAAAAGTTGAAATTGTTTTAATACATGGAGAAAATAGACCGCACCGAGACATTGCTGCTATTTTCAATGAAACTTTTTGTTTCGTTACGTTTTATTTTTCTGGATGTATAGAATGAAATCGAATTTCGTCTATTTATATGTTTCCGATATCCGAAACTGACAAAAGTGCATTGTAATATTTAATGTATTTTTTGCATGTAGTTGTAAATCTTATTTGCCCCGGTTTCTACTTTGTTGCAGATATGCCCTTTAGAACTGATACTATAGTGTTGTTCAGCATTTTAGCTTAATTATAAAAATGTTGTTATTTTTATGTTTATTAAAATTTTATCTTTACATTCTATAATAACATCAACAACCAATTTTCTTTTATGTGTGACATGTAAGGGCAGGATTTACAATCCAATATGAATGATATCACATCAGAACGATATGCAGATAACTTTGAAAAAATTATATAATAAAATCATAGAAATTTCAATCTATATTTATGTTACTCAATCGTTTTCGCCGTATTGCAAAAGTTTCGAGTCCACTAGTTCCTTGTATAATATTTTGTATTGCGGCCGACCTACCGGACGATCAAGCACAACGGTAGGTATTTTTATTACACTATGGGTCGCGTTTTGATCCTTAATTTACTTTTTTGCTTGGATAGGCAAATTAGGCAAATATTAAAAATATGTATCACATAACGTTGTGACTTCGTGCCATCGACACACAATTTCGTAAATTTGTTGGACAACCACAATTAAATCGATTTTGGCTGATGCAATAACAAAGGATTTTGCTTGTTTTCTTAGTGCAACAAATTGACAATACATATGTTCCGTTTAGATTGTCATAAATGTATCATTTCCTAAAACATCAGGTCATACCAACCTCAACACCATATAAACTAAAAGCACTCCTGCAAATTTATATCAACCTCCAACCTAAGAACACTTTTCTTACTTAATACATGCTTATGTTATTCCTATATTATTAAATGTTTGTCTTTATGTTATTACATATATAGGGTCATTATAAATGATTGTAGTCGAAGTATGCCATGAAATCAAATGTACATATTTCTAGTTGCCGCTCTATTTGAATGGAATACCACTGTTCTACACACAAAAGTGACATTGGTTACATAACCTATTTCATGTTTGACAGTTGTTTGGGTATAGCGGCACAAAATTATTAACATTGACACGGCCTACTTCGACTACAATCGTTTATAATGACCCTGTATTTATGTTATGTTATTGCAAATATCATTTTTTACTGTTATACATCTATCTATTATTATTTATCTATACTACACTCATGTTATATTTATATTATTTTTCTTGAATACATAATTATATGCAATTTTCTTTACTTACCATAACGTAAATTAAATAAATATAAAACATTTTGAGATAAAAGTATATTATTTCGGTCTGCGACGAAGTAGAAACCGAGAAAAATGAGTTAGATTTTTTTCACTTACAGGAACTTCCTGGAATTATCCCCCTTAAAAATTATTGACAGCGGATATCGGATGTAGTAATCGGTTTGCCTTGAGGCATACACCGACGTAGCCATGATGATGAAGTATTTTAATATGTGCCTAATTAAAATTTTTACAATTATAACTAACGTTACTATGTATGTTAGTATAAATGAAATAATACTGCAATTGCATATCGAAACAAAAATATTAACGAATAACAATCTTTAGCTACGAGCGGCAGTTTCGCTCCGAATATCGAAAATATATTATATAAATACGAAACTCATATACATACAATCTTTATACAGAAAACTTAAAATGAAATGAAACAGAAGTGACCCTTCGGCTTTATGACTACCAGGTAGGTATACGACGACCGACAATCTCCGACCTACGTTTGGTGTACACTAGCTGCAGTCATGTTACCATATAATTTTCTTCGGGTGTACATGCTGTACTAGTTACTGATTGCTTCAAACGCTCAATATTTTAGAATAAACAGTAAATTATACCTGCTTTTTTCTTCATTACTACCATGACTTCACTATAATCGGTTAAAATATTTGTCAATTTGTGCATTTTAGCCCATTACATATAAAATAACAAATAAGAATAACTAACGATTTGAATTCAATATAATAAAACAAAAGACAAATTCGAACGCAAAAACATTAACTAAAACAAAACTAAATGAAAACAACTAACTCTTTTATCTTTACATCAACGAATATATTAATTACTCTGTGCTACTAAACAACAAAAAAAGTCTCATCCAACAAACGAAACGAATTACTTTTTACCGATAACAACAATAAGAAGAAATATGTTGTCGAAACAATTTCCTATTCCTAGGACAACCTAGAAAAATATCTCATTGTCTTTTTGGCCAATTACGTTAATGGAAAACTGAAAACACTTAAACTGAATAGTTTAATTAAATAAGCTTTATTTCGATGTTTTTAATAATAATGTTATCAAAAAGACAGAAGCAAATCCAGCTATTCACTTTTCCTTTCGAACTTAAAACCTAATTTGACTGCGTTATCTATTTCTATATCATTGTCCATGCAAATTCATGGCGACTGTACAATGTGAAAACTAAATCTTTTAGTGGCGTCAGATTCTGCACTGCATTGCATACTTCTATTACAACACTACACTTTTTATGTAAAAACATTCAAACATTCATTCAAACCTTAAATTCCGTGGGCGATAAAAAGAAATATGGTCCAGGTAGTTATTCGTTTTTTAATCGTATTTACGCATTTAATCTGATACAGCAATAAAAATTTAGCTTTTCAGCAATGCAGTGATCTTGATTTGACTATCAACAATAAATATCATCAAACTATAAATTAAAATTAGTTGATTGACATTCCTCCTTCAAGTCAAACAGATTATATTGTAGTAATTCTCCCCTGAAGCGCTGTTTTTATTTTAGTCATTTCAATAGGCAGGTTGGATACCGTCCCCTGTATACTATCTGTATAATATACATGAACTGGATTCACCCCATTCTGAATTCGATTAATAAATAATTTATGGTGGTTGCGGCCACGCCGTCGTAAGAACGGGTAGGCGGGAGAGATCAAATTTTACGCTATCTACGCCGTGATTTACATTCTATATGGAGGGCGCTCCTCCCCGGTCCGATAGAGCCAAATTGCCCAGTAACATAATATTAAGATGCTCCGGCTAGATAGCGGAAATATGCATTTTGCGATCTCTGTATAGGGACATACTATACGATCGCGTCTATAGAGTCGTTCACTATAATGGGCACAATGGCTTTTGTTTAGGATAGTGTTTTAGGGCAAGGTGGACGCTAGAAGTGAGAGGTAGTTAAAGATTATGTGTTAGGTGGCTTCATTGAGTTAAGTTAGTAGAATATTAAATTTTAAATTAGTATTTGGTTTGCGAGTAGAAAAACACTGTCGGCGAATCCGTTATTATAAGTATGGGGTGTGACCTGCAACTGGTTTGGCGTATTGTAAAAATAAATTAAAACCTCTTGTTCTTCCTTGTAATTTATTTAATCAAATTTATTCATCAGCAAAACAAAATACAAAACAAATGTTAATTAATTAAGAAATGTTAACGCATTAGAACTGTGCTTAACAAGTAAGTAACAACAACGCTTTTTTAAAACTAACAAGAAGTCTCGCTAAGATGTAACTGCAACGGTTATTTTCCATAAGAAGTAACAACAACGCATATACTGGCCATAGGGCCTGCCGTTTATTTCTTTATTCATGATTCTGAACAAATGAAATACCCAAAAAATTCTTTTGGGATACTCTTGAGGTTAGTATGACTTCCGCTTTTTCCGGAAATGAGCTCATCAGTGAAATTTTAAATGACACCCAGTTATTTGTGTTCTATTTTCAATCATGAATACATTCTGAACACAAAAACATATCAGTCGTCAATTTTTATTATCAAGGCAACGAATTAATTTAGCTATGAATTCGTGAAAATAGTCGAAAAAATTGCCTAAATTCGTGCCCAATTGCGGCGTTCCTCAGGTATAGAACCTGGGCCCGCTGAGTTTTCTATGGTTTTCGAATGATCAGCGCGGAAGCTTTTGGAGTAGGGTTTTGGCGCACGTTTATGATTGGAAGTTGTTTCGATCTGTTCGTTGCGGTGGTAAAGCAAAAAATCAACCAAAATTGTAACAGAAAAAAATAACTAAATATGCCTAAAAAATATAAAAATGTTGAACTTACAGTCAAAATCAATTATAGGATTATATGTTACAATATTCAGTTATTAGTTTTAATTACTTTCTCTTATTCTGGCTTTTGGCTAATTATATTCTGTTGATCGACATTAGTACCAAAGTAAATATTCTTGAAAAATTCCAAAACAACTGTACCCTTGATGCCATTAGCCCGAGATGGGATGTCTTATCCCAATCCCAAGGTGAAGTTAGAGGGCGACGAGTTTCACCTACCATATAATGGCGCCCAAAGGCGAATTTAAATTGACGAACAAACAAGTACCTATGGCGAAATAAATAAAAAATCTGATCCAGCTTCCTCTGGATTTATTAAAATTTGTTACGTTTTGAATTACACCTAAGTTTGCAATGTTTAAAGTTCGTCCGTGACTCGTGGGCACCCTAGCCGCTGCACGTGTGAGCGATATGGTTGCGTAGTACCCAAGAATGATCGAAACAGAGATTACGCCGATCGGCGTACCAAAATCGTTTCGTTCTGCGCATCTACGTCACACCAGACTTGCTGTCAAAACAAAGTGTCAAAGTGACATATATTTTGTCAACGAACATGCCAACATTGATGTGAGTGATTAGTTAGGTTATCTGAAAAAAAAAAACAATCGGTTGTCAAGGTATGTTTTCGTCTAGTATAATGCTATGATTGTTATGACGTCACAATAGACAAAAACATCAGCTGATTGTCAAACTCGCTCGGAAATTAATGACAACCTGCGCAAGGCGTAATCTTCTGTTCTATAATTCTTGCGTAGTACCTACCTATACGCAATGTTGAGTTAAATTGCAATATTTTTAAGCTTAAAGAAATTATTAGTTTGTTGAAGGAAGTAATTTGGACGGACCTATTATTGACTAGAACTTTTCGGAGGGTACAGTAGAACAAATTCTCACGTGTCACTGCCTTTTAGGATGTCGCACATCCTCAACCAGTGGTTGATTTTACCATACCAACATATAGTCAAGGTTAGGGTAGCAAAGTGTACGCTGATTCGAAATCGGACCTTGAACCTGCATGCACTGTGCTCTTTACTGCCGATTACACGGCCTTTTTAGCAATTTAGCCACACGCACAACAACGGAACAGCGGGCTTTCACCGGTTTGTACTAAAGATATGGCCGAACTGCGAGGAGAGAGTTTATAGCGCCATGTAACGATACAGTTGGATGATCTATTCACACTAAAAATATGTATTTATTTGAATGAAAATATGATTTTTTTGGCGCAAGTAAACCTATTTTTTACCCAATGCGAAAATATTACTTTAAAGGAAATTAATCTCTTCCTGTGTACAAATATATTTGGTTGATCAAAATTAGATTTCTTTGGCGTAAAGAACGTTTTTTTTTAATCAAAACAAAAATGTTTCTTTAAAGTAAAGAAATATTTATTTGTATTCAAATATATTTATTTGACTTAAATAAATATACCAAATGAATTAACCTTTACAAGTAACTAAACGAGAGCATTCTATGAAGTAAATATTGTTGGGATCAAGGCGATATGTTTTAATTCAAAAGAATAAATTCAAATATATTTCTTAAAAACAGGAAATATTTTCTATCTGTGCAAGCTACCGTCGTCACACTTTGACTTTTTACATCGAGTCCAGCTCATAGATAAATTAAATAATGGAAACGCTGAGATTTGGGTTTGCAAAATAGCAACAATCTCTATTTGTTATATAATGTGTCTTGAGCGGTATATTTCCATTTTCTTACGTTTAGAAATAAACAAATTAACAAAGTTGTGCAACGGCCGGACAACAATTGAAGTGCATTCACAAACATTGGACATTCTAATCTCTATTACTGCAAAATGTTTGTTATATTATAAACCAGCATGAATCCGCTTATTAAAAATAGTTGGGGTTAGCCAACAATTTCACAACTCTGCGAGACCGCAAAAACTGCATAAATTAGTGCGGATATAGAGGTACAAAATGATTTCGTATATATAAGTTTATTTGTAAATTACAAATTACATTTTGTTTCATATCTCTCTGAAAGAAAAATAAATAAATACAAAACGTGTCTTCTTCCCTCTATCTTCACCTCGGGGTTGGATCTCCGACGTCATTGATGGATTTCCTTCCTCGGGATAGCGGTGTTGAGGGTGCATGGTTTTGTGAAGTAGCTTTCCTATAGTGCGCCCGTCAAAAGCATTTTTTTGACCTTTCTCTTGAAGGATTGTGGCGCTAGGTTTGTAACGTATTCGGGTAGTTTATTGTAGATTTTAATCGTGTCCGTTAGTGATGCTTGTGTAAATTTCTTCTTCTTAAATATATGGGCTCGAATGTGAGAGCATGCTCTTGTAGTGTAATTGTGGTATGCGTTGTTTACTTTCAATTTGATGTTGGTTTTAATTTTCTTCTTGTTCATTTTATGTATTAATGTTAAGTTGCTAAGAGTAATTAACTTGTTCATGTTTAGTTCTTGTGTGGTTTCGTAAACTTCTTCTGTCGGTGTCAGTCTGTCTAGGAAGTACATGATTTTAAGGACTTTATTTTGCTGGATTTGTATTTTTTTCATGTTTTTTTTCGTTGTATTACCCCACACATGTAATAAGTAGGTGTTTCTTGACGTGAAAAGTGAATGGTAGATGGGTTTTCGCAGGGTTGGTGGTATTATGTGGCGAATTTTCCATATTTTTGCGATTGTTCCTGCATTTTCTTGAGCTAGTTTGTTCACATGTGCATCCCATTTCAGGTCATCTTGAATGTAGAGTCCTAAGTATTTAACTTTGTGTCTTTGTTTAATTTTTATATTGTTGATACTGACATCAAAGTTAAGGTGCTTCCTGGTGTTGTTAAATATCATGTACTCCGACTTTTTTTCATTAACTGTAAGTGAGTTATTTCTGTACCACATTTCTATCTTTCTTAGATCATTGGTAATGTTGCACTGCAGTGTTGATGCTTCTTCATCGGTGTAAATTAAACATGTATCATCTGCGTACATATACACAGTTCCTTTCAGATCTAAGTCCATCATATCATTGGTGTATATTATATAAAGATTAGGTGGAATGATTCCTCCTTGAGGTATTCCATATTGTTCAGACTGCAACTGTTTACTGTTGGTTTCGTCTATTTTTGCTATTTGTGTTCGGTCAGTGAGATAAGTCTTTATAAGGTTTAAGTTTTTGTTGTCTATATTTATTGCTTTCAGTTTATCTACCAGCTTTTCTTTTGATATTGTATCAAATGCTTTCTTAAGATCAAGAAATATAGCAACCATCTTTTTTCCGTTGTCCATGTTAGTTGTTATTTCATGGATCAAGTCGTTCGCTGCTGATGTTGTGCCCGAGTTTGTCTGGTATGCGTATTGCTGTTGTCTGACTATATTGTTGCTTTCTAGGTGTTGTTTTATACGTGTTTGAATGACTTTTTCTAGGATTTTGTTTAAGGCTGAGAGAAGAGCAATGGGACGATAGTTTTCTGGGTTTTCGGGATTGCCTGCTTTATAAATAGGCTTTATTATTGTGGTCTTCATGTAATTCGGATAGACTCCCTCATCTATCACTCTGTTTGTCAAGTGGGCTAAAATTGGCGCCAGAGCTGTTCTATTTTCTTTTACAATGTTAGTCGTTATCTTGTCAAACCCAGGAGCCGTATTACTCTTCATGTTGCTTATAACCTCGTACATCTCCTTCTCGTTGGTATACTGAAATTCGGCTTCTACTGCATTATTTTTTGTGGTCGTTGTAGTACATTGAATATTATGTTTCTCAGCCAATGATCTTCCAATACTGTTAAAGTATGAGTTGACAATGTCTGCTATCTCTGTAGGGTCCTCTGTGCTTGTTGTTTCTGATGTCGCCATAGCTTTTACTCTTTGTTCTTTTTTTGCTTTTCCTAATATTTTGTTGAGAGCGTTCAACATTTGTCTGGGATTGTCTTTGTGTGCTAGCAGTTTATTTTGGTAGTATTGGGCTTTTGCAGTTTTAATAAACTTGTTCACATTCTGCTTTAATTGGCAGTATTTTTCTTTTAAATGTTCGTTAGTAGGATTACGCTTTTGCTTTTTGTATAGCTTATTTCGTTCTTTTATTTTTTGTAGTAGTTCTTGGTTCAGCCATTCGCATTCTTCTCTTCTCCTTATTTTCACTGTAGACGTATTTGAAGTTATAATTTGTTCAAGTAGTATTGATAATTCTTCATAGTTGCTGACGTGCTCTTTTCGTAGTTTACAGATTTCAGTCTCGATTGCCTTATTGTCCACTCGTTTGTGTTCGAAACTTTTATATTGTGATTTTTGTTTCTGTGGTTGGTCGACAGTTGTTAGTATTGCGTAATGGTCCGAGATGTCACCCTTGATAACTTTTACGGCTTTGATATCTTTTTTATTGTTTGTTATTATGTGATCCAATATAGACCCAGATCCACTCTTATCAATTCTTGTGTAGTGCTTTTGGGTTATTTTATTCATGATTCTGTAGTTATTTTCTGTTAGTGTTCTTATATAATCTTGCGTTGGATGGTTCTTATCGAGTATATTTATATTAAAATCACCGACAACAATTTGTTTTTTTCGTTATTTATTATATTGTTCTCCAATGTTGTTATGAACGTGTGGTGAATGACATGGGGTGGTTTGTAAATAAGTGTAAGAGCAGTGTCGTTCTCTGTTAATATTAGTTTTAGAATTTCTATGTCGTTGATTGTGCATTTTTGTAGTACTTCGTATTTTATGTCGTTTCTTGTGTATATTGCCAGTCCACCACCTCGTGTTTTTCTGGAGTGATATTCTCCTTGGTAACCTTCAAGTTCGTGCAGTTGTTCTTCATGTGAATTCAACCAGGTTTCTGTTATTGCTATTATCTGTGGATTGTAAGTTTTGGCTATAATTTCTACCTCATGGAATTTATTTCTAAGACTTCTAAAATTGTGTAAGTATATTGAGTACGTCATTTTTTCTTTCATTTATTTATGTTTTTGCATTATCTTTTTGTATTTGAGAGTATTGTATTGAGAGTACCATTTCGTATAAAGATTATTTAACCAAAAAGTTTGGTTATGTACAAACACCGTTGTATAATTTTATTGTATATAATAATCCATGAAATAACTAGTCAGTTAATTTAGGATTTTATAGTTAACATTCAGGTGTAGTATGTATATTGATTTAGGTTTTTTTGGGACACCTTTTTTTTAGATCCACGTGGAAGTTTCTACAACTTTGCAAGTTGTGACGTAATACCATTCTGTTGTGTTTAGAAAGAAGCAAAAAATGAGATATTGGCAGCGAAAACCAGCTATCAAAACGTAATCCGGCAGGTGGATGTGTTTTCAAGCAGGTTAGAAAAACATAATTTTATTAAACAACGATATTATAGGACCTATTATCTCTACAATAAATGAGATAACGCGAACAACTTTCTTTGGCATATTGTTGATTGGTAGTTGGAGAATTTGTATTGGTATTGAATATAATTTTCTTAGTTTATAAGTTTATTACTATAAACTACTAGTATTTTATTTTTCACTGATATGTTCCGATTTTCCGTGTTTCAGAATTATGTTAATTTCAATAAAAACTGATAATTATCGATTTCTATTTTATAGTTAATTTTTTTTTTCAGCCCTGGTTTGGCAAACCTAGGCTGTTTTGTAATGTTTTATCTTGCTTGTTTAGCGCCCCCTATAGTTATCGATTTTTCATACGGAGGACCGCTCTTCAATATTATTTTGACAGCCGTCTAACAAAATTTAACTTATAAACCGCGACTATATAGCATTAAAAAATAACCTGCTTCCATAACCGAAACTGATTAGTTACAAAGCAAAATGCTAAGTTCTAAACCATTTTGTAATTTCGTAGAAAAATTGAAAAGCGCATGTAACGGTTCGCCATCTTGGTAAAACTATTGTCAAAGTGGTATCAGTGAATATTTTTAGCATTATTTTTAAAAAATGTTAATAGTAAAACTCTATCTTCGATGTTCAGCAATTCTAAAGATTGCAAGTCATATTTCCTTTGTCAAGAAAGTTTCGATAGAGATTCCCATTATCATGATTTAGGGATTATTAGCAACATAGTAATCAACCGATAACTATTGTTGTAACAATATTTCATATCGATCGCACACAATGCGGTGCTCAAAACTTGGGGTTTTTCTATTTAAGAATGCCTTTTTTTCCAATTAATTTTTCTATTTTTCCTATTTTACGATAAATGCATAAACATACCAGTTTTATACTTTATTTAAATTTGCAAAATTTGCTTTTATTGTTCATGTTTAAACAATACATATATGTCAGTCTTTAAAATTTTCAGTTAAAATACTGACAATTTGCCAATATTTCAGGTTTTATGCTATAAAACAGGTAAAAACAGTATGTATTTATTTTATATACGGGTTGCCCTCCTCCTAGATATGTAGCTAGTGTGAAATTCAATAATTTGTTATTAAAAAATCACATCTTTTGCCGGGTATTACGTTTCTTAAATTTAACCTCTATATAAAAAATATCACTATATTAGCGACGCTGCACCCTAACACACAATGTTGTAAGTAGCTATTGAAAATATATTTATAGCTTTACCAAAAATTGCAGCATCACTTTATTCCATACATCAAAATGACGAAAAAAAATCCTGGTTTGTAGCTACTGAAAAAATATAATAGCTTTTACAAAAATACTTCTATATCTTTCCTTCGTTCCTTGTTCGTGGCAAACAACCGCTAAATCACAGTAATTAGTATCTGTTACAAATTAAGTATCTTAATTATACAGAAATATTTATAACGTTTACAAAAATTGTAAAAGCTAGAGGCTTATCAATCACATATCAGTGATGAGCCTCCAAATGACGATGTTATGTAAAGTACTGACTGAGATTGGTGATTGGTTGGCTGCGTAAACAAAATGTTTATATTTTTTTAAAAAATTATTACTTTCCAACATACTTACACAAAATTGTAGGTAGGTAATTAGTTCATGATAGTCATACAAGAATTCGAACAGTTTTACCCGTGATGAACAACTTTTCCTATTGGTTTTCCAAAAATGCGAATCCAAAAATTTGTTGAACCAAAACATTAAGTGCGTCAATGTTTGCGCTATACGTGCCTTTTTAACTTTGCAACGTTTTAAAAAATAATTATTAATCACTATTTCTTGTACTGCCAAATTAATTTTGGCATGACACCCCAAATTTTATGAGTTGATTAAAACAGAGAATTTGTAGAAGTGTTAGAAAAGTACATTCTATAGGAAATAGGGAGTAAAAAGTACATCAAATTGATTTTTGTGGAAGATGAACCTGGTTGATGGTTGTGGTTGATGTAACCACAAACATAATCTAGACGTGTCACAAACTCTATACTAACGTTAACTTGCAATACTAATCTAATACTATTAGTAGTATAACAATATTTCATAAAATATCTAATTGAATTTCTTCTACCCCTTTTTCAATTTCGCCACAAAGTGTTTGTTGATTCCTACATTCAATTCTGCTTGGATGCTAAACAAAATATTTGCGCTATAACCGGTATGTTTAATCATTTTCAGTTATATATTGCTTGTTATTTTTTGCTAAGTACTCCAAAATATTTGAGTTACTCTTCCGCAGAATTAAAAATAACTAAAACAAATTCTTACCTTTTCTATCCATCCTTCCACCGTAGTTCCATATCAATGCAGATGAGACCGATCTCGATCAAATAGAATTTGCTCTTGAAGCTAAACTATGAATTTTGCCAAAAAATATCATAGGCATAACTTATTCAAAATTTCCTCTACTTTAATTTATTATTTAACTATTTTGACGAAATTACAGAAATGGCAGCCCTGGCTACTAGTTTTTGTGCAGACACGATCTCGATCAGATAGAATTTGCTCTTGAAGCTAAACTATTAATTTTACCAATAAATGTCATAGGCATAAATTATTCAAAATTTCCTCTACTTTAATTTATTACTTAACTATTTTGTCGAAATTACAGAAATGGCAGCTCATTTGCAAAATCCTTCAAAAAGGCTTAGAATAAACTACGAGTTCCTTTGGACCCCTTTCAACCAAAAGCTTTTCAGCTCTAAGTTAAGTCATGAAACTTCTAAATATGAAGTTTCGTCCCGATACCTTTAGTAGTTTCTACGGAATCGTCGCCACAAAAATCGTTTACACACATACACACATACACACACAGACATTTTTTTGTACGTTGGTCAAAAATGTTCAGGGGACCCATAAAGACCTATTTCCGCTAAAATCTAATTTTTTTTTTCGGCATGATTAAAATACTTTAGCATACTGCGTATGATAAAGTAAAAACATAAGCCCACATAACTATGTATGCGACAGATCGATAAACATCATCACAGCATACATACTTACTTCCGTGCAACTATGCAGGTATCTACGCATGATATTTTCCAGAAAATCGCACAAATTCACTTGAAAGGCCGAACACAATATCACAAATCACATTGTTCCTTCTGTCACCAATATTACGCGCTTGATTTAGATTATCCGACAAATGATCGGCTTATTGATTGAGATTAATACTGACAAAATCACAGCGACAATATTTTGGCTCGTATTTTTGTTTTGACACCGGTTTTTCAGCTCACTTTCCGCGTTCGGTCGGGAATGCGTCCCCACCACGCGTCTGTAATTATGCGTACCACCACTTTTGTCTCTGTCTGTTTTGCAGTGGAGGCAAATTTCCAAAAACTTGTCGTTTCCTTGCCTAGTACCTATATCACGTATATTTTTGTTTGTGGACAGTCCTCCGTGCCATTTTCGGTCTTAAATATTATCTCTCAACGATTTTATTGAATCAATTCCAACGAATATTGTCGACCTTCAATTGTATATCTATTATTAATTGTTAATGGCAATTTTTATTGCATTTTTTTATCGATAAATACGAGTACAGGATTTTTATCTTTGAATTTTCGGTTCATTTTGGTAGTCATATTCATGAATGTAAAAATTGCACTATAATTTAATATCATACGTCATATTGATGGTGATTGTTGGGGGTTATACAGGATGATTCTAAATAACATGCTATTATTTAAGGGCGTTATTCCTGGGTCCATTTTTAGGAAAAAATTTATATGAACATATGTTCTAAACGTCTTAACTCTTGAACTACAGGTTGCCGAAGTTTTAAGAAAAAATCCTTTTTACTTTATTACACGTAGTATTATAAAGTAAATTGTAATCGTGCGTAAAAATTGGTGTTTTTTTTACAAAGGTACAAAAAAATGTCTGTGTGTGTCTGTGTGTACCCTACTAAAGATATCGGGACTTCATATTTAGAACTTTCAGGACTAAACTTAGAGCTGAAAGAAATTTCATTTAAAAGGGCCCAAAGGAACTGGTGGTATACAATTAGCCGCCATTTCCGTAATTTTGTCAAAATAGTTGAATCGGTAAGTGGAAGAACAGAATAAGTTCAAAATTTGACATTTTAACCTAAGATAGCCATTTTGAATAAAATGTCTCGATCTTTCCAAAAATATGGAAATCAAAATCATATATATTACCTACCAGTACTGCTGTAGAAGCACCGTACTTCAATGACTGAATGACTGTAATGACTGAAAGTCAATGACTGCAATGACTGAAACAACAGAATCCAGGACATACTCTGTTTTTACACTCATTGCTTGGAGCGCGGTTTTTAACGTCATAGAAATTTTTTAAATGACTATAGTTATAATGATATAATGATATAGTTATATGGCCTTACATAAGAAAATTTTTGAGAAATGGGCAATCAAAGGATGTGAGATAAAATTGACAAAATCTCGGCTAGAACGGCTAGACCGACTTTAAAGAAATTTTGGAATTAAGTATTTTGCAACTATGTGAAGTCACTGGCGTTATTATCGTTGATGCAACGTTTACAGTTTCTTAGATATAACCTCAAACTTTTGAATTTGAAATAGAATATACAGTTTTCGTTAGTTTGCCACAAACGCTTAATTTGGACTTATTCTGTTCTTCCGCTCACCGATTCAGGTAAATAATAAGTTAAAGTAGAGAAAATTTTGTATAATTTATGTTAATGACATCTTTTGGAAAAACATAGCAGTTGATTCTGTTGGTCGCTCAGCGTTCAGTGCATTGTGTATATATGTTACAGTAAAAGCATCAACTTCGTAAATGTATACACTTACTAGTCAGTGCATACATTTACTGATTTGTATAGTAGAAGAATAAAATCTACACTTTTCCTAGTAGATGCATAGAGTTTCTAACCAACTATCGCAGATGCATGCACAAATAAAACACCCGGTAAACTAAATGTATACTTTTACTAGTGGAAGTGCACAACAAAATTACCTCGAATTCTATTGGCTCCCGCTGTGGTCAACAAAACCTAATTTAATTCCTACCAGAACAAAACAGTTATGATCGAAAGGCGGCCCAATACGAAGGAAACCATTTAAGTAAATATGTTGAACAGCATTCTTAAAAGTACAGTCGAGTTCTCATGCAGTGCAGGTATGTCCTGAGTAGTTAATTTCAATGCAAACACTGCAGCTCAAGAGGTGTCCCCAGAACAACCAGTGAACATAATGTTTTGCAAAGTACCAAAGCAGAATAATAATGAACTTATGGACAAGAAAATCCGGTCATTTACCAGATTTGATATTTTGTCTGGAGCCCATGAATGAATTGCCACAAGCTGTTATAATGTTGAACAAACGATTACCCGTTATTAAAAAGAGAGAACCCGATTCACGTTATATCGTATCAGTCACAAATGAATGCACAATAGACTAAATTTGTTTATTATAATTCGTTGTTCCTACAGGAACAATTGTTGATGATACAGGACAACTGGTAATTTGATAATTTGTTTAAACATCTGATAAGAGAGGTAATAATTTTAATCACAATGCATATTTGTAACTCAAAAGTGTTCGCGACATATTAATGTGTAGTTTTAGTAAAAAAAATACCTATCAACATATCTTTTATAACATTTCTTATACTTTCATTGCCTTACATTGCTAATTAATCCAGAGTGCAACAAATTCAAAACTATCAAAACTACCAAATGAAACGAAATAGCCGACAACTCAGCGGCGCACTATGTCAAAACAAAAGAATTTGAAAAATGTGAGCAGCCTATATCTTTTTGCTAATTATTTACCAAAAAATAGGGGTGCGCCGCTGACGTACCGGCAACTTAGCAGCGCACTATGTCAAAACAATTGAATTTGAAAAATGTGAGCAGCCTATATTTTTTGCTTATTTTTTGATAATTATTTACCAAAAAAGATTTTTCTTTGCTTTGTTAGTATCCGAGATGTAGGGGTGCACCGCAGTAAACAACTTATATTGTTTTGCTTTGTTAGTTTTCGAGATATACAGAGTGGCTAGAAACAATGTACATTAATGATCATAAGAAATACATTTCTTCGATATAGAAGAGTTGTGGATAATCCATCATTCGGGCCACAGAAAGCAAATATTTTCACATATAGGTACACGTTCCACAACAACGTACCAACGCAAACTTATGTTCCGTGGCTTTAATGGAACATTAGCTATATTATTGCAGTTTCTGATTAAGATTAATATGCTTAGCGTTTTGACAACAACGTTTTTTGCTTTTTTATAAAAAAATATTTTTACTTTTCTCAATATACAGGCTGTCCCACGCTAGATGGAAAGTACATCAATGACGTAAGAAATCGAAATACACGATTCTTCCATATCGAAAAGTTGTGACTAATCATTCACTCCACAGACAGAAAATATTTTCATAACGACGTACCAACACAAACTTATGATTTTTTTAATGGAACAGAAGATTCCTTGTTTCCTAATCGTTTTGAGTTTTATCAACTGTTTCTGAGATATTGTGAAATTAATGTAAAAAACTGGCATTTTTCTAAAAATAAATCATGAAATTCTGTATATTTCTGTAAAATTAACAACGATAAATAGACAAAAGGACTTATTTTGGGTAGTAAAAATGTCGCACTTTTCGACAGGTACTATTGATTTGCGATTACAATATGACTCATCCCGAATAACTGGAGGTTTGCTAAATGTTAAATAACTTAATAATTTAAATGGAATACAGATGGTAAACCAGCCTTCGAAAAATGCATAACTCAACGGCTACAAAGTTAGTAAACGTCTAGTTTCGACGAATTCCAACAATCGCGCAAATATAATGACCTGAAATGAAATACTTGCAAACTTCTATTATGAAGTGCACAAACACATATAATCATCCAAAAACTTGTTTGTTTAGGTACCTATCGAAAATTGTTTAAAATCTGTATTAAACATCTGTGGTGCTAATTTTTTAAAGAATATTAATGGGTTCTTGGGTAGTATTTTCGTACACTTACCACAGTAATAAAGTTAACGTAATACCCTCATAAGATGCAATAACTAAATAAAATGATTACTGAAATAAATTAATTATTTCAGTTTACAATTCAGTTTACAATTCAGTTTACAATTCAGTTTACAATTCAGTTTACAATTCTCAATAAAAGGTAGGTCAGTACGTGCCCATATTTGCCGTTCAGGTTAATGTGTTTAAGTCCTCGGATTATCGGTGGTCATATGACATTTTCCATCATATCTACAGAAATTATTTGATAACAAACCCATATTCTTCATGTTTATCATGCTTGCCAGAGCGTTTGACTACATAAACAATTTAATGTCTTTTATTAATATTGATTAAACAATTTTGGAGTGGAACAATTTTAAACATGCTGCTGCATGAAGAGAAAAAATATTACATTTGTGAGATTGTTGCATTTTGTCGTACCATCTAGATATTTAATATTAATTTATGAATTGTTGTGTCAAAAGGTGCGGAATTTTTACTAAGCATAATGAGTTTGTTTTTGTATCCTTATTCCTTGTAAGTTACCTAAGAATTTTGAAAAATACCGGCGTTTGTCATTCGTTTCAGAATAACTCGGAAACAGTTGATAACAGCCTAATACAACTTATTGTCAAAACGATTAGGATACAAACCTTAATCAAAAACTGCAATAATGTACCCAGTGTTCCATTAAAACCACTGAAGATAGGTTTGTATTGGAACGTCGTAGAACATTATTTATAATAATAATAATAATAATAATAATTGTGTTTTTCAAAATTGGGTAGAGCTGCAGTGATACCCGCAAAGGGAGTACCCTAGGCTTCAGCGAAGCTCGGTACTACCAATTTGCCCTGATCCTCTTTATTACTTTTCAAAATTATTAGTGTAAGTTTAGTATTTATATGTTATATCTAAATTATATTATCTAGGTTTCAAATATTTAATGAGATGTATCAGAGATTTTCAATAAATAATAATAATAATAATAATAATCTTTATTGGTTGCTCGGCAACAAGTCAAAACAGAACATAACATCTCATATATGTATATTAAAATATTTACTTTCTGTGGAGCGAATGATTAACCACAATTTTTGTGGTTTTTTGTGTTCTGTATTCAGTCTCCAGAAAACAGTTTTATATTTCTTAATGGTACAGTTTGCGATAGTTCATACATTGTGTACATACGCGTAAAACAGCAATGATTCTTGATATCATAGATTTTAACCCAAAGTGCACCGGTTGTCGCTGCACTGAGATAGCAGTAGGCGCAACGTCATTCGATAGCAGTCTTCGGGCGATTCAGAATATGGAGCTGACGTCCCGGAAGTGAGTATCAATCATTCGTGATGGATTAAAAGCGGAGCGTGGAGGCAAGTACTCTGTCTTGCTTGCATCTTCAGCGGCGTGAGGGCGACAGTGCGTTGGTTCGTAAGAAACTGATTAGTTTTTACAGATAAAAGCTAAATTTGACTCCTCTATTATATGAGCCACCAGCCACTATTAATAATCAAAATGATCCACATCGAATAATTATGGTAAATATGTTCGACGGCGCTTTCTTCAGCATTTAATTTTTCTTTTTTTTTTATCAACAAAAAAACAAAACTAATTCTATCCGGTTCGTAACATCCCTATTTACCGCGGAGGGGTTGAAAGCATCGCATTACCTGGACCGGGGCACTCCGACCCGACCGGCAACTGGCGATAAGTGTGCCCGATAGAGCTTGACCCAGGCCCGAGCACAAGAAGAGCGCCGCCCTGCGACCGGGGATTACCACGAGTAAATTCACTTATAATTCCGCACTTTATATGCCGAATTTGGTGGAGCCCCACCCTCCGAGGCCCCACAATACCGACCAGAGCGACCCGTAGATCTCTATCGCACCTTGATAATGTCCCAGGGGTACCGAACGCCATCGCTAAAAAATACACGAGACTTAACGCAAACTACTACTAAACGTTGATTAATCGCAATAACAAACGTTCTAAATGTAAATTTTATTGTTACTGTTATTTTTATTGGGCTAAGACGCGCGCTCTCGGCTTTATACTCCAAGCCATACGTTCTTCTTGGTTGCTACACGATACAGTGTACACGGTCGACTAGTATTTGGATTTTGGTGCTCAAGATCCGTATCTAAGGTTAGATGGGTTGTGTAGAATTGGGTAAAGCGAAATTCCTGAAAAACGGCTCATTTAATATACGAGAAGCGATGTTTTTCAATGGCGCTGCCCTTTCATAAATTCTAAAATTGCTTGAACACCGCTTTGCGAGTGTTGATCAGTTTCCAGTCAACATCTCCGGTTATTAGTTTTGTATTTGAGGAAGAGTAACTGTAAGCAGGACGTAGTTGATCAGCAAAAATAAGACAAATATTTGAGTTTCCGTTGTTCGTATGTTAATAATAAATAGTAGATACAATTTATTATATCAATATTTTCAAGATTGCAAAATATTTTTTGATAACTTAATTCCTGATCAGCTCTGTCCATTATCACAACGATATGTATTTGTTGGAATATGATGGATAATTCTACTATATTACGCTGTTCTCGCCATTATAGCGAGGAATATCTAAACCAGTAAGTCACAAATTTATTGTTTTCCAGTCTAGCGCGAGTTTGTTTCCTTTGTAGGCCGGAATTTAAACATTCATAACCGAAAACTCTCCTTCGCGGAATCATTCCTTTCGAATCGAAAAATCCTAGGTAGATCGCGGTTTCTCTGATAAATCGTTATCTTTATTAGACCCAATTAATCCGATTTCCATTTTCTAGACAGCTTTTAATTCAAATTGATTGAATGTCTTTTGGCGATTTTGTTACTAGCGAGACGGGTACAAAGAAAGTAATATTGTCATAAACTTTTATGTTAAATAACTTTTCTAACTAAAAGTGCGCAAGTAGACTACTTTTTCTAATTTGTCAGGTGACAATGCAGTCTACAAAGCCGTAGAAGTTCCGATATTTCGGATTAAAAAGTTATTTAACATAAAATTTGAACAAACTATCAGGTTTGATTGTACCCATGGATTGTACCCAAGAGTGTAGGTTAGGCGGCTGGCGCAACGTGTTATTATTATGGTAGGTTGGTAGTTATAAATGCCACTTTGCACATGCGTGGACGATTATAAAAATTATACATGATGGGATTTAACATTGTTCTTTTTCTATGTTTATTTTTAGTTACTAAATATAGAGTATAGAAAAAGACGAGACTAGTACAGTGTTACTTAGCCTAAGAAAACTAAAACGTAACAATAATTCCGAGTATATCAAAAAATAATCATAACACCCTACGGGCTACGGCTAACTTTTGCATTTACCAATAATTTAGAAACCTTACAGTTTCTGACTACTTTTGAGATTCCATACTTTACTGGGCGATTCCATACTTTACATAAGCTTGTATATAATTGAAAAGCAGGAAAACCAACACCAGAAGTCCACCAGAAGTTTCACCAGACATTTAAGAGGTTAAACTTTAATTAATGTGACGTTAAACGAATTTGTTGAACCGAATAAATGTTTCATGGTTAATCTTATAAGCAATGTTCTCCGTAAAACCAAAATATGTCAAAATTAAGCTTGTAGGCAGAACATAGATTAGTATACTTATGTAAAACAAACTAGTTATTAGTAATAGCAGCTAACATATATGTAATATATTATCAGCTATCAAAAACGCAAAACAGCAGACATTTCTAATGACTGAGCATTTTTGCTGTCCAAAGAATTTATTATTTATTTTTGAACCTTGCTCCAGTGGATTGGAGAAATGCTGTGATTGTTGGCGAGAGAACAAAGTGTATACCAAAACTTGATGGAAATTTTCATGATAGATAAAAAGCAAACAATTAAAATGTATATATTTATTATTTGATTACAATAATTCATAGTTAATAACAATAATTTATTAGTCGTGATCCATACTAAAAAATAAACCACTATTGCTATCAATATTCACATTAGTTGTTCGTGCTTCTAAAATTTGAGATGTTCTTAACATTTTTTTTTATTTGTGCTGTTAATTACTTAATCTAAATGTGATATTCGTTTTTAATTTGCGTAACATAATTGCTGGGATGATATCGGTATGAAGCAACGTTGCTTTGTGTTCGCACAATATATGTCATGTAACTTCCACTAAAACATCTACATTTGCTTCACTTGCCGGTCCACCTCCTTCCTTTCTGGGGCTGCTAATCTCGATAAAGTAATATGTTTGTATACATCATTATGATTCAAAGAAGTGTGTAATTTTTTAATAGGTACACTAATGTTTTCTATAGTGTTTAGCATGTATGGTTTACTAAACTAACCCTCCAAGAAATTTTTAATCATAAATAGTTATGGAGAACTGCTCATTTGAAAAGAAAGATGGAATCACACACTATTTGTTTTCCAACGGAAAACAAAATGTTTTGGAAAAATTAAATGCGTAAAACGTTTTTCTCGCTCCTATAAAATTAAAAAACAGATTGAGGTGGTTTTAACAATAAACGCTTTATATAGAATGTTTCAATCTGCACACAATAGCTTTACACACAAAATTTACGATATACATTCGTGCAGTAATCATTAAATTTCCCAAAGCTTTGTACCGGCAATATTTCAGGCAACATTTCCAGCCAATCCCAGTTAGTTGTGCGATAATAGAAACGCTTCTGTATGTAATAATCTTTATGCACGTCGGCCTTTGTTGGCGGTACGTCCTTTGAACGCAAACTACACACAATGGCACAAACATCACAACGACGGGGCATCCCTTGTAATATGATTCCATTAACACGGACAATATCTATGGCGGGCGATCTTCCGCAGTACCTACTGTAAACCCTATACGTGATATCCCGGCGGGCAAAAAGCTTTATAATTAAATTTCAACCTAACCGGTTGCGATTGCAGCATTGTAATTAAATAAAATTGAATTTGAAACTTTAGTAATATGGGACATGCAATTTCCGCTACAATAAACCACTCGGCACGGTCGTTTTTTTGTCGTTTTTCGAATTTTTGTTTGTTAATTCGTTCGGAAACGTCAGCGTTTTATTTAACAAACCGAATACGTACTGTTGTTTTTTTTTGGCAACGTTTATATTTGATTTCATCTCGAATGTTTGTGAATATCAATTTGTTGGTAAAAAAATACGGAAAATGGCAACATATAAAATAAATGTCTGTTCATCATCAGTCTCAAGCTACATTTTTTTTATTTAATGGTTGTCAATTGTCCAGCTCTATGAAACTGAAAATCCTAATAAGTTTAATAACATATAAATCAACAAAAACTGTGGAAAAGAATGCGTACTAAGATAGTTGTGAGGGTTAAAACATATTATTGACAAGCAGAATATTAGGTTTACAGTATACTGGATGATACAATTATAGTTAAACAAGTGAAATTTTCGTTGCTACTAAAATACCCATTATATTATATTCATATTATTACAGTTCTTCTATGATGTAACGGTTGTACAACAGCTAGAGCGGTGATTCTTGTGATACACTATACAAAAATGTATTTTTTATCAAATTTTTACATGTATACTTTCATAATTAAAAATCAGAACATTTTTAAATTACCGAGAGTGGTCATTTTAATGAATTTATTCTATGCTTGTGTTCCAAGTATGAAAAATCATCTAGTGAATACCCTATTTTTAATTCTTCTTTATATAAATTTTTAATTAAAGAAACGAAAACAATTAAAATTTTAGGAAATGACTTAAAGTTTAGAAATAAATATAATAGTAGGTATAATGTTATTAGTATAACACAAGACATGACAATGTTAACACATTTTCTAACCGCAGATTATACTAATGAAGGTTCCCCGAAATGAGGTACCTATACGTTAATGGAATCTTCCCTCAGGATTGAACCGTTATCAGAATCATCCCTTAGTAACAAGATTTCAAGAGGGTATGCAGGGTTACTGACGAGGAATGTCTCACTTTCAGTTGGGCATAGTCAATTTACCTATTTACCATTTACCTATTGTAAGCGTGAGATCTATAAAACTGTGTGAAGAATCAAGATAAGTCATAGGGTGTTCCGGTGTATTTAAATTACTATTTTGTACATACCATAGATGCTACTTATTGGTACTGGACACATGAAATATCAAACATCGCTTTATATTAAGAGGTATCGTCGTTTGAAGTTTAATTTGAGTTTGTCTTTTCGACGCCACCTTAACCGTCAGCTTAACCGATCAGCTGTTCATGGCAGTCTGCTGTTGCCAGCGCTACTAAGGATCGGTAGTCATATTTTTTACTTCCGAGAGAGGTAAGTGAATTGAATTAATTAAAAATTAATTGCAAATATCTCACAGAAAACCTAAATCTTAAACCTCATAGCTTTACAGTATGACTTCTGATAAATTGGACAATTGTTTTAACCGAATATCTGCTTAAATGTTTATATGACCGGAATACTATAATGTCGGAAATGTAAATTTGACTAAAAAAAATTGGGTTGGGTCCTCATTATATAATCGCTCTTACATTACAGATATATTATAACTGCTTACTAATAGAATATCATGTTCCGTTATCTCCACACAGTGAACTCTAACTGAAAGGGACGCGCGCTTTACATTAGCTGCCGAAATTTGAGGCAGGCGCAAGCAAAAGAGACAGAGCGACGATGTGGGTTATGTGTCACTGTCGGACTACCACAGGTAGATAGCGGTACTTTCTGGACTACCATAGCTAGATAACTGCATACAGCCATGGTACCGTATGAGATAGAAAAGATGGCTACGACACTTCACTGCGGGTTACATACCAAATCCATTTGCCTCACTTATTCACCATGTCACATCATTTCCAATTATACGTAGGTATGTACCGTGATATCAAAAATTATCTTTGCCAAGGATTGTCATGGAATGTAAAATGGTTGTCTTAGCTTAAATCATTCTTTTGAAATAATTCTGTCGTTGTCAAGCTACAGTAACACCGTCATGATTTCAGCAGAAGAGCTAGAATAATGAAATATAGACTATAGGCTACCCACTAATTCATAGGTTTAAAGCTTATTACATAATCATTGTTTATCTTGCATTTCCCTACAAAAGATTGAGTTGAAGGATCTCATGATTGCTGCAATTGACGCGGTGCTCTTCGGTCTTTCGGGCGAGCGGGGGAAGGGATCGACAGCAACGCTGCAAGTAGTGGCGGATCGCAGGTGCATTAGTTACTAGGAGAACAGTATTTACGGACACAATACATATAACGACACGGCGATTATGCCTCGCCAAACTAATTTGGATATCCGGCGACAGATTACCGAATTAAAAAATAATGAGTCTATAAGATAACAGAACCACGAACAGGCATTTGGAAGTCCCATGGAAATTCTTGGCAATTTAAATCGGGTTTCGGGATTAGCATTTAAAATTAATGAACGATCTGCAAAATAATCTATTTGTCTACAAATTTACGATGCTAAATTTGTAAAAGTTTTTTACGCTAAGAGCCGACGTTTGTAATATATGTAATATATCAAGAGTTGTATTTATTTTATATTGTTTGTGCATGTATTTAAATTTTATTAATAAATAAACTGTTGACACTGTTATAATAGTTTGAATATTTATATAACAAAATCGGCCATACTATTTAAATATTTTTTGGGTTTATTAAGCTAACTTAATTTAGTATTCACCACTAATCGGAAAATCTGCTAACTCCATATTATTGGATCTATCCGCTTCCATCAAAATCTTGTCTACAACCTTATTGTATAAAACTGAAGAAAACATAAACGACAATCGATAGACGAGATTTCTCTCGTACCGGGTAACCTATTATATTCAGAATTATGCAAAAATTAAGAATTTAATTGTTAGTTAAAATTTCTACCTTGACAAGTTATCGTTCTTTTTGTGTATTGATAATAAGCTGCCCCGGTTCTCTCAGCTGTGTCGGTTCTCTCCGACAAGACAGCACCGCTAACGCCTCCCTTCCCCGCAGCACCCCAAAGACCGTAGAGCATCGGGGTTCACGCGGAGTTTCGGCACGATCTTTTGTATGAAAAATGCAAGATAAACAATGATTATGTAATAAACTTTAAACCTATGAATTATTGGGTGGCCTATAGTCTATATTTCATTATTCTAGCTCTCCTAATAACGGAATTACTGGCATTGCATAATATAGCTTTTTGTGGGTCAAGCACTGATCCAATGATTTTACAAAAATGCACATTGAAAACTAGCTTTCCGCAGGTGATTTTACTTTTTAATTCGTTGAAATCTATAGATTATTTCTGGAGTAATTAATTGCTAATGTTAAACGAATAAAATTTACGGGGCAAAAACAGCGCCACTTCTTCTTAATTTGGAAAAATCGGGAAAACGCCAACATATACAGCTTTCTAATTTTTATGAGTTGTGGCATATTAATCAAGGACAGCATCAGAATTTTTTCAAATTTTGTCGCCCCTAGTTCTGCGAGAAAATCGACGTGAAAAGAAGGGACATAATATATGGCCACGATAGTACGTTAGGAACTACGACAATCATTTTAAAATCCATGACTACCCTTAACCAAGGTCATTTTTGATATCACTGTATTTACATTTCACTGTCTCCATACGATTCTAGCTAGTTGCTATTATTTCACATTTTTACATCTAGTTTGTACTGAATATCCTTTGTTAACGCTTGTTTCGAGAAATAAACATCTGAAATCAATGATCCATAGTTTGAAGTTTGCAAGTCGCGCCAGTCTTGGTGGATGAAAGCAGTAATCTGGCATAAAGAAATTCCAAAATCAAACGTTTTCAATTTTAACGCACTGAGATAGAACGGAGGCTAACATTAGAAGTTATTTATGTCACAAGTGCCGAAAGTACGGAATAGCGCGACATGCGGTAATGCGCCGCGACGCCGAAGGCGGAGTTGCATGTGAGCGAGTAGCGTTATGTAGTTTTCAGCAGAAGTGACATACACCGTTTTTTGTGCTGCTTTTTGAGTAAATATGTATTTAAAAAAAAATTCAAAATGGTTTTATTTCTGTATAGGATGTGTTAGGTTGGAACCACTTCGACGAATGGTCAAGTTTAAAAAACTAATTCAGACTCTGACAGATTTATATTTGTTAAATACACTGTAGATGTCACATGCGTACCAACATACTATACTCATCGCTATATTTTATTTACAACTTTCTCAATTTATTGTTTTTAGAATTAGATATAACAACTGGAAGATATTTTTTATCAACAAACAATCAAATCGGTGATCTTAGCTTATTTGAAATTTGTTGTTTGTACTTTGCCGCACTAGATAGCTCCATAGCGGTTATCGAACCTTGGACGAAATCGGCTGTTTAGGAGTGTGACAGCACAAAAATTATTATTAAGAACTTTAATTGCGGATACTATAAAAAGTGGCCAAAGTGTAGCCTAAACAGAGGTTATTGTGAAAATAAAAACAAATCATGGTTTAACGCAAGCATTCAGTTTTGAAGATGACACACTTACAAGCATTACTTGCAATTACTGCAGTTCCATGAGATGCTATACAGAAACGCTTTTCGAATGTGTGATTTAAATTATTAGATTTATCATTCTTATTTATACACTTATTCATACTATAGTACTTACAGATGAGCCTGTATAATCAAATAAACCCGTAACTTAAATGCGCTTGTAGTGCATAATAGAATCGTTATCATGTATAGGTTATGCTAAACCCATATTTCGTTCGGCACATTGTCAGTAAAACTCTGAACAAATAAATAAGCACCTTACCTACAACCCGCAGCAGAGTTCTTAGAGTTTTCAGCTTTTGCCTTTTGTGCTTCGCCGAGCGTCGACTTATCAACGTCAAAGAGGGCGCTGCTGCAGCAGTTCACTAATTTAAATCCATTTAATCTGATCAAAGGGGGCTAAGGAGGCAAAACAACGAACAAATAAGAGAAAAACGAGCAACGCGGGGCGAGGAACTTCGAGGAACATCATTCTGTCGAATACAGAAGCTTCAGAAACTTACTCGCATAGTTTAATAATATGATAATGATTTCGGGAGTTTATAGTTTGTTAAATTAATCAATCAACGTTTATACCTGCCCTTAATATTTCATAATCTCACTCCAGAGGTGGCCTTATTAAATTTCCCATCTCGGGGACGACTTTCTTTTTTCATTTTACCTTCTTTGAAGGTCCCGAATTAGTGATGCAATTTATTATAATCAGTGGGTGGGCGCCAAGCGAGAGTCTCTTGCATGTCTGCGTTCTGCTGAGAATGGCGGTCGTTAGGGCTAATTGACGTCTTGCCAATTTTTAACATTATTATGGTGGCATCCACAAATTACTAAGAACTCTGGAACTTCAAGTTTCTGTTAGTAATTTAATAAGAACAAATATGAGAGCTTCAGCTTGCTTTGCTATAATTTGTTGCGATACTGTAAATAATAATATTATAAGCAGACAGCAGACTGAATTTATTTACGACCATGAAATACTATCAGCAAATGTATACAATACATACTACATTCAAACACAGGGAGCGTTAAATATGTTAATGTGATGTGTAAGGTATCATTGAATAGGTCCTTTAAAAATGACTAGGTTTGTTTAAAATTGCGTGTCGGAAGACGCGTTGAGTCGGTGGTCCCTGCAGTAAGTTGAATACCTCTGGCTGTAGTTATAAGGTTATGACAGTATAGCAGTGTTCCTTATAACTTATAGCTATTACTGAGTTATTGAGTCATTGAGTTTAATAATAATAAGAACAAACATCAATATCTAGGCAAACAAATATCAATACCAGAAACAACAACAAGCTTATGAATAAAAATCAGATTTATGATGTATTTATTTCTAGTAAAAGCTTCAGACAAATATAAATATTTTTGACTCTCTCCTCTGGACTGTATGCAAGCCAGTTTTGATACCTACTTTCTATCGTAGTAAGTAGCTTCTAAGTAGGTCCCTACAGACTAGACAAGTGAAAAATATTTCCACAATCTACATACACAACACTATAGAATAGGATTGTATCTAAGTTCTATCATAACAGATTAATTCTTCCCTAACCTAAAATGATGTTAGAGATACTATTAAATTACTGTGGGTAATATTGATAATATAATTGATTACAACATAAGAACATATGTGCTGAGGTGACCCATGAACGCCCATTTTTGCCGCTAAAAAGTTTAAATATTTGTGACGTTTGCGCGCTTAACACCTAACTTATGGCAGCAAACTCGTCAGTGAATACTGATCAAGTTTGACACTAATCAAACACGTTGGCGCTGACTACCAGCTGTTGCTGAACGCGACCAATGTGTTAAACATTTCCAACAACATCGTGTCGACAAAAAATGGTGTACAAGATTCATGACCCACTGTTTTAATATATTTTTTAGTCGGAAATATGGAAATATATCCTATTGGGTCACCTTAACATTTTTGACCAAGCTACAAAAAAATGTCTGTGTGTTTGTATGTGTGAATCTATGTGAGTGTGTGGGTGTATGTGTGAGTGTACCCGTTTTTTATGACGATTCCGGAGAAACTACTAAAGGTATCGCGACAAAACTTCACATTTAAAAGTTTCATGACGAAACTTAGGGCTGAAAAGCTTTTTGTTCAAAGAGGTTCAAAGGAGATGATTAATTTAGCATTTTTCTATAATTTTGCAAATGAGCCGCCATTTCGCAATGTCCTATGAAATACTATGTAATAAAAATAAAAGTGCCCTCCCAGTGACACTTCTTACACTAAAACATGACCAACTTGTATTGAAGTTAGTTACACATGTTTTAAAATATTGGTCAGATCTTATGCAATTATTACATATTAGGTCCTATAAAGACTATTGAGAAAACGATGATAAAATATTCAATGTTCAAGGCATATCGGAAAAACTGTAGTAAAGGTATACCTTCTAACTATAAAATGCCTCCCCGAGCGGAATTTTTGGGGAATTGTAAAATCATATTTCGTATTAATTAAATCTATGTCTAACCCACTCAAATCTACTACAGTTCATGGTTAAAGCTGTTTTACAATGTCCAGAATATAGGCCCAGATATTATAAAAGAAAGCAGCTGAGATTTTGTACAAGAATTTGGATATTTTAGCTTTTGTATGTATGATGCTATGCAATTTTTCGTTTAATGTGATATGCTCCAATTCTGCGCAGTGCGCATAAACTTTGGTTTTTCTAGTTTCAATATTGATCCCAACCTCATAATTATGACTTATTAAGGTTATGAGCATTGTTTAGTTAACATCAACGTGGATGTATGACAAAGTATGAAAAAAGCTAATTTTATCGAGTGCAATCTTATTAGTTTTTATATGGTCGTTATATTGAAGAGAATTGAGCTAAAAAATGGAGAGAAAAAAACAACGGAAAGTTAGAAAGACGTGGTAGGAAACATGGCTGCAACGTAGAGACTAGAAGTAAACTTTAGTTACGCTTCGTAGAGCTTTATTAAGGTCAATAGAGCAAATTTTAAGGTTAAGTACAGTTCCACACTGACGTTTCTCAGGGTGTTGGTGTGAAGCAGCCTCAGACTAATCACAGTTAGTGGCAGGTATATACAGGATGTTTATCTTGTTTGATATTATTATTATTAAAACACTTGTATGACATGTTTATGTGACATGTTTGCAGGATGTTTATGGTCTTGTGATTTTATTTTCAAGGGGTGATTAAACATCATAGAAGAAGCCATTTAACATAAAAATTTCTGTACAAAAGTTGCATAATAGGAGAGATATTAAGTTATTGGCATCAGCCTACTTAGTGAAAAATTCACTGATAACTTATCGTTGGAGTTTATATATCCTTTGCACAAGCTGTTGATCAATCGTTTTAGCGTTAATAACCTTCTTTTAAGGTGTTTAGTGGCCCTTTAACATTAAAACCAACGAACAAAATAACAGTAATATCAGTCTTATTATGCAACTTTTGTTAAGACATTTTTACGTGAATGGCTTTCTTTTAAGATTGCTAATTATCCCTTGAAAATAAAATCACAAGACCGTAAACACCCAGTATATATGTCATATGACACGTACAAAAATTTGCGGCAAAGTTTTCCTAATATTGCGTAGCTATCAATCTATACATATAAACAGACATAAATGATGTTTGTGTACGTACAAGGAGCTCGCGGAGCCGTCGAGTGCAAGTCCGAAGAAACTAGCTAGCATATTGGACGGAATTTGAGACACGTTGCTAATTTTTGGCCAATTTGGGAATTTAGCCCATATTGGAACCAATTTCCTGGTTGATACTACACAATTTATATTGGATGAATATAATATAATATCTGGACTAATATTTTGGATAGTGTAAAACATGTTTGTTTTAACACAAATAAATAGCAAATACTGAGCAAATAGCTCAGTATGTAGACACAGGGAAATGTTACAATTTTAAGGTCTAAATATAACTCTACAGCACCAAGTATAGTTCAGACTTCTCATCACACTCAAAAGCTTTGATCAACATTACTTTAAAACTGTTTTGGACGTATGTGACAACAGCATCCCCACTGCTACCGCGATAGACCGACGCTCTCCAAAGCCAAAGTGTCCTGAATTCAAAAGATTGTTGAAGTCTGGATATATTGAATTTAAAATTTAAGTGAATATATATTATTTTTATTGTAAGTCCTAGCTACATCAAGCGGTAATGAACACATTTGTCGTTGTCTGAATCAGCAGTTTACCGCTGCACATCTGATTACTGTCAAAAATGCGATTAATAACGTGTGCAGTGGTATAAGGATCAAATCCCAAATACTTACCTACAACATTTTCAGTTCGTTTTCTATTATATGTTTTTGTGTAAAAATTTGATTTTAGTTACTTCCTTCTTCAAATCAAACATATTTTACCTGAAAAACGTAATCGAGTTATTTCAATACGTGCTAACATAACATTTTAAATAGACGTTTGCTGCTGCTTTGTTCGCTAATCAAAACTTTTCAGTCATCCATTGATTTTCCATTCCGCCAGTTCGATGAGTCGAACGCCACCGTCCGTGCCGACGAACATATTTCTAATAGAATCTCGCGTACGTGTGCTTTTAACAAACTCTTAACCGGCCCGAATTACCACGAAGAAGTTAGCCATTAAGTGGTAGACGTTCAGAACGTGACGCCCGGAGAATTGCGAGCTCGGTCTCAATTTTTTTCTTATCCACAGAGGCGGCGAAACCAGAAATTCACCCTCACCTTCGTAGAGGCATCGAACGAGGAGTTAGATGGAAGTCCGAGGAAGAAACAATTACTAGCGCTAATCGACTGAACGATCGGCGGGCAGGCTCTTCGGCGCTCTTTTAATTTGTACAGGAAGGCAGCGAGAATGGCTCAATTTGCGCCCGCTAATTTTTACTTAATCCAATAGACCGCGTGGCCGAAATCCGGTAGGAAACTTTAGCCCATTAGCCCCGGCGCGATTCTTTTGCGAGAATCTCGCCGCCCCCAGCTCCGCTGTCGCCCTCACTTTTTTAACCTAACCTCAAATACCGTTAGCGTCGCCGAGTTCTTGGGTGCGATTTAATTTACTCGGAGCAGATTGGTTTTTCGAAAAAGAAGTAATTAAGTGCTCGGCGGTAATGATTGTAAAAAGGAGCTTTGTACTATTAGCGAGGGGAAGTAGAACGGCAAAATTTCATTACGTTAAAGAATTGTTTAATTAGAGTAAAAAAGAAATGGGTTTCTGCTAAATAAAATGGTGAATGTTTTAGGTAATCCAGTATTCAACAAGAAATCACAAGTACATTAATGTTACAAACCAATAGCTTAAAAATACTTACCTTTTGACCAGGAACACCGCATAATAAATATTGAAACAGCATAAAGGTTTGTTATGCAATTATCCTATATGTGATCTATATGGTAATAAATTAAGAAGAATTCCTTTCAAACAGTTCGCTGAATATTAAAATCATTCGTGAGTGATAGATGCTTTGGAGATAAACAAGATTAAAGTTTCCGGAGTATAAAAAAGCATGGCTGTTGCTGTTGACGTTCTACATATGATCCAGAATAAACACTTCTTTATATAATATTATTCAAAGGTTTTATTGACAGTGCAATATATATGACAGACTGAATTTTTATTAAACTATTTCTATGACAACAACTAGTTAACTGGATTTAAATGTCGCTACTCTCCAACACCCCTTCTCGATCATTTGAACCTATAATTCCAACCTTTCTTGCTAATGTCGACAATCGAATGCGATTTAGTGGCTTAGTCAACATATCTGCTAGCATTAATTCTGTAGGGCAGTATTCGAAATGCATTTCTTTCTTCTGTTTAATATCTCGAACAAAATGATATTTGACATCTATATGCTTGGTTCTATTACTGCTTTTGTTGAAGTCGAGCATTTTCAGGCAACCTTGATTATCTTCGTTAATTATTATGTCCGTTATATCTTCATGAAAATCATTAACAAGTCGCTTTATCCACTGTGCTTCTTGTACTGCTTCCGAGAGAGCTACATATTCTGCTTCTGAAGTTGATAATGCCACACAAGTTTGCTTTTTGCATGCCCAGCTGATTGTGGTTCCATTGTAAGTAAATAAATATCCTGAAGTTGACTTTCTATCATCAGTATCTCCAGCCCAATCGGAATCTACATATCCACAAAGTTTATTATCTTGATTCGTATTTAAATTCAGGGTGTAATTTTTTGTATATTTTAAGTAACGTAATATTCTTTTTGCTTCTGTCCAGTCCGCTTCTGTAGGACAACTTACTTTCCTAGCTAAAATATTGACACTGGCAGATAGATCTGGTCTAGTATGAATACTTAGGTAAAGTAATCCTCCAATTAGTTCTCTATATTTTTCTGCTGATTGAAGCTTTGGACTTGTTTTACAGTGTTTAAAATACCCTGGATCCATTGGTATCTTTGACAATTTGCAGTTGTTCATTTTATATTCTGTTAATAGCTTATTTATATATTTTGTTTGTTTTATATTGTAATATTTCTTTTCTTTATTTATCTCAATTCCCAAATAATTGTTTACATCTCCTAGATCGGTTATCTCAAAGTTTTCACTTAATTGTTGTTTGACTTGGTCTATATTTTTAGTGCTTTTACTTGATATTAGAATATCGTCCACGTATATAAGCACATATGTGATTTCTTTATTTACTATTTTAGAGTAAATGCAGTGATCACATTCTCCCCTTCTAAATCCATATGTATTCAATACTTCGTCGATTTTCATGTACCAGGATCTTGCTGCTTGCTTGAGTCCGTATATACTCTTTTGTAGTTTACACACTAGATGTTCCTTTCCTTTTTCTTCAAATCCTTCAGGTTGTTTCATGTAAATTTCTTCGGTTAATTCTCCATTTAAGAAAGCTGTTTTCACGTCAATGTGTTTTATCTTCATGTCTCTTTTACTTGCTACACTTAATAGTAATCTAAGTGTTGTGGACGATATAACTGGTGCGTAAACTTCTTCAAAGTCTTCCCCAAATTTCTGTGAATATCCTTTGGCGACCATCCTAGCTTTATATCTAATAATATTTCCTCTTATGTCGTCTTTTATTTTATACGTCCACTTGCTTCCAATAGCTGTTCTGTCCTTTGGCAGTTCAGTTAAAATCCAAGTGTTGTTTTTTCTTAGTGATTCCATTTCTTCTTTCATTGCTTCTAGCCAATTTTTAGAATCCTTGCTATTTATTGCATCTTTAAAATTGCTAGGGTGTATGTTCGTTTCTTCTGTATCGTAGCTTATCATGGCTCTGTTGTGTTCTTTGCTATGTTTTTCAATTAATCGTTTGGATCTTCTTAAATTTTCTGTATTTTCTAGCTGTTCTTCTTGTAGTTTGTTGCTTACTTCACCTTCATTATGACCTTCTTCTGTTAATTGTGGATTTTCTACTCTATTCTGTAAAATGCATTCATTCACATCAATGCTATTTTGTTCCTTTTTTGATTCGGTTAGGTGTAAGTCCATTTCATTTTCTTTATATGAATCTCTCAAGCCTGCAAAATCTTCATTAATTATAACATCACCACTGTATTTGATGTGCCCATTTAATGGGTTCATTAATTTATAAATATTTGCATTTTCTTTAAATCCTAACAGTATTAGTTTCTCAGCCTTATCATCAAGTTTTCGTCTATTTTGTTGTGGAATATGTACATATGCAGTTGACCCAAATATTTTTATGTTTTTAATGTTAGGTTTCTTTTGATTCCAGATTGTGTATGGTGTACAGCTCTTATCTGTTGTTGGCAAACAATTTTGAATGTAATTTGAATTAAAAATTGCCTCACCCCAGTATTTATTTGGTAATTTTGCTGTTTTCAACAGACATCTAGCCATGTCCATTAATGTTCTATTTTTCCTTTCGGCTGTTCCATTTTGATGGGGTGAATAAGGTGCAGTTGTTTGAAATTCTATACCATTGTCAATTAAAAATTTTTGTACATCCTTATTGACGTACTCTCCGCCATTGTCAGTCCTAATCACCTTCAATGTTTTTCTATGCTTCGTTTGAGTCCATCTAACATACTCTTTTAGTTTTTCAACTGCTTCGTCTTTATGCTTCATGAAATATACTGTACAATATTTACTGAAATCGTCGATAAACGTAATAAAATATTGATTGCCTGTTTGAGTTCTAGTTTGCATTGGTCCACACACGTCAGAATACACAAGTTCCAAGATTTCATTACTTTCAAAATTACTTCTCTTATTTAAACAGTTTCGTGGCATCTTTCCCTCAACGCACACATCACAAAATAAATTGTGATTGCAAGGTGTCACCTGAATACCTTCTGCTAATGTTTCTAATATTTTTATATCTTCATAGTTTCTATGCCCTAGACGTTTGTGCCAAATACATATACATTCTTCTGTAATACTTCTTGTCAATAATGCATCATTATAATTGGTCTGGTGTTTGGTTTTTATTTTGTATAATTGTCCATCTAACTCTATTATTGCTACTTCCGCTAAATCTTTTGTAATCTTACAATAAGTGTTGTAGAATGTTACTGTGAATCCCGCCTGTGTTGCCTTTTTAACAGATATTAAGTTACCTTTTAAGCTTGGTACAAATAGAACATCAGTTAAAACTATTGTTCTAGTTGCACTTGTTGATTCAATTTGTACTTCTCCAACCCCTAAAGAGGATAATTTAAAACCATTCGCTAAATAAACAAAGTCTTGTTTTTCCTTGAAGTTGACGAATAAATTCTTGTTACTTGTCATATGACATGATGCTCCTGAGTCAATGTACCATTCTCCATTATCTACCCAACGATAGTTATTCATAATAAATGTCCACTTTTCAGATTTATACTCTTCAACCGAGTGGACCATATTTGCTTTATATTTATAATTTCCTTCTCTACATTGCCACTTGAAGTGTCCAGTTTTTCCGCAATTATAACATTTGATAATATTTTTGTTTATACCTCTTGCCCTATTATCCATTTTGTTATATGTTCGAAAAGCTT
Source organism: Melinopterus prodromus (assembly GCA_964023965.1). Lineage (NCBI taxonomy): Eukaryota > Metazoa > Arthropoda > Insecta > Coleoptera > Scarabaeidae > Melinopterus > Melinopterus prodromus. The sequence continues at coordinate 48,164,573 of OZ030394.1, forward strand.
CATTATCTTGAGTACTTTCTCTGTGGTTTTCTTCGTCTTCTTCTTTGGCTTCGTTTCTACGCTTGTGTTCTTGCAACAATATATTTTTCACTAATTCAATTGTTAAATCCTTTTCAGGGCGTACCTCTAATGCTGTCACCATTGTGCAGTAACTGTCCGGTAAACTACAAAGCATTAACGCAACAACTAGATGATCAGCTAACGTTTCTCCCATGGCAGTCAATCTATCCACTATTTCAAGAATGTTGTTTAAATGAGGTTCCATATTCCCATTTTCACTTAATCTTGTTTTAAACAGTTTCTTAAACAAATATATTTTATTGCTTAAGGAACATTTTTCGTGATACTCTTTTAATTTCTCCCAATATTCTTTTGCTGATTTAAGTCTCTTAATATGTATTAATTGGCTGTCATCAAC